>CM075850.1:74991163-75387651 GCA_037975125.1 Latrodectus hesperus | reverse complement strand
TATATATATCTTATATTTAGGGAGCTCCAGTTAAAAAAATTTAGGAAAAAAAGGATAAAAAAAATGAATCAGAGCCACGTGAATGTCAATTCGGTAACGTATTAGAGGTTAAAGGACGCTAAAAGGCGGGTGTCTTTCAAGCTTGTTTCCCTGGAAACATCATGTTGCAAATAAATATAGATGCTGTAAAATGGCCAATTACACGAGGATAGAAAAAAGTGCATTGCCTTAGTGGTGTATACTTACTTGAAACACTGGTAAAAATATACACAAACTAGGATGAAAAACTTTTGCTCTTCCTAAATTTAAAAACAAAATTAAGAAGAGTGGAGTACAAGTGATACCAAAAGAAATGCTTGAATTGATGACCTCTAATACACAGTCCTCGCATCTTCGCTGCAAATGTTCATATATAGGAGTGTCTTGGATCTTCCTAGCAGCTTTGATGATCTTACTCAATGTATTAACCATTGACCATCACATTTCGAAACACTAGATAAAAAGTCTGGTTGAAAAAAGTGATTTAGCTCATTGGTAAGATGTTCCATCGCGATCATTGTTGAACGATAGGAGATGAATGTTGCTTGTGTGCTTTCTTTATGGACTTATGCCTGGGAGGGTGCTTGAAAGTTTTACGGGTTTTCTACTGTTACAACACATGAATATAGCCCATTATCTGTAAAAACTCCTTCTGGAGGGCAAAAATGCAGTGGATGTCATAAAATCTATATTTAAATTATATACTTAAGCCGATAGTGTGGAAAAAAAGAAAAATAATATGCAAATTAACACTTATTCATGCGCTAGGTTTAGCTAGTCGCTTTGGATCAAATTAAACAAACGATAAAAGGACATCAAAGAAAGACATCAATATCTCTTATTGTATCCAAAAAAGGCAATTTTTTTGTATCTTACTTAGCTTTGACATTGGAGCTATATTAATTTATTTATGAGTCGAGCCTTTTCTTATTTTATTGAACGCTTTTCTGTCATTGCTCTCTAAAAAATGCGAGCCGTGTTGCCCTTTTGTGGGCAATCTGAAAAGTGGCGTGTTAATTCCCAGTTTCCTGCTCATGCCTCATTACTTGCCAAACTACGTAGCAGCTGCCAAGTTCCCTCATTTTCACCTCTCGAGACACAAGTGATGCGGATAAAAAATTGTGACAGATTGTATATTCCTTGAAATCGTAAAGTTCATTTTTAATTCTGTGTACATTTTGTTATTTTATTTACTGAATGCCTTCACTTGTGATTTTGTGTCTACTGGACAGAATTTGGAAATTTACCAGCATAAGTATTGAAGTTTTCTTTTCTCCTTTAGAACTTTTCCTTTAACAAATATTTTCTTGGTGAAAGTATAGTGTATTTGCGTTTATGTGTTAAAGTGTTGTTAAAGGTTTTTAAACTTTCTGTGTTTTAAAAATCGCGAATTTAATTGTTACACGGATTTTTTTATCCAAGAACTGCAAAAATTACGTAATTTTGCATGTTATATATATATAATTTCAAATTATCATTACTAAGACAAGTTGAATTATATTTATGAATATAGTGAGGTATTTTTTTTATCAATTGATCATTTAATAAGAATTTCATTTTGTGCATTACTTTTGCTATAATACAGTAATCAATTGCTTATTCTTGAATAAATATTTGTTTTAGTACAGAAGGCTTAGATTGTATCATATTCCTTATAATGATAGTTACTAAAAATAGACTAATTCTTAGAGACGGAATTCATTAGATGAAAGCATTTTACTCAAAATTCATATTCGTGCCAATATGCGTTTGTTCATAAATATTTTATTATATTGCAATGTTCATAAATATTTTATTTTGAAAACGTTTTAAGAGAGAAAATCAATTATAAGGATTTCTTAATGCCAATAATACCATACATCATTTCGGTTTTCTATTCTTTTGCTTGAGCATGTTCGTCACATATTGAAAGTCATTATTCAGACGTCATTGTCAGTTACCAATTGTAACTGTAATTAACTTTCCAGTTTAAGTCATGCATTTATGGAAAACATACCATTTCGCGTGCTACAGAATCCGCGTGAGTAAATTTTTTTCAAGGTACAGTTAAGGTTTCTTTTTGTTTGCGATGGAAATAAAAAAACTTTACTGCTTCGAATAATTTTTCCCTGATATACTTTCATATATATATATATATATATACATATATATATATATATACATATATATATATATATATATATATATATATATATATATATATATATATATATATATATATATATATATATATATATATATATATATATGTGTTGTCAACAGATTATTTACCAAGACAGCATCGACTGTGAAACGTTTTCGAACTTGAAGGTAACATAAACAAAGTGTATTTCGGTGTTATTATAAAAGAATTATCCTACTTTAAAGTGATTGAATTTATAAGTCATTTTAATGTTTCATGTCAATTAAATAGCATACTTCATTTGTTTTTGACGGAACAATGATATTTTTGAAATTTGGCGACAAATTTTATTTTATGGAAAGATTGATATTGGTCCATTAACGCGTTATAAATGTATGGTTAATTTTCAATTTGTTTTAAGTGCTTTTTTTGTAGACAGTATTTAATACAAAGTTCTTAAATTATGAATTTGATCTGTTGATGAGCAAATTATACAAATTTATAAATTTTAATAATAACTCTATGTGGTGAAAATTTAATTTTTATGTGTTATGGTTTAATTCTTGAACATAAAATTCCAGAAACAAAATGGCGAAGATTTTACAAACTTTTGATACTCTACTACAAATTTATTTAAGCCAAACAAAAATTCGAGAATCATTATTATACACTTTTATCTCATTCGGCATGATATACAAGTAAGTCTAAAAATATTTTTTATTTTGAAGCAAATTTTTTAATCGTTGTCTGTTTATGCATAACTTTATAAAAATTAATACTTTTTCAATTGCTTCTAATTACTGTTATCATATTGAATATTTTTGATCAATTTTAGCATTGCCTACCGCAAGCATTATAATTTTTTTATCCCTAAATATTTTATTTTCTTCTATTTGTATACTAATATATGTGCGTATATTACTTTTACATATGCAATTTTGCATTTATTAGTTTGGATTCTGCATGAAAAATATATAGATTTGAAAATTTAATTATTTCGAGGAATGTACCTTGAATATTTTGTTCCTTGAAAACTCAAATTATTGAGTTTAGGGATAAATAATATTGAAATCATAATGACAACAAAAATTCATATTGATAATATGTGCATTTTTTGGAAGAAGTAAAGCTTATTAAGAACTAGAATTTCAATTCTTCTATTTATGAGTAACATAAAAGAAAGAATTAAAATTCTAGTAGCATCAATTTTGATTTAAATGTAGCATTTTAATTATGCAAGATATTGTGATAATTTTTTAAGCAAATGGCTGTCTTGTTACAATTTCCTTAAAAAACATTATAAACATACATTTTATATATATATATATATATATATATATATATATATATATATATATATATATATATATATATATATATATATATACACACTACAGGCCATTAAAATTGCTACACCAGGAAAGCAGTACACCACTCACGTGAAATTTGCATGACAGATCGAACTTGCTGTGATATGCAAATGATTAAATTTTCAGCGCATTCATACAAAGCAGGCGACAGTAGCGACATCTATAATGTGTATAAAACCAGAGATTTGACAGCAGTTTTCTCATACTCAATTTCCGTTTCAACGTTGTTTTCGGCAAAGAAAGTTGTTGTAATGCCTCGTGTAAGAAGAAGAAATGCCTATCAGCACGTGTCTGACTTTGATCGAGGAAGAATTTATAGCCTACCGGGATTGCGGTTTATCGTACCGCAATATTGCTGCTCGCGTCGGTCGAGACCCCATGACTGTTAGCAGAATATGGAATCGATGAGTTCAAGACAATCATACGGAACGTCATGCAGGATCTCAGCGACCCCCCATCACTAACAGCAGAGAAGACGGCATCTTATCCGCATGGTCACAAGGGATCGTAGAGCCATGTCATGAACCCTGAGTCGAGAAATGGAGTCATTTGCAAGGCAACACGTTTCTTGAACAGTTCGACGACGTTTGCAGCAGCATGGATTGTCTGCACGGTGACCATGACTTCGGCTACCATTGACACTGCGTCACAGACAGGAGCGCCTTCAATGGTGTAATCAGCGACGAACCTGGAGGCGGGAATGGCATCACGTCATCTTTACAGATGAACGGTTCTGTATACAGGACCATGATGGCCGCATCCGTGTTTGGAGGCATCGTGGAGAACGCGCATTGCCAGCTAGCATTGGACATCGCCATACTGGCCCATCTGCTGGAGTGATGGTATGGGGTGCCATTGGATACACGTCTTGATCACCTCTTGTTCGCATTACCGGCACTTTGAACAGCAACCGTTACATTTTCGATGTATTAAGGCCCGTGGCTCTGCCCTATCTTCGAGGCCTCCCTAATGCTTTGTTTCAACAGGATAATGCACGACCGCATGTTGCCCGTACTGTTCTGAACTTCCTTGATATAGAACAGGTTCGACTGTTACCCTGGCCAGCACGTTCTCCTGATCTGTCACCAATTGAGAACGTGTGGTCAATGGTTGCCGAGCGATTGGCACGCCATCACTCACCATCCACTACTGTCGATGAACTGTGGCATAGTGTTGAAGCTGCATGGACTGAGATCCCCGTACATGCCATACAATCTCTGTTTGACTCCATGCCTAGGCGGATAAATGCTGTTATTGCAGCCAGAGGTTGGCTGCTCTGGGTACTGATTTCTCAAGATCTATACGTCCTAATTTCCTGTAAATCTAATCACTTGTTCTTTCCACTATAATGTATGTGTCCAATAAATATCGTTCTGTTATTTGCATTCCTTCTTGGTGTAGCAATTTTAATGGCCAGTAGTGTATATATATATAAGACATATTCTCGATTTTATCAAGTACGTCTTAGCCAAAGGAATGATACCCTTAGTCACTTTCTTTATATCATCTTGACCGTTGCTTTTCTTGCAACATTTTGACATAATCTATACTTGTTTCAGTATACTTAAATGATACTTATTTCTTTTAATACAAAAACTTACACTTTTCTAATTAATATAATGTGGGTCAATAATATGATGGTCAAAAGCTAAAGTAATATTGAAAATATTTATGCATTCGGTATTTTCTTTGATGATTTTTTACACTTATATGTGAAGTGCCACACGGCGCGAATATTTTTTAAGTAACGTTTTGTGGGAAAATTCTTGTATGAAGTCGTTGATTTGTGTTAGTTGACGTTGAACCAAAGCTGCTATTCAATAATTTTAATTGAGTAAATTTTGAGACAAATATAAATGTTACTCAAAATTTTCCAAAACCTTGTAATGTTACATTTTTCTTTTTAATTGCATTGCTCGTATATGGTTCACTCTGGCTTGAGACTTTTTATTTTGATAAAACAGAGAAATGAATAGAATGGAGTTTCAGGAACAGAACTAATGAATCTCGAACCAAACTCGTTAGTAGATATAAAAGGAGAGTTCACCAACATGAAGAGCGTGGAACAGTAGATCCAAGTCTTATCATTGTTGGAGTAGAGCAACGTCATAAGTTTGTAGTCTTATACGAGGGTTTATAGTGACGTCATATGTTTGTGATCTTATACGAAGGTGTTGTCACTAATCAGATTGTGTGACGTCATATTTAGTCTTGAATTATGCTGCCATCTATTGAGAAATTTTCAAACCTTAGATTTGAGACTGATGCTGCCCTCTGTGGGAATAATTTTGAACTGTTTATTTTTATCTTAAAAATTGAATTCTTTAAATAAAAAATACTAAATAAAAAATTTTCCTACAAAACAGAAAATTTTTCTGTTTTAATAAAACATTGTTGGAAAAGTTTGGTTTTTCATAAATATTTTTTGTAAGCATTTATTGATAAGAGTTAACTCTCATTGGATTATATGGATGTAGAACTTTGTTAATAACAGTTAATTTCAAAAATATTTGGATAGTTAATAAACCGGAAATTTGAAAATGAAATGCTTATTTGAAATCATATTTATTTATGCGTTATTTTATTGACAAAGTGATTAATGGTTTTGCATTATTTACCAGTAGAAAAGAAGTACTTCTTATTCAAAAACTTGATGATCGTATACCTTAGAATCGACTTTAAATATAGGCTATCAGTATACAATAACAAATGATTTTAAACATAGAAAATTAGTCAACTCTTTTTATCAGTTGAAAAGTAGTTTGAAAAATACAAAAAACAGCAGATTTTAGACGTTTGTTTAAAAAAATGTTTATAATGAAGCACTAAATACTTTAAAATGGGCAAAGTTAACAATTAAATACTAATTTTTCTTCAAAATTTAAAGTTTTTACTAATGAGTGTAGAGGAAAGTAGTTGCAAATTGATTACTGTATACAAAACTTAAATAGTTATAGTGATACATCTATTTCAATTTCTTTTTAGTATAACAGTTAAAAATATTATATTATTTGATGATAAATTCATTATAATGGAATAATTTAAAATAAATGTTATAAAGTTAAGGCAAATATAATATTTTTTCGTTTAAATCTAATTATCTTATTCTTGTTGAAATTAAAATTATCATTCAGTAACAAGTGAAATAAAATGTATCTCTTTAAAAAATATAAAAGTATAAGTATTAATTGACAGAATCTAAATTAAAAACCCTTTAATCATATAGTAAAATCATAGGTACACTTACTTGACAAGAATGTTATCACGATTTATCGATAAGAATTGTAACACAGCAATCACGTGATGCTTCTTATTTAGCGAAAACAACGAATCGTATTGGTTACATAGTTATTACAAATCTAGGGTCAAGTGAAATGTTTATCTCGACTTCAACATGAAATCGCATAGCTTTGCTTTAAATTGAATGTACCCAACGAGAAAATAACTTTTAAGAATGTAAGTGGATATATTATTTCTTATTTTTATGAAAACATTACTATTTAAAATCGTTATATTATTATAATTTTCAAATAATTACAATTCCCTTCATGTAGTCTTAACTTGTTCAGAAATTCTAGTATTTTTACTTCTTCTACTTAATTCTAGTATTTAAAATTTAAGTTCATAACATTAAAAAAGCATTTTTGATTACTGTAAAGGTTGTACATAGCTATAAATATTATAATATAATAGTATGAAAATATTGTACAAGCATTTGAAGGAATTTATTTCTAAAAATTTGATAAGTTTTTATAATTAGCAGTAAAATTACTTTTTTAATAGCTTTTAAAGTTACAGCATAAAACAATTTTTGTATTTCATTATATGTAAGAAAATCATCTAAACATTTTTGGCATGTTAAGAAGTTCTTGCAATTGATTAAATTTTTCAAGATCAAAATCGTTTGTCATTCCTATTTAAGAAACATTGAAATGATATGAGTAGAAATAAAGTATATTGAAGTCGAAATTTGTTAATAGTAGTTAATATCAATTAAAATAAGTATTTGCAATTTATAACCTAGAGAACTGAATTTATGAGAAAAACAAAATTATTTATAAATTATTGAAATTATTATTATTTATGCATATAAGATTAATTATTTTATTAAATATTTAACAATAAGAAAAGTTGTATCTAAAAGTCGGTGTTTGAATGCCTTGTAATGAGCTTCAAAAATATAAACTATCTGTATACAATAACAAATGCTTCTAAATATGCAGAAGTTTTTCACTTGTTTATTAAAAATACCTTTAGATTATCATACTAAATATTTTAAAATGACCAAAGTTAACAATTAAGCAGTAATTTTCCTTCAAAATGTAAAATTTTGACGATTGAGTATAGAACATTAGTTTGTTACTGAGCGAACATTGCGTCTAAATCTTGAGATGATTACAAATATGAATCTATTTAATGGATTTAAAATTATCATATTGTATTTGATGATGAATTCAATATAATGGAATAATTTAAAATAAATGCTTAAATGTTTAGGTGAATATAATATTTCAATTTATTTTTTACATTTAGCACATTTTAAACATTTAGCTTATTCTTGTTGAAACTAAAATAGTTATGCAGTAACAAGTTTGTATAATTGAACTCATTTAAAAATAGAAGTGTAAATTAGAAATTATTTTAGTACATTCATCGGTTTATATAAATAATGAGAATGCTATCACATTTTATTATAAGAATTGTTACACAGCAATCACGTGTCGTTGTATGTTTAGAGAAAACAATAAATTGCAGTGTGTGTGCGTGTGTGTGTATGTGTGATTAGAGTTATCGCAAATCAAGAGTCATAGTCACGTGGTATAATTATTTCTGTATAACATTGCATAGCTTTGTTTTAAAGAGAATGTATTTAACAGGAAAACAACTCTTTGAATGTAAGTACACATATTAATTCTTGTTTTTATGAAAACATTAATATATATTTAAAACCATGATATTGTTATTGTAATAAAAAATAAATATCATTCCTTTAATACTTCCCGTATTAGATTTTATAAAAAAAGCTTTTATAGAAAAGTTTTCCATTTCATTACATATAAAAAAATGATCAATTTAGTTTTTTATCATATTAAGAAATTCTAACATTTTGCTTCAAATTTTAAGTTCATAACAATAAAAAAGCATTCGCTATTGCTGTCAATAGTTTGCAAAATGATGTAAAAATTTAACTATGGTAGGTTATCTATAGATTTATTTGTAAAAATTAGTTTCTATAATTAGCTGTCAAAATGAATTATATTTTCGGTATCTTTTGCAGCAAAAAACAGTTTTTGCATTTAATCATAAATTAGAAAATCATCAAATTTAGCAGGTTAAGAAATTTCGTAAACTGGCTACATTTTGTTTAGGTTAAAATTAGTTGTCATTCCCATATACAATTGACAAAATGTTTATTTTTACACTTCAATTTTGGAATTTTATAGCAAAATAAAATAAGGTAACTAAGTTAAAATTGCAAAAATATATTCTAGTGAGTTAAATAATATATCAACAAAACAACAATCACATAAACTTTAGTTGATTAATGAATAAAACTTTATAAAAACTATACAAAAAGAGTAATTGTACAATTACTTAATGACAAATTTTAAACATAATTATAATTATTTTATAGAAATCTAATACTTCGTATGCATTCCATTGGCTTTTCCAATTACTTCAAGACGTCTTGGCATTGATTCTATTAACTTTTTGGTGGTTTCTTGATATATTTCTTCCCAAGCTTTCACGAGTGCTTCTTTCAAACTTTATTCTTACTTGTAATACTTTTTTTCGGACTTGAGCATCCAATAGCATCCACAAATTTTCAATTGGATTTATATCTAGGGATTGTGGTGGAGTTTCAAGGCGTCTTGCTGCATTATAAAGCAACCATGTTTTAGTAACTATCGCAGAGTGTTTTAGATCGTTATCTTGTTGGAATAAGAAAGTGTTTCTGATACCCAATTTTCTAGCACTGTCTAATAAGTTATGCCGCAACACATCAATGTAACCTAAAGCTGTCATTTTTGTGTCAATAAAGTGTAATTTTCCAACCCCGCCATGAGCTACACAGCCCCAAACTATCACATTTCTACCACCACTTTTCAAAGTCTGAAGTATATTTTTACTATCAAGGGCTGTTTTATTTTTTCGCCAGAATTTTCGGATACTAGGGGGTGAAAAAATTTCAAACTTACTCTCATCTGAAAAAATAACCTTTTTTCAGAAGTCCATCGGTTTGTCTTTGTATTTCATAGTAAATTCGCTTCTTCTAGACGCTTCTTTCTATTAACTTCAGAGATCGTCGATTTTTTCTCTGAGTTCTGCCCTTTAAATCAGCACTATGTAACACATTTCTTATTGTTTGAACGGTCACTCTAATGTTAGAAGGTGCGAGAAGGTCATCTGCAATTTTCTAAGCAGAAATTTGTGGTTTTCTAATAGCTGCTTTAACAATACTTCGTTTATTTCTTGAAGTTATTACTCGGGCCACCTGGCCAGCGTTCATTTTCAACGCGTCCAGTATTTTTATATTTTCCTATGATGTAACCAATAGTTGTAAAGGGTAAGTTAACCATCTTTTGAATTTCGCGATAAGATTTTCCACTTTTATTAAGGTTAACAATATGAGTTCTCATGTTTAAAGAGACTTCATTTGATTTCGTGGCCATTTCTCAAATTTTTTCTGCAAATGACCTTTACTATTAAAAAGATAACCTTCAATGTTTAAAAAATACAAACTATTCAAAAAATTAACTATCATGTGAAAAATTACATGAAATGTTTATAATACTTACCGGAGATATAGGTGTACAAATATACTTTTTACAAGAAGTTTTCCAAGTTTGTAAGATGTAGATCTTGTTTTCAATATTTCAAAATATTTTTTCCGTTTACTTAGAAATAAATAAAATTCACGATCACACATCGCAAGGACTAAAATAGCTCCTTATATGTTTCTAAAGTTTTTAAAAAAAGTGGTGTACAAATAATCATTTTGCCTACTGTATGTATATAAAATTCATTGAAGTAATATAGACGTTGAAATATCGTTGGACTCAAAATACTTAAAGGTTTCATTTGTAAAATTCAGATATATTTTTAGTAATTATTTTCTAAAGTAAAAATTACGTTTTTAAATTATATTCGACAAATTAAATTTCTTAGAAACTAGTTAAATTTATTACACAAAAAATCAGTAATCAGTTAAGTTAAACAAACATAGTTTTTAAACACTAGTTTAAGAATCATGATTAGGAAAATTCTGGTTTGTTTGGCACTCATTGGTCATTTTTTTGCACATGGGGTCTAATTAGGAACGGACGTAAAGTGCATTCCGATCCACTACTAATATCCAAGCCCGATATGAGGAAAATTCTAATATTAGAATTAAGACTCAAATTAACAAGAAAATTTTTAATTTTGTAATTTAAAGAAACATTAACATGTTTGTTCATGTTGCTTAAAAATTGTAGATTATTCATAAAGCATTTTTATGAGCAAAGTAGTTATATTAAGAATAAATTCATTCATTAAATGTAAAGTTAGGGTAAAAATATCTATCTTAAATACATTATTTAATGATTTAAGCAAATAACACTTTGAGCATTAATATTAATATTATAAGAAATTGCATTATATACGATAAGAAAACATCTTTTAAAAAGGTAATTGTGATAAAAATATTTTATAGAATTCCTTAAGAAGATGTTTGTAACTTGACTTGTTAAATAAGTTAATAAATATTGATTATTATTTGTAAAATATGACACATCACAAAAATGTAACTTTTTTCATACTCTTTCTGAATATAAAATCGGTTAATGGTTATTAATTTTAAGGTTAAGTTAGTAAAATTAAATTAACTTTCATTCATAAGATGGCAAATCAGTAGTAAAGGCTTTAGATGAACTTATCACAAATTTCTTAGATAAAAATGTTTTTGCATAGTTTTTTTTAACTAACAATAAGAATAGATGATATATTTCTACATTCATTAAATTTATTAAAGTTTACACAAAGACCAATAAATTATACATATACTATTTCCTATAAGTAGTTTAATCAGTGAATGTAATAGGATAGATAATACGTTGAATTAAAAATAAGCTTCGAATGATGTATAATTTTTATCAAGTTTGGCAAATAATTATAAGTTTTATTAAAAGCAAATAAATCAAATAAGTATAATTATAAGCAAATAATTATAAGTTATAATAACAAGTTGTATGTTTCACTTAGAACTATGAAATCTGTAAATTTAGAATTTTGTAGAATTTCAAATTCGTTCATTTAATCTAAGTTCGAATCATTAAAAAAGTATCGATAATTTTACTTGAAAAAAATTACCAGTTCTAAAGTATATAAAATCTAGAAGTCTTTATCAATAATATTACCCCACTGATGATAAATCATGGAAATCACTATTAAGCGAAGGTTATTTTAATGTATAATTATTCAATTGTGTAAAATGCTTAGATATTGTATATTGACAGCAAAATTAATTTAGTTAATAAAAGATACAATTTTATCCTCCAAAAATCTAAGAGAATTTTTCTTTTAAATATCACTAGAAATTAATTTTGCTATTATGGACAATAAATCATCGAACAAAAGCATAAAACAGTTACTTATAATTTAGAATGTAAAATGTATTTAATTTTCATGTTTCATTTTATCTAAACAAGTTCACAGAAAATCAAAACGTAAAATAAGCACATTTTTGCTGCATTTTATTTGACGCGTTTGATTTACAGTTTCAAGTAGATACTTTAATATTGTAATGTATAGTTATTCCTTTATAAAGCATTTAGATATTGTCTATTAATAACAAAATTATTTAGTAATAATGAAATTTTATACTTTAAAAGTATTATAATCTTTATAATGTTATTGCTAATTAATGTCGCTATTTAATCATAGAACATAAGTATAAAAAAATTTGTTTATAATTTACTATCTAAAATCTTTCTGTTACATTATGTTCAATTTTCATTCATGTTTTCTTTTATTAAATTAACCAATATATTTTTTAATTAAATGCATTTAAGCTACCATTAATGAACATATTAATAAATACACTCACTGATTGTATCGATTCAAAAATTGTAAAGAAACCCCACTATTGATAGTGTAGTTTCTTTACAATCTTTGTTGTATTGGTGTGACTTGGTTTTAAAAATCCATTTTTTTAACAAAACTTACCTCTTTATTTCCTAACCAATCGGTTATATTCCCTTATAAAATCTTTATTTTAATTACAAAATCTTTCTAGTGTAATAATTACAAGGAAATAACTAAATTGAGAAATCTAATTAGTGTAGTTTAAGATATTTTTTCACCATAAAAACGTTTGTTCTGATTGATTTCGAAATAATGGATTTATTAGCCTTTCTCGAGAGAAAAGATTCTAAATATAGACGAGACACTACCACGTCTCTTTGAAATTAATCATCATGCCAACTTGTTGATCTCGTGTACACGCATATTTTTCCACTCGTACCATTTGCACAGTTTTCTCATGACGTTGATTTAGTGGACACTTTGTTTGCATAAGATTCCACCTGAACTTCCGCCGTACGTGTCTCCTCTGACGAAATGTAGTGGTGAGTTGGAGTCCTTGTTTTAATGTGTAGCCTTTCACTGATCATTTCATTGAATGTAAAAATTTGCTTTCACTTGATCAGTGCTGCTAAGAAACTGTCAATTTTTTTTAATATTTTTACAGAAACCTAAAAATCAAGCAGTTATTCAAGGAATATGAAAACTTTTGTTAAAATATTGTTAATATAATAAATTATAAAGATACGTATTGATTAAATAGGCGCCGAATTTTTAGATATTTTATCAGCTAATAATACGATTAAATTCGCTTAACAAAATCAAAATTGGTTTATGGGGAATTATTTTACTCTTAAAATGTTTCGCATGTTCAAGCTCGCGGTAGCTGATAAGATAGCGGGAAGTTTTTCAGAAAAAGTATCTGAGTTTGGTCGTTGAGTTCCAAGAATTTTCCTAGTTTTCTCCCTTGCAATACGTTTTATAATCTATTTTCTATCATAAGTCTTCGCAAAGCTGTAATGTAAAATTAAAAAAAAATCCTGCTTATCTTTAAATTTTTTAATTGAGAGAGTGGTTTGGTTTGTCGTTCAACGGTTATTTTTTGCACATGAGGTTTAATTAGACGAGGACTTCCTGTTGAAAATGGATTCCAAACCATTACTAACAACAAGCCCAAAATCTGATTCAAATTCTCAAACTATTGAACCGAAGGCAAGAGTGATTCATTCGAATATTAGCATTCAAGGTGAAAAGAGTTTAAAAAAAATATTTTCACTTTCCAAATCCTAATTTCTAGTGGAAAAATATAAAGGCAGTTTTTTTTTAAATAATTTGACTAAAAAAGTATAATTTGTTTTATGTGTAGAATATTGTTTAATACATAAAAAAATCGTTGCTTCTTTTTTACTTTCATTTGTTTATAACTGAATAGTTAAGCAATTTGTAGAAAATATATGAGTTATTAGCCAAATTTTAGTATTTTTAATGTACCCCTTTTTAGAAAAATCTGTGATTATTCTTAGTTGATAAGAGCGATCGCAATGCATCAAACAATTTTATTAGGAAAGTTCGATTATAGTTATTAATGTTTATTAAGACAATAAATAATTCATTGTATTGGTTACAATTTTTATTGAATATTTAAAGAATTTGAATTCTGAAAAATACAAATATTGAGTTTTTCTTAGTGTTTTGTAAAAGAAAAATCTTTTATATGACCTTATTTTTGCATTCCTTTGTCATAAAGAATGGACAATAGTTTTTATTGAAAAATAAATCTGATGAGATTACATATGCTTATACTATTCTGATTTTCTTTAAATTGACTTTCAGTACTCCCTTATCTCAAGGTCACACACATTTCTTCTTCTTCTTCTTAAGGTTGGGTTTATATGTCATTGGGCACCTCTGCTTTTATCAGCATTTTGTACCATTAACTCCAAACCCAATGTTTCCTAGTTCCAGTTGCTCGGGTCACCCACTTTATTAATAAAGTCTGATAACCCTTTAATGGAGCCTAGGTGTAACTCTCTAGTATGGATGATGCCTAAAGAAGTTAATCTAGGGAGGGCAAGAGCCTCGCATTCATAAATGATATGCTCTGCCGTTTCCTCTTGCGTATGACATTTCCAGCAGATAGGGTCTTGCTGAAACAGTCCCATCTGGTCAGAAAGTCAGTCATGCTAGGGATAGCTTCCTGGCTTCCACCAGAAGATGGTTTGGAGGTCATTTCTACCTCAAGTAAAAGATTCATTACTGCCCCTTTACAAGATTGCCTCTGAGTTCCCTTGTCTTTTTCAGCAAGGTCTACTTCAGAGGCATCACCTGCAAATGCAGAAAGATTTGTTATTTCTTGTGTCTTTTCAGCCACAAGATAACAATTAATAAGCTCAGGTAATATAAGTCCACCCAGCATTGCCTGAGATACTGGGCAAGGCAAATTACTCTAGAAGTTTGCCAGGCAACTAGAGGCTCCGTTAAGACACCAATACCGCGGTGCCAATTAGCCCTAGGCACGGATCGCATAACACCAGGGTTTACGGGAGCTGGTTCGCGGCCTCTTATTCTATATTCAAGGCTATCCTGTCATTCCTACAGGACGTTCGGCGATCCACCACCTGCCGACGCGCCTGGTGGCTAGCTCAAGCCCCAGAGGGGTACACATACCCCCTGGTTCCAGGGATTCACACATTTACGAAATTCAGTCTTGTTTAAACCCCAAGTAAAGTTTGACAGCTGCGAAACCAATCGACTGAAGACACGCTTCATCACCAACCACCAGATGAGTAATTGATAACGATTGAATCATTAATTCTTTGGCAAGTCTTCAGGAATTCTTAAAATAGCTGTTCCTAACTTGTTTCTAAATACTGAAATCTAATTTAATGCTTGGGTTAACATCTTATTTTAATTATTTGAAAATTTTTTCGTTGATAATTTTATGCAAAATTAATTGCACAATTTTGCGGTAAGTTGCGAGTACTTACGGTCATGTTATGTTCGTGCACATCAATAATGTTACAAATCGTGATTTTTTATTTTCTGAATTTTCAGTATTTAAAGTTGATTTGTTGATGGTACTTTTAAACGATTTTTCTCCGCTTGTGTTTTTTCAGTCGAAGGTAATAAAGGTTTTTTTTAAATTTAATTAATTATAATAATTAAAGTAATACTTTAATTCTCCTATTAAAAAACAAAATAGATATCATGAAAAGTTTTATGATTATATGTTTAATATAAATTTTGTATCACATCAGATTTTGCAGTATTCCCGTTCAGTTCACAATTGTTCTGCTAATGCATTCATATTGCAATTTTACGGTGTATAAAAATGACCGGAATAAGCCTGTGACAACCGAAAACTATTTTGCTTGGCCTCTTGTCGATTAACTAGCCGAGGTTTAATGACCTTTTTAAGTATGATGTAGAAATTCCTAAAAAAAAAATCGCCTACTTTGTTTACTTGGTGAAATCTGAACATAACTAAAGCTTTGATGGTTCTCGATTTAAGCGACTCCTAAACTTAATACAAATTTATGCAATAGCCCAAGCCAATAATCCGATTTTTCATCTCTAGTTCCGGGTTACATCATGTTCACAATAAGTCTTGATATTTTACTACTTTTATTTCAACATTATGATCGGAGCTGTATTGATATATGGTAAAGGAGATAATGGGATTCAGTTACACTTGTTATATTCCAACCTATTGTTACTTAAAGATGTGATAAAAAAATTATAAATTGGTGTTTGTGATTTTTGCATAGAACATTTTTATGTATAATGCGAAACTGCAAATATATATCATAATTCTCTTTTTTACCTTTATGAATGATTGAATAACGTTATAATAATGTCGCTCTTGAAGTGTGCTACATGAAACTATTAAGCATGTTTTGAATAATTTATTTTTAACCATTTACAAAATTAAGCATTTAATATTTATTCGTCTAAAAAAATGAGTTTGAAATTCCCTGAAATATTCACATTTTTTTCCTTGTAGCCTTATGCATTATTTCTTTTGTTGTGTTTTGTTATGAAATACAGCTTTTGTGTTTGTTTGAATATAACGTATTTTTGTCTTGCCACGATAATTGTTCTTTGCATATCAAGTATGATGTGTATCTTGAACGTTGAAACATAGTATTCTTTTGCAGTTGCTTTTAAATTTCTGTCAGTGTTTTCATTAATACTGGCTGTTATGATTTATGATTATATTTCATTTATACGTAGGCTCTATTCTATACTAGAATGCATTATATTTATTTACGAAGCATTTATCTCTAGATAATGATAGCTCTTCCGACGTCATAGCACATAACGAGTTAAATAAAGGCTTAAATATCAGATACTTGTTAATGCAATCATTATCCCATAGATAATTCCGTATAAAAGGATGCATAACTTAACTGTATAAAGGTAATCTTAACGAGTATATTTAAAATTATTTTTCAAGCGTTAGATTTTTATGAACTTAAAAATAGACGTGGATTTAAATCCTTAAGAATATAACGGGATATCGCTCAATATTGCATTACCTAATTATCTAAGTAACTAATATTTCTTTTAATAACTGGAATACTTTCTTAAAATCTCATTCCATTCACAATGGATAGTAATTCATTGCCCATGTAATGTCTTGGTACATCAAGGTAGTCTCATGTTAGAGTTATGGTAAATGTAATTTATTATACGTATTATTTCATTATGAATGAACAACTTTGGTGGATATCAAGATACAATAAATTTTATACTTTTTAATATAAAATTATGTAATCCGTGTTTAAAAAAGAATATATATTTTTATGAGAGAATATGTTGAAATTATTCTTGAAGAAATTATAGAATCTAAATACTATTTATTGTAAATGTGTAATGCGGGTATTAAAAAGAAAAATAATTAGGAAATATGTAAAAGGATAACAAGTTTTAATGAAATGAAAGCAAAATAAAAACCTTTTTATTTTTATCATTTTTCAAAGAAAACATAGTTTAAATCAGTAAAGTCTCGTATTTCAGTTTTACGAATTTGAAAATATTTTTTAGTATACAGTATCGTGGGAAAATGTTTTTAATTTGAACTAAGAAAAGCAAGTGAATAAATGAACAGATATAACGCGTCGGCAATACATTTTATCGGAGTAATAAAATGATTTTTCATAAAATATTTTGGAAAAGCTGCATATTTATAAAAGTAGCATCATTATATGATTCAGAAAAAGTACTACGGGATCGTATAAGGAATCTGGTGATCTCTCGAAATCATTTTTTCCTTTGTTTCATTTCATTAACGTTATGGAATAAGGAAATAATTCCTCCATCATTTATGAAGTGATTTGAATCGCAAACAAATTTAGCCCCTGTATATCGATAGTTCACAAATTAAAGCGTATTCTTTATTCCAATATTGCTTCAAGAATAGAAAAGTTATGAAATACGAATTCATAAATTCTTATACCTTAAGATTTGTCATGATTTTCTTACATGATATTTCAAACTGTGAATGTCCTTTACTTTGAGTAACAATAAGTTACGATCAACTTTATACACGGAGAATATAATTTACGCACGTGTGTGCATTGTGTTTGATATACAGCGAAGTATATATTTTACATATAGCTTAGAATTGATAATATAATAACAAGGTACCAATGTGAAGTGAAAGGGATTATTCCTTCACTTCAATAAGGCACACAACCTAGAAATATATTATGTACTTTCTTTATTACTACACATAGGATTTTGAGTATGTAAGATATTATGTCTATTCTTTTGAATTTCGCGATGCAAGTGTACAGTATTCGCTTACGAATGGTCTGTATACCTATTTATTCCGATAAAATCCATAAATGTATTTGTATTGCTATTATTGATATCTCTTTGTCTTTTCTGTGGTAGAATCCATTATTCTTTCGAATCCGTTTTTTTTTTGCTATATTATTCATGCATTACAGTTTATAACAAGACATACGTAATTCTCATAAATGGGTATATTTGTACAGAAAATAAATACTTTGATCTACGTAAACAAAACTATTTTATTCTTATTATTAAACTATTGATAGTAATTTTTATGGTACTTTAAACAATCAACCATATGTTGGTGATTAAGACGAATTTTGTTTATATATAGCATAATTTCTTTTTTAATTTAAAGTAAGATAAGAGTATTTTTTCAGTCATAAATTTAGAAAACTACATTCTTAGAGATATCAATCGTCAAAAATAAACAAACCTAGCGTAATAACTAGTTTAAATAAATTTGCAATCTAAGTTTATGTCTGAGTTGTGAAAAAAATTTTAAGTATTATTTTATAAGTTTCTTAATAAACTTGCTTAAAATTAGCGAAATATTCACTACATAATAATTCTGAGTGTAGAATTTTAAATGTTTAAAATAGTTTTGATAAAAATTTAAATGTATCCTGAATTTAAGTATAATCTGAATTTAAATTTCACGAAAGAGAGAGAGAGAGTTTGTGACTTATTCTTTGAGAATAGGAAAGAAATTATTGTATTTCAAAATTCATTTTCACTGATCAATTTATACAATTTAGTATTTGTTTTTAAACGTACGTTTTAATAATCATTTTAATTCTGTTTCTTTGTTTTTTAGATCAATGAAACCGGTTGCAATGCAAGGTCATATTCCTGACAAGTGGGTTCTGCATTTCACATCATGGAAATGCTTCCCAATATAAAACGAGTTCCCAAACGTACACTTTTGTGCCTTTATTTTTCTTGCGTGACGTTCCTGTTATGTGCCTTCTACACGTTTTTTTCCGAATCAGATTCGGCTCTTCCGGAGAATTCCATCCAAAATGCCTACGCAGAAAGCAACATACAATCAACATTTGAGGGAAACTTTGCTACCAAACAGATACTCAGAGATCGCAGCAACATCGGTCCGGATGAGATCGTTGCGCCAGCAATTTCTTGGACGTCCAGTTCCATGAAAGTAGGAAAAGAACAAACTGCAATTTCGCATTCGATCTCTAGTTTAATGAACTTACCCATTGTAACGTCCACAAAGAATATTATCGTCCCCCAGGTAGACACTAAGTATATATATTTGACTAACGTTTCGACGCAAAGCTTTACGTCATCTAAGGCAGCTTCGTCTGTTACAACACCTGCACCAACCCTTTCACCAGACACGTGCCAGACATTTTCAATGAAAAATGCCAAACTGATTTTGTTGTGGACACCATTTTTCGGTTCATGGGAATATTTTACTCCACAGAGGCTCAGTGAGTGCAGAAGGTGTCGCAACTGTAGAATCACCAATGACAGAACTAAGATACGCGAGAGTGACGCAGTCATATTTCATGCGCGGGACATGTCAGTGTCTGATTTGCCACCCATCAGGTACCCTCATCAGCGATGGATCTTCTACTGTCTGGAATCTCCGCCCTATTCTGATTTTCCTGGGCTGGTGCACATGATGAACATGTTCAACTGGACAATGACGTACAGGAGTGATTCTGATGTAGTGACACAGTATGGCACTGTTGTTAAAGTAAGTGACAAACATCCGATGAACTTTTAATAGAATGCCCATCATAAAAATAACTTAGTGTTTCAACTTGATAATTACTTCATTTCTTTTTTCATTAATAGAAATTTAACTTGCAAAACTGGAGACTGATTCTAATTTTGATTTTTGTTCTATTGAGAATAAGAAATATCTTTAACGGAATAGAACTACAAATGCATAATTTAAAACGAGAAACCAATTGTTTACATAGAAACAAAAATGAGCCTATTTTTCACGTTAACTTTAGTTAAAAATTATTTCGCACTTTAGTTGGTATGGTTAATTTGATATTTCGTGTAATAATTTCTGAAATAACGTTTTTTAAACTGTTTTATGATTATGGTTAGAAATCATGAAGATAATGAGTAAACATTTAGGTTCGATCCCACTCAAGGGGCATGGGTTATGCATATTTAACAAAATGTTGTTTAAGTACTATGCAAGCTCAACGCTGAAATTTAAATAAATGAAATATAGCATCCTCTCTCTCCTGTAGAAATGGTTGCGCTTTTTGTTGTCTTAATTTTCATATACTTAAAGCTGATTGTTGTTTAATTTTAAGATATCTGTGATAAAATAAAAGCATATTATGTGGAATTTATTAATAAATATTAATAAATTTAAAATTGAAAAAATTATGTTCTTAATTTTTATATACAATTTTTTTATGGAATTCTTTAATATCTAACAAGTTTATCTTGATTTGTTATCCATAATTAATTTATAAAATACAAACATTTGTCGGTCGACTAGTGTTCTGTTGATGTTAATAAAATAATTTATTTTAATAAATTCATTAAAAAACCTAGTAAAATTATTAGGTTTTATAATTGAAAAAATGTAAAACGGTAAAAGTTTAAAAATTTTTAATATTTTAAGACCAGTGTTATATTGTTTCTTTAAATTAAAATTGGGGAAATGTGAAATGTTCCTCAATAACGATTTTATTGAGGAACATTTCACATTAACTTTCCTTAATGCTAATTAATTGTCATCAAATTATTAGCTTCTTATTTCAACTTTGAGTTTTGTAAATCATTATTTTCATAATTTATAGTCTTGATTATTTATTTGTACCTGGAATTTTTCTGTTTGAATGGACAAAAATAACGATATTATGAATTTTGTAAAAATAAAGTATACATATTACAATAAAAACATTAAATGTTATTAGATATATTTTATTATGCAACTATTGCCTTTTATCAATTTCTATATTAGTAATTATTTAATACATTGCATTGCAATATAATTCAAAATTCTATTTTAAAATAATACATATATCCGGTATCGTATAATACCATTTTTCCTCTTTATATTTATAGTTTTTTAGACATGGTTAAATGCTATATTTTTATCATGAAAGTGCTGGATGTCCCTATAGTTACTTAGATCATTTTATAGAAGAATCAGTAAATATGTCTATCTTACAAGGAGTTTTAGTTTAAAATTGTTAAAATTAACCATTTCCGTTTATTTACAATATTTTCAGGAAGATTGGAGTGAAAAGAAAAATACCTTAAGGAGGGAATAGCTTGCTGTGAAAATAAACCAAAAGAAATATATCTTACTTTACATTTATCATTATATTTAAATTCAATGATGCGATTATTTTTCTATCCTTCATCGATTATTTTTTTCCATGTTTTACAATTTCGAAAACACATTTTTTCTGAAATTTCTTTTAAGAATGTATACATTTTCTTAGTTCTCTAAAATGTTTAAGAATATTCTAAATCATTGGGAGCATTTTTTTCCTTTATCGTAAAATTAATATTTTTCAGATATTTAATATTGCTTGCAAAAATGATGGCTATTATAATGAACATAATTTCATCTTCATGTGAATCTTACTAATCAAGGAATCAGTCTTTAATTACCGTTATTTAAACGAATTTCTGGTTTTATATATGAAATCTGTCGCAATAAGATTCAGAAATGTTTTTGTATCTATCTGTTGTTTGTTAAATTAAAAGAAATCTGTTAAATATATTCAGTTATACATACAATTAATTGTTTTGTAAAGATCTATTCCACCATTTTTCATGTTTCATTTGATGTATCAGTACTTTTTCCTCATATTGGTAAATTAGTAGGAGATACTTATACGATAATATTAAGTCATCATTGAAAATGATGTTTTAATTAATTAATACCGAACCCGATACTTTTGTTGCTAAATATTGAAGAGATTTCGGTGTCTTCCATAATAAAACTTGGTTTCTAACTGTACATCTTAAATTCTCATTATTTTCAATATAAAAATCTTTTTAAGTTATCAATTCTCAAAATTGTATTGCGTAATAAATGTACTTTTGGTAAAAAAGTGTATATAAAATATAAATTGCATATTAGTAATAACTTTCTTAAAGCAATTACTTACGTAGCTTGCAAAAGTATACATTTTCAGTTTTCTGCTAAAAAATATTTCATAAGCTTCGTTTTAATGATTTTGTCTAAACTGATATTGAAATGTATCAGTTTTCATCAAAAACATGCCCTAGTTTTCAAACTGTCTAAGATTGAAATAATAAAATTATTCAAGACAATAATTTTAAATATTTTTATATAAAATTTAATATAAAACAGAAAAGAACTTCTTTAACATAATTTCGTGTTTGCATTTTCTTTATTTTAAATTGAATTTAGAACCATCGGAAAGGGTTAATTCTGATCCACTTAGATGGTAATATAAGCACAAAGCAGACATTTAATATTTTTTATTGATGATATCGTACCAAACGTATTTAAAGAAAGCTCTGAAAATTAATCACTATTAATTAAAATATATTAGTTTCTAGCCAGTTATATACGAGTATAACTTCCTAAGTAGAAGGGATTTGCTTAAACTAAAGAATTAATAGTTTTAGTTTTTTTTTAAATCTCTTTTATTTTGCAATTTCAATAATTTTCCATCTTTTTATAATTTTTTTTAATCTAATGAGCAAAATTTTCTGTAATTTATCACTTAATAATTCGGTAATATATATATATATATATATATATATATATATATATATATATATATATATATATATATATATATATATAATGATGTGTAGCTATGTGTGAATTTTACAGACTTTTTCTAACGGTGTTTCCAAACTTATCCTTTTTAGCTTTTCGTGTTAAATAACGAGCTGCCAGCCGAATGGCTAGCGCTCTTGTCTTCCTTTCTACAGTTCGTGAATTCAATTCCCACCGTCAGATGTTTATAATGATTCAGTCTTTATATAGATGTTTGTGCATAATGATATTCTTGTAAATTGTAAATTCTGTTCTAATATGCAAAAAAAAAAAAAAAAAAAAAAAATTGCATCAAAAAAATGTTTAATTAATTTATCTGCATTTCTCTGGAGTAATATCGAAATACTAAATATCCCGTGAATAAAAATTTATCCCGTGGAAAGTTTTATCAAAGTATAAAAATAAAAATTAAAATTTAGAGCATTTCTACGCGAATCAATTTAAATTTGGAGTATTAAAAAAACGGTGAAATTAATTTTTAGTTACAGCATTAAAAATATACTTTATTTAATTTCCTTGTGCTCTCTATCATAATTACACTTAAAATCGTGACCACAGTCCTTCTACTGAAGGAATGAGGGAAAGAACTTCTATCAACATCCTGACCCTATCTTTTACTGTAGTTTGACCAATTTTCTAGTCTATTGTGCTCAAAGATATTTTGTGTGTTTATCAGCCAATGAATGGGATCGCGCTTCCTTTTTTACATAGTTAAAGTAATTTTCAATACAGAGATTAATCTTCAAAGTTTCCAGATATTCAGTTCAGTTAAAAGCTTTTAATTAAAAGTTTATAATGGTAGGATTTGTTACTTGGAAAATCTATATATTGGTAGGCGTTCTTTAAAAAAATTGTTCAGCGCTCTTAAGTTATAATATCCTACAAATAAATATAATTTGTACTATATATTCAAGGTTATCAGGATTAAAATTAGACAATTTAAGAAGTCCTGGAAGATATTCAGTATAAAATATCATGAAGCAGTCTATCGAATGTAGTTTGAGATAATGCTTATTATTTTGGTCTTACATAGTTCAGTAGATTGTAGATTCGATTTTCAAGTTTCTTGTCTGTTGAATATTCAGATGGTAGCGTCATTATCATTTTTAATGTCGAATGTATGCTGTATAAGAGATTTCAAATAGTATACCACAAGTTCGTGGTTAAATAATTAGAACTCTTTTTTATATTTCCGCATCATCTGTATATTTATTGGCGGCATTCTAAATAGTTATCAGACCCTGATATCTCCCTTCAAATATTGAATGAGACATTTCAACAGGACAATGCGTGATGCTTCGTGCCACTTTGTTTAATAATCATGCAACTGTTATTGATTATCACGGTTTTCACACAAATTTCTGATTTCATCGTATTATTCAACTCGAAGATATTACATACAATTTTTCATATTTGTCCTTTTTGGTGCTGTGTTTTGAATGTTTTTACTGTTGCTTTTTCTTAAAGATATTTAATGGGTATTATCTTAATATTTTTGAATTTGTATAATTCAGTGTGTGATTTATTGTTATTTGTGAATGAAAATAACACGCGTTTTGTTTAATAATCGAACTTACAGTTTTTTAAATTCAAAATATATATTTTAGATTTGTAAGTTAAAGCTTTTAAATAATGCTAATCCTGAATTTTTCAATTTATAGAGTTGTATTTTATAAAGATTTATTATTTCTTCAGTATTTATAAACGTTAATTTTAAATTACAACCCTTTAATCAATACGATTTTTCCTTATTAAGGAAATACGAAAGTACAAATCATAAAAACAAAATAGGCTCTTTTCTAAACTAGAATTTTAGTGCCCCAAGATATAAGATATTTTTGACAAGGTAAGATAGAACAAATTTAATAGGTTTTATTTTTTATTTTTTTTCGTAATGCCATCACTATCTACAAATTAATTGTTGTAGGTAGACACACCAACTCGTTCGTATAACAATAAAAAGTCACCTTGATATTAGCACTTTATTCTTCAGGGTTTGATTATATTATGCAAATGATTTTCCACGCTTTGACATTGAGACAGTCTTTAAAATAAATATGTAGGTACAATTTGAAATCGTGCCAAACGACGAACCTGTTTATAAAAAATGTATGGAACATGTCAGTCTCCACACAATTTGTGATAAAGTGAATACATTATATATGTTGAAATATATATATTGGTCTGTTCAATTTGGTAGATTGCCAGAAATGTTTAGATAAAAGTTGTCATTTCTTATATTACAATTTATATTGCATGTTGTACAACTACCACTAATTTAACTTTGTTATATATTCAGCAATCATTTCGCTATAATGTTATAAAAATGTCATAAATACACTGAAATGTTATAAAAATATCATACTTAAAAATCACATTACAGGTTATAAATGGAAAAAAAGTCCTTTTTCAAATTAAGATCATTTGTAAGATTAATTCAAATTCTTGCTTAGAGTTCTTGTAATATAAATAAAATTACGTTTGATAATAATAATAATAATAAAAAATAACTTTTGACGCTATAAAGATCATTTTCAGAAATCCTATCGCGAATTTTTTTGAAACCAGAAAAGTATAGAGAATATTTTTACTTCACATTTTTAGCAAGGATTTGGTTACTAATCCGGTTAAGGGGCGCTAATAACAAATTAAATAAAAATATTTGTCATCCCGTATTAGAAGTTCGAAATGATTAGTAGTTGCAACAAATGATTATAAAAAACCTTATCTATTCTACGGGTATTTTGTATTTTAGAATATCCAAGTGCATTTGTGTATTCCAATTTCCATGGGTTACAAACTTTTATTTTAAATTCCAGGAAGTAGTCTCTTGTGAGTGTGAGGGAGAGAGAGATGAAGTCTGTGTTTTTTCATGTCTTTTCGGAGATTTGCGAGCTCACGAAAATAAATTAAAAAAAAAAATACCTATTTCTGTTTTAAATGTATAATAAACTTATTATGAATTTTATAATAGTATTACAGCAAAAAAAAAAAAAAAACAGGTTAATGGAAAAAAAAATATTTATTACATTTTGTTCAACCTTTCAATAAGTGATACGCATCTTCTTTAGGAGCTTAATAATATGTATGATGTAAAGTATTATTTAATGTTTTACATTTTTAACTTGAATCTTTTTTAGCCTAGAAGAGTTACAAGGGAAATTCATTATTTCCTGCTATAGCGTATATTATTATGGAATGAATCTGTAATGAAATATTATCAATATTATATTTTATTAGTGACAAAATAGTTACTCTCCATCTTAATTCAGCATATGCCAACAGAATAAATCTCGAACATAAATGTAACACATAATAACTAGAATAAGTAAAACTAAACAATTAAATTATATTTTACATCATAATATTGTCCACTTCCACAATATTGGTACTTTACTATTGCTTTTTTCTTTTATAAGCATTAAATATAGGAATCCTGAATACATAATTTTTATAATTATGATCTTATAATGCAAGAAATCTGCTGATTTATTTTTCAGTTTTAGTTCATGAATAATGTTAGCGAAAATGTTAAGAATTCTAATCGCAGCTAATCGAAATTTCTAGCGTAAGCACCAAGTTTATACAAAGAAATGTCTACCCCTGGGTATCACCTATCGAAAGCTTGGCAACTTCAACTTCTTTCGTTTGAAAATACAATATCTCTCTATCTCTCTCTCTGTATATATATATATATATATATGTATATATATATATATATATATATATATATATATATATATATATATACGCAAAAATTAAATTTCAAATCTATAAATTCTAATTTTATATTAAAAAAATAAATGAAACATTTATAGATAATATATATATATATATATATATTTAAAATGTATCAAATATTTTCTTTTATCTATCATCAAATCCACTAAAACCTTCTTTCAATTCGAAAAATACTTCCTCCCACGCATTTTTTGTAACATTTCTGTCTTTATAAATTTCTTTAGATTTGTTCCATAAGACAGATCTCGCTTCTACAAGAGAAACTAATATGCCTGTGTGTAATTCTTCGCTCATTATGTCCTTAAAATTACAACATAATTTTTCTTTTTAAATATTCAGATATATTTTACCTACTTACTATAAAAAGAAAAAAACATACTTTAAACCTTTAAACAATCTGAGACACCACCGACGACCAACACCTGCATTACTGCAAAGTACAAACGACACGATAGCGTTATTTTCTTGCAGTTTGAACGACAGCTCTAACGCGATCGTCCGATAAAAAATCGTTTCCTGTTCAGTGTGAAAGAGACTAAAGTATTTACTTCGCTTAAAAGTCGCGAATGCCACTTTGCTTAAAAGGGTTAATTCGACCGGGACCTTCAGTTTTAAAGACAGGATTTTCAATGATGTCTTAGTGGATCGATCCCTTGGGAATAGATGGAAGTTTTAAAGGGGTCGTTGAGATATAAATTTACGAAATAGTACAAAATCAACATTTTTTATGAGTACAAATAAAACTTAATACATTTTTGTTTGTCAAATTTTTACCTTAAATTCTTTTATTTTTATATTATGCTCTTTATAATATGGAAGAAAGTGTGAGGAACAAATTATTCTTTTAAAAGAGCTCTGTGTAGTAAAAATCCTGAGAATCAACTGCCTTAAAGTAATGGCTTCGGATATCCATCTTTACGAATGTATTCCAGAATAAAAGAGGCTTACTTAAAATTATAATAAAATGAGAAAAAAATACTTCTCTTTCAAAACAGTATTCGTAGCAGTTTCTTAAAAAAATAATTTCATCGAAAATTTATTCGAACTTTAAATCGGGCATTATTGATATTTAAGAGAAGAATCCATTAACTCTCATTTAATTTTAAATTAAACTGATTTTATTTTGGTATTCTAAAAACATTATATATGAAATTTATGATTTTCATTTACACATCTAAGTTAATTCAATTTCCTCTTTGAGATTTCTATTTTCATCACTTTCTCTTTTTTCGATTTACTTTGTCTACGCTGATGTGAAAAACAAAAACTTAATTGGCAGTGGTATTTTAACTAAATTACTTGAATAATAGACACACGCAAAAATTATCCATACTTTATTACTTAACAAATTAGAATGTTGCTTTTCTGGAATGACGCGTGTAAGATTACCAGTGAGGATAAGCAAACCAAATAACTCTGACGTGAGGCAGAAGCACAGAGAAATGAGTGTCGTACTTCAGATTTAGATGGATAGATACCAGATAAATGTTTGTAAATTTTGTTGGCTTTTTTTATCATTCATAATTTTATTTATATTCGTAGAGAAAAGTTTTAAAAATAATTTTTTTTTATATTCTCACAATTGTTGTCCTGGTTGCAAAAATAATCGTGTTGAATAAGGTTATCGAATTTTAATATGTTCCAAAAATCTGATACAGCAGATGTTTATTTTTATGAATCTCTACTTTACGAACAGTCACGATTTTATGATATATTGACTGGTCTCGAACAAGATTTCATTGACGCAATGTTAATCTTAATTACGAACTAAATGTTTGAATAATCTCTTTTTTATGAACTCGCTTTCATGTTCTTTTTTCGTTTGTATTTTATCATCTGATGTTTCATTTTTTTCTATTTTATGGTTGAGAAATTTGTATCAAATCTAACTTCCGATTGCATGCGTTTGAGTAATCAATAACTTTAAGGCAAAATAGTGTAAGATATTTTGGTTTTTTGATCATGTCTTGGAATCACATTGTGAAAGTGACATTCTTGACGCAATTTTCTTTTAAATGGATACTTGGAATAATGTCGGAAAAAAATAACCTAATTCATTTCGATCTGCGTGTGTCGTTAAATAAACCACTGAAACTGAAGAAAAAATTTATCTTACTATTTGAGTGATGATAAATTTAGCCATGATAGTCTCTTAGTAGGTAGATCTTAAATATTAATAATTGTGTGTTTATAAAACATATTTATTAGAACTGATTTCATTAGAAAAACACAAATGGATTATTAGAATAACATTTATGCATTTGTTATGTGTGTGTGCGTAAAATTTCTTTCTAGAATCCAAATTCACACAAAATAATCATAAAGACAAAAAATCTATAAATCTTTTTCAAATCAGAATTCCCTTTTTAATTTGTAGATATAAATTATGTGTACTAATTAAAGTGTTCTCAATAATTAAACAGATTGCATTTAAAAAAAATTATTGACGCACTTTTTGATCGTTATTGAGACGTTTTCATAATAATCGTTATCTGAAAGAAGTTTAAGAAATAAAAATCCATTCCGTAATTGCTGTTATCAAAATATATGATATCATTTCTATGGTTATGATTATAAAAAAATACCTTTTGTGTCGCTCATTGAAATCGTCGCCAACTAGCTGAAATCCTAATTAGAAAGGAAAGCAAAAGGAAAAAACAACTGAAGAATCAGAAAACATCTTGATGACAATATCGCCATCTGTTGGCGAAAAAGCGACTTCAAAGTCTAATTATATTAAAAGTGCATTATTGCGCTATGAATACTTTTTATTTTTCATTTTTACTTGAAAATTTGAGACTAATAATTCAAAAAGATTATCTTTTAAAGGAATATGTTAGACCAAGCTTTTTTTCATTCATTCAAAAAATTTTTTTTAAATATTTGACAAAGTTTTTCCATAATATAGATCAGGATTTATTTTTTGCACTATCTTAGGCATTATTTTAGTTCATAACATTCGGAAGTGTATGCTATATTTATGCATTATATATTAAATGGAATTTTATAAATATTTAAATTAAGAATTGTATTTACCTTTTTCTTCAGTCATTTTGTAAGAGAATTTAATATATCTATTTTCTGTCATTTATATATGTGTGTGATTTATATCTATTTATGAATGTGTTATATAATATACGAAATTTTGCTTTATAAATAAAAGTTTTATTATAACAGCGTAACAAGATTATAATAACACTATTTAAATAATTAACAACTTTATCGGAAGTTGGTAAACTTTGTTTTACTTAGGCATATTTTTAAAACTGCAGCATAAAAAGCAGCAATAAAAAAACCCAGTATTTTTGTAAACATATCGCATTTTGAGATATACAAAAATACAGGCATTTGTTTGGCGAAATTTGATCATCGCAGGTGTAAAAATTAAAAAAAAGTTTATTAAAGGTTTATTAAAGAAGGATACATAAAAAATAAACTTTCTATTCGATAAGGAGTCCCCCTCCGATGGGGAAGGGGCAAACAAGTGCCCCGTATGCCCCAGCCTTACTCAGGCTACATATGATCCATTACTATTTATAACAAAATAGATTGCTATTTAAAAGTTACGAAGAGTTTTTTGTGATATTTTTGTCAGGCAATGAAATTTGTTGATTCTGGGAATGCTCTTCTGTTTCTATTTATATTTCGCAAATAATTTTGTTGAAATAATTAAAACTTAAACCTTATGTTTTATGACTGGAAGGCACAGTTTTGTATTCTCCAATCTGTCTCACAAATATTTTTTTCTATGTTGAATACATAACTACCGGCTGAATACATAGCATTCCTGCAGCAGCTGGTGGGTTTGACTACTTCTGCCATTGGTGATTGACTTACTTCAGTATCCACTTTAAACTGCTTTTTCAATAAGCACTGATGTGCAGAAAAAGATGGGTGAAGGACAAACAAACCATGACACGTGTTTGTGGATTGATTATTATTCATCAAGTAGCATTTATATTTTTGACGTAAGATCATTTTGAATAGAATGTCGTAACTTCCTTAACCGTTGCACATAAAATTTCTGAATATATCATTGTAGTTTAAAAAAGTGGATTTTTACTTTTAAATTATGAGAAGAATAATTGTTATAATTTAAAGTGGGAGTAATTTTTTTTAAAAAGACATTTTTGAATTGAAACAATTAAGGCAAGAAAATTATTTTTAAGTAATAATTTTATGTCTTAGGTGATAACTGAATGGTTAGCATTAAGGCCTTTTGATCGACAGTTCGTAAATTCAAATCCCTCTTCGAGCATTGATGTTTTTACTGATTCGAAATCTATTTTAAATTGTGGGAACCAACAATTTAAAGTAAATTTCTGACTTTTAAAATTAATTTGCGCTCGTTGTAAAAAAAGTAATTGTAGAAAATGAGCGACGGACAAACCAAAAATACCTGGTAGCCTTCTGAACTGTAGTTATGAACCTTAATGTTTTTGACACTTCTTGTAATCCCAGTCTTTATCATGTCGCTTTGCATCATTTAATTCTTATAAATATGGATTTATAATTAAATGATATGATTAGAAAGTTCTGTTAGAAACGTAAAACATTTTACTCGTTTCTACTTATTAATGTAATTAATTGTTAATTCATTTTTGAGCTATACGTGTTTCTTAATAAAATACTTTGTGTATATCAACTCGTTTGTTGTAGCAGCATGCTTCCTTGTCTCTAACCCTGAGATGGACTGTACTAGTTAGATAGAAGCAGCGTGGTGGGAGGCTTCGTAATTTAGAATCCAAGCAGAAGAACCCTAATATTTAATCTGCCACTCCCAAACGTGTCATTTCACTTGGAAGGCATTGCGATCACGACATATTTACTGTGTTTCAGCCGCCATTAGCGAATATATCGTGTCTTCGATTGGTTTTGGATTCGAACGCACTACTTACTGATAAAGAGAACAAATGCCCTACCAATCACGCCACCGCAGCCATAAATGATTTAAATGATTGATCATAATTGTTACAAAAATGGGAAATAAGTAGTAATCAACTTATCTAGGAATCTCTTTAAAACACTTGAGATTCCTAGAGAAAGTAGGCTTAGCTATTCAAGAAATAGGTAACTTCAAAGATTGTTTCGTGAAGGAAAATCATGTGATACTAAAACAACAAAATCATTAACATTTTCCGTGAAATATTTATAAACCAGTATAGGAAAGATGTAGGTCCAGGCTGACCATGGATCTATGAGAAATGCAGTGAAATATGGCATCATTAAGTTCCGAAAAGGATATTCCGCTGATTCAAAATAGTCTCTAAACTTGTTGGATGGTGTGAAATAGGTATGTTAGCCATCAGAATTTGTTTGTCTTAAGAACAAAATAATTTACTTTGTAGATTTTTAACGATTTAAAATTTTTCACAAAGAACTACAAAGTTGATTTATTAATTGGAATCAGATTAACCGGGTTTAAATATCTCAAAATATTTCAGCGACTTTCATTCATTAAATAGAGTTATCAGTTCTCAAAACATAATACCTGCCAAAAATCATTCATTTTTCTAAGAGGAATTAATCGAAATGTGTGTGTAGGTCCATAAATACAGGTTTTTTGAGTTCTTATTTTTTAAAGCTTCAAAACATCTCAGCTGGGTAATCCAACATTCTAACTGGATAATTCAAATTCTGATTACACTAATGATTCTCTTTCAGTGAGCATCATTGTCGATGTCAACTATGCAATAATCTCGTAGTAATCTTTTTTACCTTTTAACAACGACTGTGTCTTGTTATTTTACATTTTAACGAAGAGATTTGAAAGGTTGTTGAACCATCAGTTTTCACTATCATTTGATTAAATTATATCTCGAATCAATAACACCTGTTATTTTTTTCTGCTATTTTAAAACATTTCATTATTCTCTACAGGCTAACAAGATCGGATTTTTAATCAGTGAATCAATTTATCGAGTGATGGGATTCAGAATCGTTTTAGAAAAATAATATTTGTAAATAACGAAATAAAAAAAATATTGATTTATTTGATGTAAAGTATAGATTATTTTAGAAAGACTGTGTGTGTGTGTGACTTTCAAAACTCATAAGACTCTAAACTGAAAAAGAAAATCTTTACATGAAGTATTGGCTACATCTTTGCAATGGGAAATGTATGCGATCACTTCAAATTCTGTTTAGCGTTTTTGTTTTCCCATGAGGGTAAAATGTGGTTATTTTGTAAAATATTTAATGAGAAGAGTTTATAATGAAATATTTTATAAATTAAAAAAAACCCAACTTAAACACGTTCAAAAGAGATAGTTGACAAACTTTTAGTACTATATAATCACGATCTCTCTTTTCTAAAATCGCACTAACTATAAAATTATTTTATTAAATATTCGATTAAAAATTTGGCCACTTATTTTATTAGCTATTTTCGTGTATAGATTAATTAGAACTTTTTTCTAGATTTTTAGTGGGAACCTTGGGATATTTCTTGTAAAAACAAGTTAAAAATTTTTATTTCTTTGCTATTTTCAAAACTGCAACTTCACAAAACTTGAAAACGTATCGAAATTTAGGTATGTTTTCCGAATATATCTTATGTGCAAATGAAAAATTGCAAAAATTGTTATTGTGACTGAAATGCAGAATTGTTTGTTTATTCATTTATAACTTCCATTTATCTCCTTATGTTTTTATTGCATATATTTCTTCTTTATATTGTGAACAATATAAAAATTTTAATATACTTGTGTATTTGTGTCTCAAAAAAAATGTAGTCCTTTAATAATTTGAATCTGCTATTATTTCTAAATATTTCACTAAAAATACTTTTTTCTTTCAGCTACGCCCGTCTCAAAAACTGGACCTCCAGTCACTACGTAAATCCTTTGAAAACAAATCAAAATCAGTTGTCTGGATGAGTAGCCACTGTCCGACTCATGGCGGCCGTGATGACTACGTGGAAGAATTGCGAAAGTACATAGATGTTGATATTTATGGAACTTGTGGATCTTTAGAATGTCCACCGAACGACACCCGCAAGTGTCTTCACGAATTCAGCTTAAAATACAAGTTCTTTTTGGCATTTGAAAACACCATCTGTAAGGATTACGTTACTGAAAAACTCTACAGAACTCTGGAATACAATATGATTCCCGTGGTATTTGGCGGTGCTTCTTATGGGAAGTATGCTCCACCATCTTCCTACATTGAAGCCATGAGTTTTAAATCGCCGAAACACTTGGCTTTTTTCTTATCGGGCGTTGGCAACGATTTCAAAATGTACAGCAATTATTTCAAATGGCGAGAAAATTTTTCAGTCAGAACATTCAGTAATAAAGAATGCGAGTTGTGTTCTTTGTTACACCAAAGAGATTTGAAAAATTCTTCTTATAGGGACTTAAGAAAATGGTGGGTTGAAGAATCGAACTGTAGAACTTGGACACCGAAGCGTTGAACGCACTTGCTTGATTTATAAACGAATATGGAGATTCAAAGGAAGTCTTCAAAGCATTTAATGAAGATTTCTAATTTACTTTTGGTTCCTAGTTAGAGAAGAAAGTCCTTTCACATGCCCCTAGTAGCTATGCTGTGTAATTCAGTAGTTTTAACTGAGAAATTGCTTTTTTTTAATAATTAAAAAAAACAGTCCTGTCAAATTGTGATTCTCTTTAAATTCCATTATTTTTTTTCTTTTTAGTTATTACACTTGAATGAATTTTTTATTTGGATAACTTATAATGTTAAAAATATCATTTTCTGTTTACTCTGCTTTTGATGCGTGTCTGCAGAATATGCAGTTTGTTATTGTATTTTATATTATATTTATAAATATATACACTATATAATATATATTTTTATATGTTTTGTTAAATGTTATATTAAAATTTTTCTTTGGCTGAGCTCAGTTTTGTCTGTGTGCTTTTATAAATTTTTTAAATAAAGATGTCCTATAGAAAACGTATAACAAGAGCAACAACTATGCAAACAATTTGAACTATTGTAGATTTCTTTGAAGGATTAACTTTACAGGATTAAAAAAATAAGAATATGATTAATAAAAAAAATTAAGAATTACATTGTCAAAAATTTATGCAAAAGTTTACTTAAAAAATAAAAGCAAAGAATCATTGAACAGTTTTTTTATAGGAACAAAGTCTCTCCTATAATTCTATTCTCCACTTAAAATATACAGAATATTTTTTATCCATTTGATCTCAAAAATATTTATAAAACAGTAACGATCTCTAATATTAATTAGGAAATAATGTTACATTGTTTTCCATTTTAAGCAAGCTTATTGCACTTGTAATGAAATTAATATATATTTAATGTAAATTTATCATCTCGTAAAACTACAACTCTTATGCAATTAAGCCCAATTTTATTTATTGTTTTTCGATATTATTTATTGCATACCTTCATCGAACAGCTTCCGATTGTTGTCCCATTTTTATAATGAAAAAATAAATTTAAAAAGAATTAATTGAAATTATTAATTTTTTTAAAACGTTATACAGAACTTGAGTGTTGATATAAACACGTTTTAAGTACAAAGCTAAGTTATATTAATATCAATTTAGAAATTAAATTTATAAATCTATTGTTATATATTAAATATTCCATTTTATTATTTAATGCTTGTATACAAATTATAGATAGTAAATTTGTTTATCTTTGTGTGTAATGTTTTTGAATTGGTTTTAGTACGATGAACACATTTTTCATTTTAAGTAACTGCCGTCCAATAGCACTGGTCTTTGGGGGGGGGAATTGATGCTAGTATAAGCGTTCCAAGGTATATATATAATTTTACTGCAGAAACTTAGCAAAGTTGCTTGTCGCCAAGTTTGTTTTGGCGTGAAAATCAATTGCCTCATAATGTATGATCATTCGTTCTTCACATTCTATGTTAAACGCCGATTGTTAGTGATTTGAAGACTTTTCATCTTAACCCCAAAGTCACTAGTAGGTGAAGAGTAAACTGTATATACTAAAGGGTTATAACTAATAGGTGACTTCAGTATAGGACTTAAAAATAAATCACGTTATTTAGAGAATAAACTGCCGAAATATCTGTAATTGCAGAAAATTTTATGTAAAAACTCGTAATCTTTTACGGATTGGCCATTTGAAATAGATTTCAAAATTCATATGTGAATTTTTCAAGTGATTTCCATAAACTTTTGAAAATGGAAATTGCTTAAGATGTTATAGTTAGGATACTGTTTGATTTTCCTTGAAATGGTATAAAATCGGGAAAAAAATTTTTTTAGACGTAAATAAGTCTGTTGTAATATGCATACATAAACAATATTTCAACAACCTATTTTTGATATGTTAGAAAGTGCATGTTCAATAATTTGATAATATAGGAAACATGTAACAAAAAATTGAGTTTTGTAGATAACAGGATAAAAAAGGCCTATTATCTGATATTATAAAGCGACATCTGTATTGTGACTTATGAGAGAATCAGTAATCATGAATCATATTAAAGGGAAAAAAACCATTTAAATAGTCATTTGAACAGCTTTACTGAAACATTCAGTTATTTGGAGGATGTTTTTACTACTGTATTGAAAAATATTCATTCCAAAAACTTATTTTGAAAGCTTAATTTCATTTGTTTCATTAAATGAATTTCTATGAATTCGTAAAGCTTTAAACAGATTGAATTATAGCTTTGGTAACATAAATTCTTATTTTTAAATGTTTTTGACAATATTATAGAGAAACAATTCAGTTATTTTCCACAAAAAAGATAATTCCAAATGAGTGTAAATAATTAATTTTTAAAAAATTGATGTTATATTGTGTAATTTATGGGGAAAAAGTCTGTAATTTATTACTGTAAAACTCTTAAACATTTGAACATTGCTTTTTCACTTGCGGAAAAAATAAAAGTATCCGTTTTCTTAATTTGTTGAATATGTACGTAGAATTCTCTATATTTTTTCATTAGTTGTTCAGATTGATCTAACAATTGAATATAAATTATTTAAATGATTAATTGCGATGTATAATTGATAATGTGAAACCTGGGGTGTCACAAATGATAATATGGGAACTATTTCAGATATTGAATACGATCATCAAAAACGCCTGAAGAGGTCGCGTTTGTTTTTAAACGCCTTCAGTAGATATAATGCTACAATGTACGCCGTCATACAGAAATGCTTAAGTTGTGTAGCTGTTTCAGGATCTTGCGACTGCATTTTGGTCCATTAGTTATAAAGATGAAAGTAGTTGCTAATTGCACAGATTGCTAATTAAGAGCTGATTTTAGACCAGATGTCTGAGCACCTTCCACGCAATTACAAGATAATCCGTCTGTTGATATATTGTGAATACAAACGCTTGAATAGAATAGGATTGTAGTTTTGATCCTATTCAAAAACGAGTTTTGATACAGTGCACTGCACGAAATTCTCCTTTTGTTATTCTCATTCTCAAACTGACAAGTTTTTAGAAGGGGAAACGTCTAGTGCATTCTAACATCTCGAAAATACTTGAAAGCAGACTTGAATGAAATTGAGTCTCTTTGATTTGCATCAAACCGTGACAATTATGAAAAGGAAGAGTGGTTCATGTTTAGTAGCGTAGTTTAGATTTCTGTTCTTGAACAGGGTGCACAATTCTCCTTTCTTTCTTACATTCTGAGGGCACAATGCTATAGAGATAAGATTCTCCAAATCTATGAAAGATTTTACCAAAAGATCGATGTTATTCTACTGAATTTTCTTATATGAAAAATCTCCTGCATATGCTCTGAATGAATAGAAGATTACTTGTAAGAAAAGGATATTTGTCATTCAATTGACTGGACTTCAATCTTGTCGATCAAGCATAGTATGTTCTAAGAAATAAAGACTGCACGAAGACAATCCTCTCCTTAAAATTGCCAGATATTAGCTTTGTAATAAATATTTGCTTCTTAATAATTGATTATTAATTTCATAACTCGTTATCATTTGCATCAAAGACTTATTTGATTAAAACGTTACCTTTCATCATTTAATTTTACCTTTACCTGTCCCACAGTATAAGATACTCATGTACTAAACTCCTTTTTATTATAAATTATTTTACTAGAAAATCATCTTTATTATAATTGAATCTTTAAACTTGATCAGTGTAAATTTCTGTTAAATTGAATAGTGAGGTATGCAACAACTTTTATAACAGTATTTACTTATATTTGTTTACATTATTAGGTTAGTTGCATTGAAACTGAAATAATCATTTACTGGAAACCGTCAAGTTTTCGGAAGTTTAACTGCATATAGATACAAATATTTAACTAGTGCCTGAAATTTCAATAAAATGTTAAAAAAAATAAGCGATGATTATATAGAAAATGTATTTATGGGTAAAATATTCCCAGAAAATTTATTTGAGAATATTCAATTTTTGAGTGTAAAATGCTTTCTAAATAACATTGATTATTGGTATTTACTAATATATTTTTAATACAAGCAATTAAAACATGATTTGCCGTATCGCACTTACAATCGAATAATATAAAAGAAAAAGTATTAACATTCAAAATAAGCTCTACTAAATATTTGTGAAATATAAATTTGCATGAAATTAGAAATATCGTAACTATATGAAGCTCTTAAATATTGTAAAAAACAGTAATGCATGATATAAATGTATTAAAAATATATAGACAATATTGCATTAAAAGTAAAAGATTTTATGCAGGAAAATATTGTATTTTACACAAGAAATACAATTTTCTAGTATTAAATAACGGTGTAAATTTATATAAAATCGCGCTGAGTATTACGCGAAAAGTTTTGTTTTAATATATATTATATTTTGAATAATCGTCCAATTTTAGACATTTTTCTCAAGTTTTAAATATTTAACTATTTTAACTTTATCAGTTTTGGTTAAATTGTATGTAAATTATGTATTCTAAATTTTAAAGTAGTTTTTGTTTCTTTGTGAATACACTTTGTCATGTTCAGAACTGAATATTTAATCATAAAATAAATACCAGCACACATGAAGCTTAATTCATAAATACAGATAATGGCTTATTCGCAATTTTAATGTCTGAAAATAATCTTCAAATTTTATTACATGAAGTTAAAATATATGAAATAGAAAAACTTTATTAATAAATCCAAATATTTTCAATATAGACTAACTATGAGCCAAAAGAATAAAAATTGCAGAGCTTTTCAACAGAACTTAAAGATTGTGGTTATCAGAAATCGTAAGGTTGTCGCCATTGTCTATACTTTCTAGAATTGGCATTGTTCTGTACTGCCTTTGCCTTCCATTTCCAACATTCATTAATTTAAGGTTGAATGGTTGTAGATAATCCGCCTTAACTAGTCACCGAATTCTATTAATTTCAGGAGAAGTTTGTAACTTCAGCTATTAAACAGTGAACACACTTACTTTATAAAACAAGTTATTGGACATCTAATTTGGTATCTTTTTTAATAAAAATCAAAAAGATTAAAGTTTTTGTCTTTAAGTTTGATGTTAATTTGTTGACCCGTTTAATCATTTTCGAATTTTTTAATTGATAATACAAGTACTTTAAAAATTTTTAAGAAGATTATTAATTAAGAAAAATTATGAAAATAAATATTCTAAATTTTAATGAATCAGAATTAAGCTATTATAATAATGTTTTTTTCAATATTTTTAAAGATGTATATTTTATACAATATAATCCTTTATTAAATTCTGAATGATATAAAAATTCTTAAGTTATTTTTCTGGTGGTGATATTTAAAAATTTAAAAGGAATATATGTATAACAAAATACTTTACGCTAAAAATAAATTAATTTATAACGTAATTAGCATATAGTAAAAAATACTATTTAAATTTTAAATATACAATATGAATATGAATATATGAAGGGTTGCAAACTCTAACATAATCAATATAAATAAAATCCTTTTTCTGCTTGTATCCAGCGAATTTTTAAAGTTAATGCCTGAGAATGTAATGATATTTATATAAGAGTCTTGGGTTAAATTCCTAAAAAAATTGTTTTACTTCGAAATTTTGATTTCAATATTCTGCTTACTTCGCGATATACTTCATTCAGGAAATATGCTCATTTTAAGAACGGAGGCATGTAGTTCTGTCCTACTTTTAAACCTGTCATTTATATGCAACTTTTGGTTATAGAGAAAAAATTTTTATAGAGAGAAATATAGTTAATAAGCTTCCGATCGGAAATACACTGAAAAGTAAAGAAAGAGTCTAAATTTAAATACTTACTAACTTCATTATGAAAAATAATTTTTAAGCTTCCCATACCTCATGCCTATTGTTTTTAACTAATCTTATATACGAGAGATCTCATTTCATGATGAAAAACAATATTTATTGGAAGTAAGCGAAATAAATAAAAAAAATAATAAGTATCTTAAAAAGTAATAAAAATATCTTTAAAAATAATAATAAATGTTTTAAAAAATAATATGTATTATCATTTTCCAAATGTCGCATTTCCCCCGGAAAACTACGTACGTGTTTTTAAATGGAAGTCACGGCCTTCGAAAGCTGCGGGCTTGTCTTTCTTGTAAATAATAATGAAATTAGTCTTGTTGGAGAATTATGAATACATATGTACATACACATAAAAAAAGTTGCTACTTAAATTCATGAAGTAAAAGTATGAATTATTTTTAAATTTGTTTTAATATTTTGTTAGCAATAGTATGCAAATCGTGTACATGACCAACAGATTTATATTTATGAGTTTATATTGAATTATAGCAACATAACGATCTACTTTTGAATATCTAGGATAATCTTTATCTTAGATATTCAACAATAGTTCTTATGTAATCAATAAATGTATCACAGTACGTTTCTATAGGTATGATAAGTCCATCCTGTTTTTGCCCTTTCTTGGTATAAATGGGTTGTAAATGTTACCTACCCTATAAACGGGTACCTATGGCATGCGTGTTCTGAGGAAGTCGAACTCCACACCAAAATATGGTTCAGTTGGAGCAGCACACACCATAATTTCAGCCTAGCTGGCACACGACAACAACAAAAATGCAAATTAAATCCATTTATTATTATCAATAATAAGTATATATATATATATATATTGTGTGTGTGTGTGTGTGTGTGTGTGTGTGTGTGTGTGTGTGTGTGTGTAATAAAAGTCCTGACTGAATTAATCTTAGTGAGAATGAGCGAAATAACTCACACTACGTCACGGTTAAATTAATTCAACCAATTTGTGACCTTGCTTTATGTTACACTACAATATGCGTTATAATAAACTATTTTAATTTGAAAAATATTTTTGTGCTCTAATTGAAAATCCAATACACATTGTGCGTTGTGACTTTTCTAATGAATACCATTTATTTAATATAATAATTTTATATCTCAGTGGAATAGGAAAATAGATTATTTTAAAATGAAAACATCGTAGATTTAATTAAATGTTATATAGATTTGTATGACATTACTCACTTGCATTAGATGTTTACATATCAAAATTACGCTTTAAAAAGATTGATGCAAATTTCTTTATAAAAAGTTTGAAGGTGAATGTTTACTCTTTTCTATAAAAGTTAGGTTTAAAATAAAATGTTGAGAGTATGCCTAAAAAACTGCAAATTACTTAAACAATATTTTCAAAAGCTATCTGAATCTACAATCAATGCTCTTGATTCTTTGAGCACCTTCAAGACTTAAATGCAAAGCCTTCATCGGAGTTTATGGTGAAGCTTCATTTTTGTTTTTACGTGTCGAAGGTGCCAGGTTCGATCCCAACTAGAGTTAATCTAAGAAGTAGGATTCTGTATTCTAAATGCATGGCTGTTGCGATGAGTTTCTTCTGTATTTTTAATTTTACTATACATAAATGTGTGTGTAAAAATTCTTCTCGCGAAATCTAAAGAAATTTATATTAAAAAGAGTTTTATCACTTTTTGAGCTTTTTAATTATACACAACATGGCGTTTAAGTAATATCGATCTAGAATAAGTGGCTAATCTTTCTATAAAGATCACACATCTTATTTAATTTTGGAACCATTAAGTGAGTAGAGAATAAGCTGAAGTGATCTTGAGCACTTATTCCAGCGCCATCTTTGCAAAAGCGCTTGATTGTATAAAACATCTACAACTTTAATCTTCGAAAATTTGTTTATTTTCCAAAAGCGATTTTCCCCGTTTTTAAGTTTCACTTATCACCCGCAAAGAGAAGCATGTTGGTTGTTGTTTATATTTGTTGTCAATAAAGTTTTTCGTTGTACTATGGATTCTTATTGAAATATAAACATTCCACCTACACATCACATTCCATAGAGCTATATCTATCAAATCGAAGGTGCTAAAACACTGTTTTACTAAGCTAAATGGTTATAAATTCTATTCCGCCCTTATTAATTAATTATAATAATTGCCCATCAGCGTAATTTACTCCTGTTGAAATGGGTGGAGTTTTGAGATTAGGGACCAGTGAACACCATCCATTATATTTGAAATGAACTCACATAGGTGTAAAAGACTTAAGCAACAATTTTTTTTTATGCGATAACTCCAAGAAAAATCAATATAAGACATAAAATCTAGGAATGAGAGACTGTATTTTGCACTTAGCGATTGTCTGCTCAAAAGGAAAAACAACAAGTGTATATTTCTTAATATGGGACATGCCTTCCTCTTACTGCAATAGTTGCTTCACATTATCTCTCCGTGGTCAGCACTAGATATCCAACCGGTAAGAGTGCCCGAAGGATATAATTGTGCCTAATTATATCCTTCGGTATATCTCCTAAGTATTCCATGCATATTCTGTGAGATTTAAATGAGGGAAGTGGGCTAGCTGATACATTCGAGTGGTATCTACATTCCCGTAGCTGCTGAACAAGAGTCCGTTATGGCCATGCATTATAAAAACGAAGACTTCTCAAATAGCCTCTCGGAACAGTTGCACATGGGGAAGGACCATCTCCTAACAAAAACGATCTCCAGTTCCAAAGGCTCTGTCGAAAACGTGACACTCAGTCTGCCCATTCAGCATAATGCCTTCCAAACGACAACTCTAGGACTACCATAGCGATCTATTTTCGATGATTGGAATGAAAATGTTTGTCCCAACATTTCTTCAAATCCACTGGCGTTGGGAAGAGCTTTCGACACTGAAATGATTTTCATCCATAAAGAGGAAACGAATTCATTGATAAGATGTCCAGTTTTTTGCTCCTTGCATTACTCTAAAGGAGTGCAAAGAGAGACAGCGTTAAGGATGGCAAGGGAATAGACCACTTTTGTGAAGGCATCTGGACACAGTAAGTAGCGACACCTGTCACATCATTCCTGCACAGTTGATGAGCAATGAAGCTAGCTGACTGTCTTCGCGCTTTTTTCCTCTGTAGGACGACCTGTTGATCATCCATAGCAGTTATTTTCGTTATTATTGATTGTTTTCCAATAAAAAATATTGGTGCTGCCACCACCAATATTTTTAATTTCTGTACCTATGATTTGGAAAGTTTGTCAAGCACATAAAATGATACTTTTTTTTATTCCAAACTCTTCAGGTACACTGGTCACATTAAGCCCCACCTCCAGCTTTCCAATTATCCTACCAAGTGTGAAGTCGTCTAGTAATTTCTTCTAAACATATTTCCCGAAAAAACTTACTTGCGCTTGCAGCGGATATCTTTAATTGCATTTCCGTCTTTCTTTTTATTGTAGTCTTGAGTTGCGTGACCTTTTGCCCCTGGCATTTGCATTCTCTCATGACCTTTCTAATAAATTTCGCGTTCATTTTACTAATCACAAGAACCTCTTTTCGGCAATTTTATGGTTACATACTTAAAATTTATATTGCTCATGTTTTGCTTATGTTTTACACAATAGTGTATAAAACAATGTATTTTCATTATAATCGACCGTATTCATGAGTTGCGAAGGAGAAAACCTTAAAAAATTTCTACTAGGATCGTGCATAGAGAAACAAACTACCCATTATCCATTAGTTCAATGATAGCTAGGATTGAGCCAAAAGCTTTCAATTTCGAATGCCGTACTACCAATAGGCCATATTGAGCTCCTGTGACATGTAACTGGTAACATTAAATAAAATTTAAATAATTGTATTATTATTTATTGATTTTCGCAGTTATTTTGTTTTGAAAAAACAATACGTCTCCTAAATTATATAAAAAATGATTTGCTTCCGCTGTCATTTAGCTGCTGTTATTTATAGCTGCCTTATTTAGGATTCTATAGTGGATGCAATAAAAATTTCAATGCAAGATTCTATAATATACGCAGTTGAAAATCAAGAAAATCTCAAAATATGTATCTTTTATACAGAATTACAATGAATTGAAAAAAGTTTCTTAGGTTAATATATCAGAAACATAATAAATTGAAGACTTGTTAAAAGTGTTCTCTGATGAACAAGTAATAAGGAGAACTTGATTTATATCCTGGTGCGTCAAGCTTTCATAACGGCCAGTTTTGATAAATGGGATGAGTTCCATATCTTGTCGATTTCAATTTAGAGGTAGTATGTCTGTTAAAGATCCACAGCGTTTAATGCCTCAACCCTGGCGTGGAACTTTGGAATTCAAGATTCCAGTTCACAGCGACATCTAGTCTGTTGACCTTGATACCTGATCGTCTTTGTTAAATGTTTAATTAAGTAATTGGATGATTTTAATGTCTTCTCGTAAAGAATACTAATACGTATATGTGAAGTGTTTTGGTTGAACAATTGAAAACATAACAGCACGATCATAATTGGTTTGTATCTGGGTTCCTTTTTGGTGATACGCCATCAGAGGTGTATAAAGAAAGAATAACAACTTCTAGTTTATTCTAAGAGTTTACAACGCATTAAAATGTTAGGTTTCATCTTTTATTATCCATATAAAGCTATCACTCAAAAATTCCAAGTACTTTGCTAGAGCTGAGAGCTAAATAGAAAAATATAACTAAAATGTGTGTTTTTCCATTCTGATTACTAAGACGAGTCTTATAAAAAAGGCAAAAAATAAGATTTATTTGCCTTTTTATAAGGTGTCTTAGTTTCTTACATTTGTTTCCATGTTATTTTTACAAAAATAAATAAATAAATAAAAATTAAAAAAAAATGTGTTGCCAATGAGTGTTAATACAAACTTGTTAGAAATGCTATTCAAACCTCTAAATAACGTGAAAAATAATATTTTGTATCATAAATTCCAAAGAATATGGTCCTATTATGATTTAATCAAACTTGTATTCCGTTTCTAATTTTATAAAAGATCCAATAAAAACTTATAATTTTTCATTAATGAGTTATTAAAACTAAATTCATTAAAACCTTCGTGGGGGATAAACGTGATTTACATTCTTCCCAGAGAATTATTTATACAAGCAACATCTTTTTTCGAGGAAAGGAAGTGATTATTCATGACATAGGTGAATTTCTTTTCTAACAAACTTTTATTTTATTAGCTTTATTTTGCTTTAGGGCACAACCCCAAAGGAAATCTAAATTTAAAAAACGATGCTTGCTTTTTGTTAAATTGCTTCAACTTCTCTCTCCATGCAATGCCGAAGGGCGTACTGATCTGAAAGCTCTCTTTTCTTCGATTTTTTTTTATAAAAAGCATTTTATTAATTGCAGTTGCAGTACCCAGAGATTCCTAGTACTTTTCCTTAGTTTCTAAGAAACATTTATTCCTATGTTAGTTGTTTTTCTTATATAAACATGTACACATATGAGATACGTTATTGAGATTCAGGGAAATTAAACAAAAAACTTGAAGCAGCCTACAAATACGTTAACATTCATTTTGTAATTAGAAACCATTTTGACAAACTTGAGTATTATATTAGATAAAATAACTGGATATATATAGGATTCTAATGTGCATTAGTACATACTCGAGGAAAAACCGAAGCAGACTAAAATTAATCATTTCATTGTGGATGTATAGATGAATTGTTAAGCTTTTACAAAAAGCACTACTATCGAGCCACATTTTCAATTGCGCGCGCACTGCTCAACGTAAACGTAAGGCTGTAGAATTCAGTGAGATGATTTTGTTTCAAGTGGAAAAATTGCTCATAAAATTCGGTAAATATAAAGAGGGATCAGAAACAAGTTTCATAACATATGAATTGAATTAGCTTCGACATGCTATTGAAATTGTTGTCCTAAATGAATGAAGATCCATTCCAATTTAATAAAAGTACATTGCAACAAATGCCCCATTCATTGATCATTTAGACACAGGTATCGCACAAGAGACAGACACATAAAATTGCATTTCTTCAAAGGGCTAGAAGTTCCCCAAAATAGACAATAACTGAATAGAGGATGTAAGGTGATAAGATAAGATGTAAGGTGATCTTTTATTTTTCCTTTATTTCAAATGATGCTCGTTGTCGAGTGAACCAAGGGAAAAAGGACACATTTTATTCCAAAATTGCGCTATATCAAACTAAAGTCGGTGATGAGACTGTGATGACTTTTCAATAACTCTTACTAAAATTCTTATATCCTCTCACTGAGGTGGTTAAAAATGTTACCCAGCATATTCATTTTGGTTTTCCAAATGATCAAATGTTTTACAATCAACATTTGCTTTATGATTTCGCAGAACATTGAAGATATATCTCTTTTTAAGATGACAACAGCAAAATTCCTCCGATTAGAAGGATATGTAACTAGTCTTATGAACATTCATACATTCTACTAAATCACGACTGATTTGAAAAAAAATCTCCTGATTTGAACCCCATAGAATATCTTTGTGAGAATCCTTAAAACAGCGACTGAAGCGCCAAAATCAGAATGCTCATGTTTTGGTGGCTTTGCGTTATCAAATACTCAGAATGGCTTAAACTGGATGCGATTTCCTTGGAAATTCATATACTCTCTTCAGAACTGAATCCAGATAATTATTAAGTCCATAGATGAATTTAAGCAAAATTAAATTATTTTGTCTCCGATTTCTCAAAGGCTATTTTTTTAAATGAGGTTTTTCATTAGATCGCTGATTCTGAGCCATAGATATAATGGCTGACACCTATATTTGGGATTGAATAGGCATTTAGACAATAACCGATTTCATCTTATCATCTTAATTTATATGTTTGGATCTTCATTTTTTATTTCATTTAACTCATAGTTTAATTGTAGAAATCACTGTTTTGTATATGTTGTTGCATCAGCATGCTTCCCTGTACATAACCCTGAGTTGGACTCTACCAGAGTGTTTTGTAAATGTCAAAAAGGATATTTTTATCATTTTTCTGTAAACATTTTAAATCTGCATTGGTGATGACTATCTTCATGGAATTATGGAAAATCTGCTTGATAAAAAATTTAATTACTTTGGTGAAAATACTTTAGTAATTATTCGACATTGAGACACACATAACACATATATAGTATATTTTTAAACTTTTTTAAGCATGTATTTCCCCTCCTCGATTAATGGAAACTAAATCCACATTTCTATGTGACATTAAATGACATTCAATAACCTTAAATAACAGATTCCAATTGAAAATCGCAAATTTCAGCTCTCTCTCTCTCTCTAATAACGACATGACTTTTGACCACCGGAGAAAACTTTTTTATCTTGAAATAACTTCTCCCTAAAAAATGTTTTTTCAAAATTCAAATTGCGATCATAGTACTCATGCAATTTTCTTCAAAGTCAAACTATTAGAGATATACATTTTATTAAATATTGTATATTTTATACTACCTGTCACTCACAAACAACTGGTTATTTAGAAATAAATGCTTGGTTACTTTTACATTTTGAATTATTTTTAAATTATTGGAAATTTACATTTTGAAAACATTGAAAAAACTCGTACGATTCAATCAACTAAAACAATCTCATAATTTTTTAGAATTTTTATCAATATTTTAAAATGAATATTATTGTACACAATTCCTTTTATCTATGCTTGTTGTTACTTTTTGACATCAATATTTATTTTTGTGTATTTTTGTAATTTCTTCATATTATTTTACTATGGTTTTAAATTTAGACTTACAAAAAACGCATTCCATAAAAACTGAGGATAATATCATACACTCAAGTTTGTGGAAATTGCAACATTATGGATGAGTTGTCAGTAATTTATGAAATTTATTCTACATATTACTCATAGTAGTACAGATAAATGATCAGATTAGTAGTGATTTGGAATTCATTTAAAAACTGTAGGTCTCTATCTAGTAAGCCCTAGTGTTAAAAAAGTTACGTGTGCTCTAATAAGTAAAATGAATTTATAGAATTATTCATTTCAGTCATTCAAACTACTTGTTCTGGCCTTATATTAAATGAAGTTGGATATAAATATTTGTCTTTAAATGGCAAAAATTAAGCTTCAAATCGTAACAAATAAATAAAAAGTGATAATCTATTCTCTCTAATATTTTTCAATATTTAATAATTATGTGGGTATAAAAATTAGAATTTCAGGAAAAAAATTTTCAGAAATATGAATAAATTCAATTTTTGTCAGATAACTAAAAAAGGCTACCACAATTTGTAAAAATAACTTAAATGGTGAAGATTTAAATGAAAGTTATTCAAACAACCCCTTGGACAATTTTCCAAAATTAATATATAACAACTGGATATCAAAAAGTTTATGATTTTTTAAAAATTGTATGAAATTTTAGTAAATTCTCTTAATTCATCACAGAGAAGTGTAATTTCAGCTGGAGTCGAAATATATTTTAACCCAGTCTTCAAATTTCACTTAACAATTATCATTTAACAAAAGCATCCTTTGCCAAGTTTCATTCAAAATACTTCCTAAAGACTCACTTAAAATTTAATTGATAAATTATCAAAAAAATACATATTTCATATAAAATTTGAATAAAACTTGAATCAAATATTTGAAACTATATTAAATTTGCTTAATTCAAGTTAGTAAAATGCAGTTTGAATAGAATTCACTCAAAATGTAAATAAATATCAGTATCAATTCTGTAAATATAGAACAGAGTTATATTAAATTTTCATTAAAACCCCCTTTTCTAGCACTTCTAGCAGTAATGCGAATAGATAAAATTTCCATTGAAATTGAGCAAATTTACTTCTGAGCTCTCTAAATCTTTTTACAAACATAAATTTGTACATGAAAAAAATGTATCTAAATGCATCGCATTCATTTAGAACTCATTTTAAATTCAAAAGTGTATTCAGTTTAGGTTCAACTGATGTTCAGTAAATGTGGAGCCGCAATTAACCAAGGAAGAGATATTCAAGTAATTATAGAAAAAATAAGAAGTATTATCACTATGTAAGTCAGACGCAAAATCAGTAAAGAACGCGTCTAAGTACATTTAAATGTGTTCAAATCTCCAGGTCTCGGTGAATAAGTCCTTCAAGCTCAGATATGGAGCTGACATTTGGATTTTCCGCCACACAACGGTGTAAAGAGTATTTTGAGTTGTGTTCGTTGATTCATATTGTTTCAAATTACATCTAGTGTCTTAATAGGCTTAGGGTACAACGAAGCATGACCATTATCAAACTGAAAAGGTACTCGAGTTATTAGATAAATACACATAATTAGGGCCCAACTTAGCCTAATTAGGACCCAAGGCGAAAAACTCTTTGGGGAACTTTTTCTGCTTCACAATAAGCTTTCTATTTAATTCGGCAAACAACTCTATTCAACTGGTAAGTATAGACTTTCTGTTTGATTAGGGGCCCTCTGATGTGGGGGCCCAGGGAAACTACTTCGAATGACCCTGCCTTATTCAAGTTCTGTACCTAATTTGACTGGCAATCTTTGCTGCCGATTCCCATAATTGTCAGTTCCAGTTGACAATTATGTGAGTTATTGGAAATCGAATAAAAAAGATACGGACAAAATATTAAATTACCGAACAATATACACACGCAATGACTATATAAAAATATCTAACAAAATAATTTTAAAACACATACTCATTTGAAAAAATGCCAAAAAAGAATAATCTCTGTTATTTATTATGGTTTTACAACACATAGTCATTTAAAAAAATGCCAAAAAAGAATAATTTCTGTTATTTATTATGGTTTTACAACACATAGTCATTTAAAAAAAATGCCAAAAAAGAATAATTTCTGTTATTTATTATGGTTCAGTAATGGACTAAAGAGTCAATGAAGAGACTTGTGTAGAGGAAGATAAATGCTAACTTTCTGACGTAATGGCAGATAGATTAGCCTTAATGTTAAAGCTCACCCGTGAATTTGAGGAATTGTATTAATTTATCAGAGCGTGTAGGCTACTACGTTTTTCATTTCATACTTTGTAGCGAGGTAATTTGATCATTAATAAACTTGAGTCATTTAACTGACCATACAAAACAGGGTTCAACGATTTGCATACTTCCAAAAACATTGTTAATGGATCATCGAAAAGTAATGTTTCAAGGGATGACTCAATTCTCCATGGTACTTGCCAATAGGAGAATCTATAAGTGATATAAGGTCAGCAGTAAGCTATTCATGTTGGTGAAGATTACTGTCTTCTTTAGAAAAAGTTCACATATACTGAAAAGATCCACATCTCTTTGTCTCTTTCCTGTCTATTTAAGTTGCAATATCCCTGAAGATCATATTATCAGGCATGTTTGTTACTACAGCCCATTAAGGACATTTTTTTTCAAACAGAACGGTACACCGTTCCTTTGATTCCGACTAGTCAGCTGTTGGTTGACAGAATAATCCTTAGAACAACAAGTAATTTTCTAACCATCCTCGACACCTAATTTCGTTCCCATCGGGCATATCTCCATTATTAGTTAGAAACTATTCAATTATTTTCCGTCCAATTTTCGTGAATTATGAAGTGTTCGTTGATTCATATTGCTTCAAATTACGTCTAGTGTCTTAACAGGCTTAAGGTACAACGAAGCACAGCCATTATCAAACTGAAAAGGTGCTCGATTTATTATATAAATACATATAATCAGGACCCACCTTAGCCTAATTAGGACCCAGGATGAAAAACTCTTTGGAGACCTTTTTTCTGCTTCGCAATAAGTTTTCTATTTAATTCGGCAAACGATTCTATTCAACTGGTAACGTATAAACTTTCTATTCGATTAGGGGCCCTCTGATGTGGGGGCCCAGGGAAACTGTCTCGTATAATCATACCTTACTCAAGCTCTGTCCCTAATTCAACTACCAATCTTTGCTGCAGTTTCCCATAATTGTCAGTTCCAGTCGATAATGTTATGTGAGTTATTGGAAATCGAATGAAAAAGATATAGACAAAGCATTAAATTACCGAACAATGCACAGTGCAATGACTATATAAAAATATGTAACAAAATAATTTTAAAACACATACTCATTTGAAAAAGTTAATTCCTAAAAGTAATTTGATTATCTCAAAAATTTGACCAAAGCTTTTTGTATACGAAATATCCAAAAAATTAAATATTCAAACCAATAAACTTCTGGTTAAGGCGTCTACTCACATTGTGCACAATTAGTAACAATTGAATTGCAGAAAGTTTATATTTTTCATTCTCTTAGAGATAAAGATTTTTTGGGAACAACGATTCCACCTTTATGAAGTTAAAATGCATTTAATGCCATTATGAAGCTGCAATGGACATAATAGTTAACGGGACACAGCCGCATCTTTGGAATGTATGTATAAGGATATACAAACCAAGCACCGGTGTACCATTGCAAACCAAACACCCGTGATGGTTGGAATCGGCTTCGGGTAGGCGTTATAAGTAATGATTGCTGCAAAAAACCTGACGGCAAATTGAAGCTTCTGAAAGGTCAAGTTACACAAATGCGAGATAAGATCGAATGATTATGCGCAGGGCATCAACAGTCCCGTGATGACCATTCTTCATTATCTAGCATTCTACAGATTCTTCCATACCACCTGTGGATCCTACATGATCTAAAGATTATTGTTTGAAGAGGAGTTATCAGCCTATCAAACAGCTATTTTTAACTCCACAACATTTACAGAGTCGTCTGCAATGGCATTGTAGCTGACTATGGCTAAACAGATTTTAGCTTCCAGCAGACTAAAAGTACATGGTGTATAGCGATAAACACCTCTTCCCTTTTGGATTAGATATTCATAGAATTTGCGTTTGAAGGGCATGGAAACTGTGGAGGTAGAGCCTTTATTTTACAAAGGCATAAGGCTATTACTTCTGTTGAAATTGCTATAAGACAGCAGATTACCTCGAGATATCCGACTTACAATTTTAAGAGCATAATGATATAGAGATTTCATCCTGAGGCTGGTGATATTACTACTCAGAGTAGTATACAACAAAGTAATGTCACATCGTTCAGACCAGTTTACAATTATATAATGCTAGGTATCATATGGTTTGCATTATCAATGGATTGAATTTAATGTTCTTTCTTGACCAGCAAAACCCCCAGAGCTTTTGCAAATTGAAATGTCTGTAAACTGAAAATGCCAATGAATATGGGTGCCACAAAATGTCAAAAATCGAAAGCAATAGTTTTATTCAAATTATTAACAGCATGCAAAAGACAGTTGACGAAACATGAAAAATAATCATTGAAGGGGGAAAAAAATAGTTCTCTTGAAAATTCACAAAAACACACACACAGTCATATCATCATAAATAAATGCATCAATAAATATTTAAAGCAATCATTTTGTTATATTCACAGGATTTTAAAATTGTATTTGAGGTAAGAAATTCCTTGTATGTTTCCTAATGAAGAATTAAAAGCAAGCTCCATCATGATCAAGTAATATGTTGCACATGTAGCAAACTTTTGATTAAAGTCTAGAAGTGGTCTGAATAATATTGGAAAATAGGTTAACAAACTCTTCTAAAATTTTTGAGTTTTGTTATGTGAAATGGAGATATTTTCTAAAGAAATCAAATATGTGATTAGATTTTTAATCCGCGTGTTTTGAGCTGCCTAACAGTTTAAAATTGATTATTATATTTTGGAAAGTTCTAAGAAGAGGTTTGAAGGAGAATTTCTTAGGAAACAAGCAGAAAACAAAGAAATATGAAGTGAAAAAAACTGCTGTTGATTAGTTTAAGTTGATCCTATTAAGCAATTCAATAAAAAAATTACATGAAACTTTGCAAATTGAGATATTAGAAGTTAAACTTACAATATCGCAATTTTTAAAGTTTCATGCATACCATAAGATTTACAAATAAAACATATTTTATGATATATATTTGTGTGAATTTAGGGGGTATTAGAGCTATTCATTGTGATATTATGATTCAGAAAAAAATGCAAATGTTTTTTTAATTAATTTTTCCATATTTAGGTGACTAGTTGATAACTTATTTGGCATCTTCAACGCAGTGAGTGAGGAATGGGCATTTTATTTTACTTATATTGATTCATTGTAACTTAATATTGTGAATTTTTTGTTGCGTAAAAATCGAACTTTTCCCCAGCATGATATAAAAGCTAGACTAACTTAACTAGTTCAGCAACCAATTGTGATACGAATGAATGGTAACGTAATAGTGATTTCTGATGAAAATCTTTTCAATTAATAAAATTAAAGTTAAAAAAAAACGAGTTAAAATGCTTTTACTGGGAATATATTTTATATTTTTATATTTACTGTTGAATTCTATGACTGAGGATTATGTGTTAATTATGATTTTGATACATTATGTGTTAAAATTTGTGTGAATGAAATACAATTCCTTAAGCTGAGTGATTTTTTTATTTTAATCTGTTATAGGTACATTTATTTTAATCTGTACATTCAACATATATATTTTAATCATTTATAACATTTACAATCTCAATCATATGTCATTTCTGAACAATTAATTACATCTGAAAAATTATATACTCTTAAACATTATTGCATTATATCTTCTTTAACCAGTAAATATAAGTTTACGTATCTACATGAAGAGAGGGGCGAGATTAGAGCTGCAAACCATATTTATTCAGGAATAAAGTTTATATTCACAAGCACTGGAATTGTTTAAAAAATATTCAAAGTTTGTGATCTAATAAACGATTCACTCTTGTTTAAGCATACTTTTAGATATGATTAAATAAAAGTAAATTTTAATAACCAGTTCAATCTAAATTTATTTGGAAACAAATTAATCGTCCCATTGAAAATGATATAAATAAAATGGAATGAGCATGAAATAATAATTGATATGGTCAAATCCATTTTTAACGAAGTTTAAAATAATATATACATAATAACAACGCATTTTTTGATTTCTTTAACTATAAATATATTGGCAGACGACCAAAATTAAATATCAATTTATCACTTAGTCAGAATTACATAAAAACACATATATGTGCAAATGAATAATTTTAAAAATTATATTTTATTAGAGTTAAAGAAATCAGAAGACAAATACCTTTAAGTGGTTATCAGAAACAAAATAAAATCTTAAATAAATTGGCTTATGGAAGCTAATAAAGAGGACAGTATTTTAAATGCCAAGTAAATTTGCATTTAATTTATTAGAATTTATTTACTCAACCATTAATTATCAGTTAAAATTTACAAAAGTATATTTTATCAGTTAAAATATCAATGTTAATTAGTAAAGTTAAGTAAAATATCAAGTGTTATCAGTTAAAATTTACAAAAGTATATTTTAACTGATATAATTATTGATATCTTTTATCAGAATTTCAAAGAAATTAAATATAAAGTCTAATTCAAATTCTTACAGATTATAAAGAGGAATTTATTCAAAGCAAGGAATATTGTCACAAAAGTAATTAAAGTTTTGATGTTCAAAGTAGGACCTTATTTCATAAATGGTATAACCGAATTAAGAAACTAATTTGCATAATTTTTAAGATAATGCAAGAAAGCGAGTAAGAGAAGAAGCAAATCTTTCAATAATTTTTACGTAATCACTTGTCGTTAGGGTTAATTACCAAGGGAAAAATTAGTGGATGAAACTAAAAGGATCAATAACTTAAATCAAGAGTGCTTAATAAAGTATCAGTATTAAAATGCACACACAAAGATAAGTGCACTTTATCCTCATTTGGATCAGTTCTCTGTATTCGGAAAATTTTATAACTTTTGTTTCATAAGTTAAGAGGTCAATAAGCTATGGTTCGTCTAAAATTTTAACCTTGAACTATTTCCCGATAGGGAGAAAGTGATGATTCTGGCAAACAAGCGAATTAGGAAGGTTAATTTGCTTATTATACTTGTAAATTTGCTCGCGAAAGATACAGTGATTAGATTTCCTAGAATGTTAATTTATAAATTCATATCTAATGAGTAGAAGTAAAATATTAAACTCAGCTTTGTTTTTTTGTTTTCTAACTAAATAAAAATCTACTTTGAAAGAGTGTTTAACTCTTTAAATAAGCTAATTTAAAAATTAAAAAAAGAAAATGGCACCGTGGAAGAAGGATTTCCCAATAAATGTAAATACTATGTCATGCACTCCATGACTTAAATCGGAGGTTGACGTAATTTTGTCTTTGGTATTTAGGGCATACTAAATTTTATGTAGTTATGTAATATTCAAAATAAATTGAGAATACTGATTTCTGAACGATTTGCAAAATTTTCCTGACCAATGTTAGTTTTCTTCCCTTCTAAATAGTTATTAAAGTAACTGCCATTTTCTAATTATTTTACATATTAATATCTACAATCATAAAATTAAAAGTAAAGAAAGATACAAGTTATTTAATATAAATATATAATCAGAATTCTATTGCTAAAAAATAGAGGAAAAATAGCTCGAGCTAGAAAAATTATAACTGTGAATCTTAGAGTTGTTGCTGTTATTACTATTAGTAATCTCTTACTCGCAATGTTTTTGTTTTTTGTGGATTTGTGGTAAAGAAAAAAAATTTCAAAGCAATTAATTATCCTAAGGCTTTACCTAAGATTAGGCAGTTCCGAATACTTCTTTTTTTAAAAAAAATTAATACAAAAGTATCAAGCAATTTGTATCTAGTTGAAAATTGCTTTATACTAATATTACAATATTTCCTTACATTATTATTCATTTATATTTAATTGAAATTCAGTAAAGTATTCGCGAAAACTAAATATACAATTCAGTAAATTATTGCAATTTTTACTGTTTGTAATTTCTTTTAAACAGTGTTTGTATATAAGAGATTTCAAAGCAGCTATATAATTACAAAGATGGCTTTCCTTAGGCTTAAGCAGTTTCCAATAGTTCTTTTTTTTAAACGAATAGTCAAATGGAAGGTCAAATTTAGGCAGAATTCGTATAATCTATTTATAACCAAAATGAAATCAAACTGTGGCCAAAAAGCTTTTTGATTCCTTTTTACAATATAAAATATAAACTTCTAATCAAGCATAAAAGATAACACAATACTTAGTTAAAAATTAAAATATAAATTTTTAACTGTATTTCACTCAATTTTCAATCACCTTTCATCAAACTTTAAGAAACATAGTTTACTTTGAAATTCGTTAAAAATGGATTTGTCGGTACATTCCAAAAAAACATTCTTCATAAAAAACACTGAAAAATTATTAGTTACAAGTAATTATACATTAGCTATCATTGAATAATATCAGACATAGTGTACATTGTAGGAGATGGCATATACTTAAGGGTGCTCTTTGATTTTCCGCCAATTTGGCGCCATATTGTTACGCCAATTTGTATAATTATTTTACTTCCGGTTCATGTCATCGTGTTTAAAGCGCTATACCTTGTTTCTTCAGACATGCCTGAAAACACGCCTGGCGAAAAAGAAAATCGCCAATTTTCGTTAAAAGTCACCCTGAAGTATATTTTTCCCCATTGTAGGTAGTGTTCTTTTCCTAGGAGTATATATAATTAAAATCCATTTACATAACATATCCATTAATAAGTGGAAGACTTATAAAAGGCTTATCTATAAAGATATGTGATTAACAAATTCAAATATTAATACACATAAATATCTTGGAAAAACATTTAAGGTTACATTTAAAACAATGTTGAAATATGTTGAGACTAACAAACAAAATATGCCCTATACACACAATGTCACTCTAAACATTTAATACATAAGCAACTTTATGTAGTGATTTACTCACCGAATATTCAAACATTTAATGATTGTTCCATAGCTGAATTTTTCATACTTGATCTGGTTTTTAAATAAAAATATTTCATAACAGAAATTGTGTGTGTGTTTAAATAATATATATATTATTACATATATTATCGAACATAAATGAATATCATATGCTTTCTTTTTTCTCTGAGAATTTAATAAATTTTCTTTCAAATTTATTCTTTAGTGGAACGTCATTATTTTATAAATACTTAAGCAAAATTTAGTAACTTAAACGATTTAAAAACGACATTATGATTCATCAATAACAAATGATTTTTTCAATAAATCTTTTTTTTTGTTGCTGCAGCAAATTTTTTCTTTCACGTGATTTAATTTGAATTTTGTTCATGCTTATTCAACTTTGTTTTCTAATGACTTCAGTACCAGATACACTTCTTATTGTTATAGATATTGTAATATGTTTTGAATTTCGTAATAAGAACAAGTAAGTTTGCTAAAAAAAGCTCTGATTTAGGGCTTAATATGACACATATAAATGCAGATTCTTTTATGAATAATAATCTCAAATGCATCATGTAAAATAGTTTTAATAGTTTTTCTTTGAAAATAAATGTTCAGAAAGGATGTTTTAAATTGCGCCATCTATTCTGGAAATTGTAAACTATTATGTTGAACATTAACGTCAGATTTTGCAACATATTAGAATCTAGTACGTTATACTCTGAGATATTTTCATAGTTATTTTACGATTCGTATATAAATCAATGCTTAGAAACATCATTTTGCTTTGCATTAATTTCATCGTAGCTTAATTCTTTTACATTTTATATTCACTAAATCGTAACATTATGACAACAAATAATTTTTCTTTAAAAAAAGAAAAATTCTAAAAATTCTTTATTTTTAGATTTAGCTAATTCTTTATTAAAGAAAGTTTTCTATTCCTTCAAGGTAATTATAATTTTAATGCAATTACTTTGACATTTAAATAATCTGAATTCAGAACAAATATTAAATAATTACAGTTATTCATTTACTTTGAAATAAGAGAATGGCCTAGTTAAAATTTTAATTTAATCAATATTTAAATTCAGAAAAATAAATACATATTTTTACAAAAATTTCATTTGAAAATGTCAAAGAATAATTTTGATGCAGACGAGATTTCTTTACTTATTTGTTCTCTTTGGCTAACCAAAATTGTTGATTAAAAAAGAACTATTAATTAATAAATATTTAAAATGATTATTCCATATTTAATATTTTTTACAGTAGTATTGAAATTCTATATATATGTAGTAGCATTTACAAAATTCTTCCTAAATAAATGAAGTACAACTTGCAATACCATCTAATAAGTAATCTATAGTGTATTTCCTGTAATTAAGATGAATGTGACCATAATTTACATAGAATTTAATTAAAAGTAAGCTGCGAGATGAATTTCTGTGACATGTCACGGTGGGAACAGTATATTTATAAGAAAAATTGACTACGACAAGAGAATACGTATTCGAAAGCAGTGTTTTCGAATTTCATATCTTCAAAATATATCTAATCACAAAGAACTCTAGCAAGTGAGTTCGAAATGCTAATTAGATTTATTGAATGCTTGTTAATAGTTATAAATGTAATTTACAGGAAAAAAATAGTTATCTCTTCGGTCCCACAATTTTCTAAGTTTTTTACAGTTCTAACACACTTATAACATTGAAAAAAGTGAAAAATAAATACATTGTTTATTTTTAAAATATAAATTTCGTAAATGGTTATTTTTTGACGAAAATGTAATTTCGTTGTTACTTAAGAACTTATATTAGAGTATTCAAAACACTAATGTGCAACACAATAAATTTTTCATATAAATAATATGTATTTTAAGGATGATATTTGTTAGATTAAAAAATTTTAATAGCGCAAGAAATAAAAAATAATTATGCATAACCTCAAAATAAAAACTGAGTGAAGGAAAATAAAACTATTTTAAAGTAAAGATTATTAAAAAATGCAAATTACATTGCTTCAAAATGAACGAAATTAAATGAAATTTTAATAAAAAAATCGTTCTTTAGAATGATATAGAAGAGATCATTTACTCTTCATAATAATACACATTTCTCTGCTTTTTCTTACTTACAATAGCTATTTGCTAACGTGCTTTGCAAAAATAATAGACTTAGATGTGAAATTATTTTCTGATAATATATTAAAACTAGTAGATGTGTACAATAATTTCAAAAATAAAAAATAAATTACACAATAGATTTCTATAGAATCTCTTTTCTTAAATATGGAATTTGCGAGATTTCTGTTTTCTTTAAATGGTTCTTTTATTTTAAAGACAAATTGCAAGTCCCGCAATTCGGCATGCACTTTGAGTTTCACTTTTAAGTTCTCTATAATGCAGCTAGATGGCAGCACAGCACCATCGATCACACAGCAATGCTGAAAAATTAACACACAACTAATACTTCTAAAATTGCACATCTCTCATTCTGGTCAACACATATTTACAGCGTAAATCAGGAGAGGTTGGGTTTGGATAAAATCTCTACACAAAGAAGCTGGCTCATGCAGTATTCTGAGGTACAACGAACTGTGTCCATCATCTATTATTTCACTGGAATCAAAATGCTACTTTGTTTATCCACAGATTAACTTAATAGTGGGGAGAAGTTGTTGAACTTCCACTTGCTGGGGCATGCCATAGAACATGCTATTGATGAATTTAGTTTATTTTTCTCAGTTATATTTGTATGTTTTTATTTCTTCCAAAATATCGGAAGAAGTGAAATTAACGTTGCCGATTCTTCGAGCATTCAGCAACCTAAAAATAAAACAAAAAATAGTGTATTATACATCTCTATCTATCTCTTTCGCTATATATATATATATATATATATATATATATATATATATATATATATATATATATATATATATATATATATATATATATATATATATACACATAGTAGATTTATTGAATACTCCTAAAAATGGCGTTATGATTTTTTTATGATAATGCTATGATAGTAAATTAATGCTATAATTTAAAGTTTTTTTTTCATAAAATTTTATTCCATAAAAATATTTATTCAAAGCTTATTTCCGAAGAATGTTTCAAACAATAACTTAAATGTTTTTAAAAATTTTTTGAAAATCAGTTTTTTTTCTTGCACATTTTTCAATACAACTGTATGATTTATAATTGTTTCTATATTTTCAATTTTAGTGACTAAATGGTAAATGGTCAGATTTATAAATATGTTTATTGAAAATATTCTAATTGTAGGGATAAACTGACAGTTAGTTTCCTTGGAATATCATGATATTTATTGCACTTGAATATCAAAGACATATGTTTTGGCAAGAGCAATGAGAACTTCTCAATTAGGTAATCCATTAAATTATGGGAGAATGTATGTTCTCCGAACGAATTGAATGAACTGAAAATAAATTCATTTAGAAAGAATAGACTGTAAAATTATATTTCTGAAAAGCATAACCACTTGGGTTATGTTAAGAATATTATTACATCCTAAGATGAACAAAATTTTCTTTTAAAATTTCTGTTACGACCACATTTAAAATATGCTGTTCAGATTTGATCTTCATATCTTATAAAATAGTTCATAAATTAAAATTTTTTTAACCAATAATGAGACACGGACTGCATAGTTTATGCTAATCACAAGAATAATTTAGTTACTCATGAGCCATATTTTTTAAAATTAGATTCTAAGTAAATTAACTTTGTAGCAGCTATTTGATGCTTGGAGCAAAAATGGAAATATTGATTACTGATCACGTAACTTCTCATTATTGGAAAAGAATCATGAGTTATAGTATAAATTATTCAAAAAATTAACTCAAACCAAATATAAAGTCACTTTTATAAGAATATTGATTTTATAAGAACTTGACTTAGAGGTGATACTAAATTTAGGTGAGACCTTTAAGAATTTGCTGGGTGAGTACTTTTGCCTAGCTTTTTCTGGGTCTTAAAAATACTGTCTTTTAAATTTAAACTAATTACCAGTAATATTCATTTCTATTTTCTTCATTTTGTATTTTGCTGAAGATAAGAAAACTGACGAAAAATAATTTGAAAATTTCAATTAAAAGAAACAATTGGTAGACGGATGAAACAATTTAAAAAGAAAATGATAGTTTTTGTTTCCAATAACTTTGAGAAAAACAGAAGCAAAAAATAGTTTCATCCAGGCATCTAAAATGACAATAGTTACTGTTATCTAAATGGTCACAAAGTATTTGTGTTGTAAGTAACAAAACGATTTAATTTAACAAAATGAAATATAATATAACAAAATAAAGAAATTCATAAAACGAAAAAATATACGAAAACGATTTCAACCATATTTTATTTTTATTACATTTACTAAACTAAGAATATTGAAAAAAATTATTGTTATGCTAATTTATCATTATAACCAATTACTTTTTTAAACTTTTAATGTAAAATAAAGGTTTAAAACAATTTGCTAAATATAATCCATATTGCCAATAATTGATAATTCATATTATTAATAACAGATAATTCATATTACTAATAGAAAATAATTTATGTAACTAATAACTGATAAATCATATAATTAATAACAGATAATTCATGTTACCAATAACAGATAAATGTTTTCAATATGCTGCGTAGTTTGGTGTCATAGGTTTCTCTCCTTGCGCAGGTATTCCGTCCCTCCAGGACTTGTATTTGGTATAGCAGTCAGTTGCGTATAAGATAGCGCCAACAAATCCAAAGAACTGCAAATTTTACAATGCCAAGATTAAACTACAAATTGAATGTCATCTTCATTCAAATTTGCATGTATTTATAAAAGAAAAAAGATGAAGACCAAATCAATATTTCTTACCAAAAGCATCTTCCTTCGTGACGTTTTAGTTGCGACCTTTTATTTTTAAATCATTTATATGAAAAATATTTTATTTTTTAAACTACACTTTTGTGTTTTATTCTTCAAAGTAAATAAGATTTGGTGTAAATGAAGGTGTAATAATTAGTTTTTTGAACAGTTATTTTGAATAGCTTATTAGGATAACTATACAATTTCTTTATTAGCATGAAGAATAAAGTTGCAAGAAATTATTATTTTTGTTTATTTTCATTATTTTTGTTTCTAATCAATCTGGTTACTTTCATTATTTTTGTTTAAAAATTATAATTTTATATGGAATTTTTTATTTGAATAACATTTTATCGATTACAAATTATTGGTTTTCTTTAAGAAATTGATAATTTTTTTCCCAAGAAAAGATTTTATATTTTATGCAATATATGCCTCAGAATACTTCAGTTTTGTGAGAATATCATTTTTTTCTTTGAATTTATTATTCAAACTATTTTGTTTTGTGTAACTCTAATTAAAATTTTATGACATTTTAATTAGATCTTTTTGATTTAGTTTTTAGCAAAATTTACTTTAGTGCACAGGTAATTATTTAAATTAAAAACATTTTTTGTATAAAATAACTACGTTAGTGAAATATATGCACTTACATAATTCAATAAATTTAAAAAAGTTAAAAAAAAGTAAATATTTTCAATTTTAAAAGTTGTATATCTTATAATTCTAATAAAGTATAACTAATAAAGCACTATCGACATAATTTCATTTTCTTATGATTCTAATAAGTATAATTAGTTTGGAATGGTCAAACTTTATGCTGGATTTATTGTTTGCCTCATAATAAGCGTATCTCTATCTAGATTACAGCAGTTACATGTGTATGGTATCCATTTCTTTCAGCAATTACAATATTTTTAACCGTATACAATTTATGTAATTTCGTTTTTAAGTTTTAATAAAATTTGCTTTGAACAGACTTTTCTGCGTTTCATTTCCTTTAAAGTGTGAAAATCGCCTGATTTAAAAGCTATTAAATTTATTATTACTCCTAAAGTAGAAATTTAAATTTCTACTATTTCTACAATACATATCTAATTTATTGTTTAAGTTAATTTTTAAAAGTTTTACACAAATTCCAAAATTTTATTTTTGAATAATCGATTATTTGTATCAATTTAAAGCAAATATTTTCTTTGATATTCACATATTTTTATTTGGCAAACATATCACCATTTTAGCAGAAAAATAACTAAATCTGTGCTACGTGAAAATATAGAAATCCAAAACATCAAAAATCTATAAAATAAATTAAAATTTTATTCTATTCAATTATTGCGTGACTAAAATCACCACAGAAATACATTTCTTATATTTCAGTTCTATAAGTATATTGCATCATTTAATACATTAAAATTTTTTTTATTATAAAAGCACATAAGAATATTATAATGTTTTTAATGATTTATATTTTCCGGAAATTTTTGAGGTAAAATCTTGAAATGAAATTCTTAAAATGAAATGCTACGCTGAATGCTGTTGTAACAAAACTGAAATCGAGAATTATATAAATAAATCAAATGATGTATTAGACATTGTATTTTATCATAAAATTATTTAAGAAACTACATCTTAAAAAAAGTTTTATAAACTACACGGAAAGAACATATAAATGACCTGATTTAGAGAAGATTATGCTTTAATTTAATAATTTGTGTGTTTTAATAGTAAAGGACTCATACGATTTTATTGACCTGCCATTTTGAATAATTTATAGAGTTGGATAATTTTATGCTGATCCTTGCATCTTACCCCTGCAGCTGCCCATGCGTCATCCCTTCCACCTTTGACAGCCACGACTAAAGCAGCAATCATGTAGAACAATGTCCAAGTGGCACACCATAGCAGCTCCTAAAAATTGCAGTTAATACAGTGTGAATTATAGGTCTTCAATATAAAAAACTTAAAAATAACTACTACACAATAGAAGTGTGGACAAGATTTTTTTTAAAAAAACAACAAAGTTTTTCCTGTTAGTTAAGTTTTAGTAAATTTTACGGAAAAATATTTTTGAAACTTTGTTTTATCAATCTTTTACATAAAAATAAATTCTTGTTACACCACCAGGATGGTGCTCTGCAACATATTGTATTTATAACTAAGTAACAGCCACTACAGGAACTGATGTCCGGTGTATAAAAGTACTGGTAATTTATTTTATATTTATATATATTTATACATTTTATATTTATATTATATTATTTTATATTTATATATACTGCTGTTTCTATTTAGTAAATGCATATCTTTATTAATTTTCAAGCATATATGATGATAGATAATAATTAGATATTGACTCAAATTGAATTCCTTATTTAACCACTTCCATGAATATGGTATCCAGTGGATATTTTTTACTGACTTCTCTTTTTTATCCTCGAAATTATGTTTCTCATGAAAATCTCTTGTATCAAATTTGGCAGCAAATATTGATCCATTTATGCATAAAGTTACGTTTATAAAGAAAATTTTACTATATCACTCTGTATGATATGCATTCACTACTGGACAGCTAAAAATGAAATAATGAGGAAATGATTTCATATAAAAAGCCCATAAGCGTACAAAATTAATTATTTGAAATGAGTTTCGTACTATAATTTTATTATTTTCTCAATAAATAAATCAAATCTTATAGCCTTAAATGATGAGTGACACAAAATTAAATTTCTTTAAGGTAACTCGATATGATAAAAAATTTTGGTGGTTTGACTTCCCATCACTGATTTTATCATTTTATTTAAATAAATAGAAACCAAATGTTATTTTTGTCCCCAAGAATAAATTCAATAATTAATAAAATTAAATTGTGATTCTATAAACTTCTAGAGTCTTTCGATATAATTGTCTCCTTAACTTTAAAATAATTAAAATATAGATGATTCGAAAAGTCATTATGCTATTTAAAATGGTATTCAAGGATTATGAAAAGCAATTGACATACCTGTGAAATTATTTCACGTTTTTGTGTTTATATCGATGTAATTTACATTATTAGGAGTGAAGTTATTTGATACTCACGAAAATCTTTTCTAATGATGGTTCAATAAAAAGAGGAAACTATAATCAATAAAATATTTTATTGTTTATTATTAAATATTTGTAAAATATTTTATTATTGGATAGTATTTTTGGAATTTTGGCGTTTTTTTTATGAAATTATATTTTTTGTGTCATTTTCGGCTTAAGATGGAAAATTTGGAAACTTAAATTAAATAAAATAAAAACGATGTTTTGTAAAAAAAAATTTTTTCTCCTTTTAAAATTCTATTTTACTGTTAAAATCAAATTAAAAGTGTCTCTAATAACGTAATAGAATTTGCAAAATAATTGCACACATTTTTTTTTAAATTTTTGCATTATTGCTTTTTGCGTTTATAAGTCCACAAATTCTAAAGTTGTGCATACTTTAATACTAATGATTCATAATATTATGAAGAATATTTAAGGCTTCACCATAGGTGTTTCTTATGAATTGGACACGAAGAGTATACACAACCAATGGCTTACAAAATTAAAATAGAAACTTCCATAACTTCAATATTATATTATTTAATAAATTCAACAATAAATATCTCTCTCGTATGCGCTCAAGAAAAAAGTGACATATTAATATAATTCAAAGTTAAGACAGCAAATGACATTTTCCCAGTGTAATTAAGAAATGTCAATCAAATAACTTTCTTCTTCGGTGAATAAATTTACAAAACTTCATTTTGTATGATTACATTTTTCTGTTTTAACCTGAATTTTGCAAATAAAAAAAGCTTTCTTTCTAGGATTAATTAATGGAATAGATTTTTCTGAATTGTGTCACATTTCTCACGAGAAAATATTTCGTAGTAGGATTTTTATCAGGATGATAAGAAGGGTACTAATATGCATTGTAATTATCACATGTTTATGCACAATACTAAAATATATTGCTTAAAATTAACTTAAAATTATTTCATGCATAGTTCAAATATATCTTTTATGGGATTTCGATATTTTTCTACTACTACTCCGAGAGTTTTTAGAATACTGAGTATTTAACTCCATTTTTTTGTTGTAAAATCGTCTGTATAGTATACCTATATACTTGTACTTTATTTGTATAGTATCTGTATTTATATAGATTTAAAATTGCATAAATTAAGTTTTATTTCCTGACAATTAAGTTTTATTCTTTAATTATTCTTCATTATAATTGTATTTTATAATGTGATCCAATATATAATTTATATGTAGTATTATATATAAATAAATACAGTTTCTTTCATATTTGTTTTATGGTAACTTTTTATTTTAGTAGAAATCTGATTTGAGACAAGATTTAATACTGTTTACACGCATTCATTACAATTTTTTATCTATTTCTCATTAAAGAACCCTTTCAACTTTAGCTTGTTAAGTATAATATTCAAATCTTCTTCCTTTTCCCAACAAAGTATTACACTAGTTTATTATTTTTTGCTCCATCAGACATTTGTCCATGTTCTTCTATTCAATAGAAAATGCCATTTGTTTTTTTTTTGAGGGCCTCATATAGTATGAGTAACTTTACTGAGCCATAAAATTTCATGAACATCATGGAATCAAAAGAAGAAATATTTCAATCTATGTATCTCTCTTTAGTACAATTAACAACTCAAAAGCTACAAGTTGGATTCCGAACATGTTTATAATTTTCGTTGTTATAAATATGTATTCAGGGCGAGTCTAAATTGTTTTTTTTTTTTTTTAAATAAAGGGGGATAGTACCCATCTAGATGAGCAATAACATTGGGCCGCCTTCCACTTTGAGAGAAAATATGGCTTATTATACGTTGCGTTGGAAATTGGCTGTTCGCACAATATTTGTGCCTCAAGCACATTTCTATTTATTCCATCGTACGCGAAGATCGCATCTGCCAATTCTTTCCTTCTTTACCACAGTTTCTCACTATTTCCTTTTCGAGACATTTATGGGTTTTGTTTGATTTGATTGACCTTCTAACCGAACATATTAAATGCAAATAACTGTTAATTCGATGGAAATTTGAATATGATGCAGGAATGTTCTTATTTGGGAGATAAGCTACATAAGCAAGTAAAAAATGACGTCAGCGTGGATGACTTGTTCATGCCCGTTGCATTTCGTCTTAATTTTTTTTTCTGCCTTTAAGGTTAAAATGTGACCCAGTATTTTATTGCAATTATTTGTCGTCAAGATGGGCACTATAATCCCTTTTATTTTTAAAAACAATTTAGATTCATTCAGCATAAATATATATATAACTTGGCAGCAAAGATGATACATTTACTTACAATTGCAAGCCATGGAATAAACTTAAGCTTCTCAATGATGTGAAAGAAATACATTAACAGCAGTACTAATGTGACAGTAAGACCAGTAGATGCAACGAAGTTGAACCAGTTGCTGTTCGAACAATAGCTGCAACTTGAGGCCATAATGCAGATCATACCGATTACGTTGTTAACCTACAATAAAGAATGCAATCACTATAATACAGCATTATATCTGATTAAAAATAAAAATTAGTTCTCTCTCAATAAAAATTAACTCATTAAATTATTCTTAAAAATGGTACACATAATCAGAATAATCAATTTGATTTTGATTATGATTATTACATTTGATAAACTGTTTATAATTATTTTTAAGAGTTGCTATAAAGTATATTATATGCAGTGTTCACCATTTCGTGAAAGAAAATTTGATTACGCAGTTTTATTAAACGTTTAGCATATCAAAAGAAATATCCTTTGCATATTAATGAATCATTTTTCCAATTTGTTGTTACTCATGACTTTATTGGAAGGATCAATTCAAACATATAAAGCATCTAAAATCAAGATGTATAATGAAACAAAGCAAACATTTGAAGTAAGAATCAGAATAACTTAACATGGGGACAAAATAAAAAGATAAAAATCTTAAAGGACAAGGAAAGGAAAATAATTGTAATCTTTACAAGGAGTTTGTGAAAGTTCTGATGTTCTAGTATAATTTGCTTATCTCGCTATGTTTATGAGACTCTGCACCTAGTTCTGGCATACGAGAAGATGCTTTGCACTCATGATACCTGAATTGCAAATTTGACATACACGACATGGAAGGATGCTGTTTTATTAAGAAAAGGTGCCATGCATTCATGGCATGTTTGCATCCTGAAGTTTGCTACACTCTTTGCAAAATTTCTGACTGAGCGTTTTAGATGTGTCTTGAATGTTAGCCAAGGATTTGTCTGGTCAGATGTAAGATTATCCATTAATTTCTCACAAAATTTCTTTTTCATTGACTCTGGAGGAAGTGGTTTGTTGTCTTGAGGTGCAAGTGTTCTTTTCTTGAGACACGAGACAACAAACCCCTGTCTCAAATTCGTCAAACTGTTTTTAGAACCTTTGTGAACAGCCTAACGGTCGATGGTTATTGTAAGACATTTCAATGTCCACATCATAAATTGCTTTTCAGGATGAATTTTCATAGATAGTATGCCGTATTCACATGTCATACGGAAAAAAAACCCGGAAATTTCATGAGCACTTACACGAAAGACATTAACATAAGAGGCAAAACGCAACAACCATCTTCCTTTCTTTAATAGCAGCTGGGTTTGCAGAACGTTATGATCTGAAGAGAGCTTTTTTTAACACGGTGAGACATTTTCGTCAAACTGTTCTTGTTTTCTCCAAAATAGTAGCTTTCAAATATTTATGCATTTTTTTCGATGTCCTATCTCTCTTTCTATTCTTTAGCAATGCAATATATTCTCGCGGATGATGAATTTTTAACTTTTTCCGAAAAATAAAATAGTATGTCTTCGTTTAAATTATCATTAAGTTTAATACTATTTTTTACAGTAATTTTCTTTTTTCTCTCATTTCAAAGTGGTATTTTAATTGTGAAAATATTTCACACTTAAAGTGACATAGTTAAAACATTTATCAATTGGAGGCAACTGAAAAAAATCAGATGCGAAGCGTTGCGGTTTAATGCAAGAACATTGATATTATTTTCAGAGTGAAGTTCAAAGCTTTCAAAAATTTGTATCCGTTAAACTTGATACACTTTTGTTAAAATAACTTGAAGGCAGTTCTTATAATGAAAATAATTTTAAAATATCAATTAAAAATTTTGTAACACTTGTTAGATTCTTGAGTTTGGTCAATTTAGAAGTGCATATTCAATGAGGTGATTATTAAAATATTGTGAAAGGTTTAAAATGTAAAGTTATGGGACTCTCTGTGTTAAGAGAGATGCGCTCATGACAAATTATAAATGTGAAAAAAAGAAAAAATACAGATTAATTTAGGACAAAAGACAATTTATACTAAAAAACAATTATGTGTTTTCTTTGCCCAACTTTTGTTTCTAGTGGTATCTTTTTGCTTATGCAGCTATATTGTTGTTTCTTTGAATTATTCATTTTTCATTACTTTTCATTCATTGATTAGAAGACTTTAAGAATTATATACTGATGAAAAAGTAATAAATTCAAATTTCTAAAAGGATTGAATTAATTTTTATTTTTTGCACGTTGAAACATTTCTAGGAAAAAATCTAGGAAAAAAACCTTTAACTAGTCCGGATAAAATTATGATTTAGAATATGTTACAAAATTAATCAAATCTGATAGTTTATGACAGTTAAATGTAAGTATGGCATTAGTTACTATTATAAATAAATTTCGCGCTAAAATTATTGAAAGCAATTTTTTTAAAAAATTGAATTTAAATGGTAATATTTTTCCTATGCTATATTTTAATCATATTTTATTCAGCATATTGAAATTAATGTCCAAAAATGTTTTTTACTTGTGTTTTAGGTATACTATTATATATTATTCTAAAATGAAAATAATTGTAAGTACAAAATATATCCCAATATATAAAAGTAATTAGCCTTTTTCTTCAGCATTCAAGCTCCCTCGACTTCAAATTGTAAGAATGAACTATATCAAAAGCAAGTTTTAACACCCAGTTGTAATTATTTTTCAGTATTTCAAAATCATTGTATCTATGTAATTGGTGTCCACAGTTTTTAATAATTTAATCAAATTATAAAACAATAACAATTTAAACTCTCTCTCTTTCCCTCTTCATGAACTAATGAAGCATGCACTTAGTCTATGAAGCAAAAAAATAATGAATGTCCCACAGAGCATTTGAACAGACTGACTTTTCATCGTGTGATATTTACTGACGTGCAAAAATCACATGATGAGAAGTAAGCCTGTTCGAAGAAGAAGTTTGTGTGAAAAAGAAAATTTCAATAGAACTATTATGAATGATGAAGAACTATCAAGAACACTGGATAATGAAAATAATGTCTTGAATCTTGTAGAGCCTAGGACATGCTCTTTGTTGACACAATTTGATCCAGGATATATCAAAAACAAATATTCAAATGATAGCATACAATGATTATGTGTTAACAGGTTTATCGAATGGAGTTGGCTTCTGACCGGATGTGTTCATACAAATGGAAATACTTTCATCAGTGGTGTTTAAAGATTGTTAATATCGATGAAATAGCTTATTTTCAGAATGCGGCAGACCTTTTATTTATTTCGTTAATTTTGTTTGTGAATAAGGTAATTTTTATAAGAAAGAGATAGTCTTAGATTCAAATAACACCCACTTGTGAACTGCGTTTTGTAAAACTTCCAGTGCATACACACATATCATCTGAAAAAAGTTTCTAATATATGTTTAAACTAGAATTGTTAGATACCACCGAAATGAATTTTACTTAATTTTCCTATATTAATAATACACAATGGTTAAGAGCTTACAGAATTACCGAATGGATTTCGTTATTTATTAAATGTGTTCGTAGAAATTAGAACACTTTCAAGAGTGGTGTTCCATGATTGTTAACATCGATAAAATAGCTTTTTTTCAGAAAAATGCAGCAAATTGTGTATTTACTTTATTCGTTTTGTTTACGAATAAGGTAATTTGTAAAGAGAGAGAATAATATTCTTCCGTTCACATAGTGCTCATTTCAGAACTACGTTTCGTAGAACTTTTAGTGTACACGAACACATCATCTAGAATCGTTTCTCGGTAAATTCTTAGGCCAAAATTGTTGATAACCATCTTGAAGAAATGAACTTTACTTCATTTTACTGTATCAACTCCTGCCACAATGTATCAAAGAAATATGAATTTCTTACACGTTGTTCCTCAATGTAATTTATTAATGTTGGATTTGTACCAATATGTCAATTTAACTTGTTATATACTTATGTTTATAATTGGAATTAGTCGATTGATTATGGTAACCTAATTAATCCGATGGCTTGATCATCAGAGCTAAGGTGCCATGAAATTATTAGTGTTGTATTTTCAAGGTAAAGCAATTGATAATATAATTTATTGAGTTCCTGTAGTTACTAAATAACACCTGGAATCCTACTGAATGATTATGCACTTACACTATATGGCGATGACCTGAATCCAGTAGAAATGATTGTGGTTGAAATTTCTAATAATTTCTGTGATATATGCTGTTTGTCATTGCAAACTCGTTATTGTAGTATTGTTGGGAAATATCAGATATCAGTTGTTGCTGTTTTACTCTTGCTTTCTCTGTTTCTTGTTACCTTAATTTTTGTAAAAGATATTTACGGTTGTTCGTATAGTTCGATAAGTTTTTACCTTGAAAAAGATTTTTCTGAATTCTATGTGTTTCCAAATCCTTTTTATGCCTCTATTTTTTCAGAAAATTTACCAAACTAAGGTTTGGTAAATTTTTTGAAGGATCATTATACAATGGAACTATGCGGGCTTAATTCTCAGAAGATTTTAAGTACTCGTGATCTACTTATTTAATTTAATTTTCTTGTTTTAACTAACTTTCTAAATTTATCTTAAATCTGTTTTCCGCAATCAATCACTCAAATATTTCCTTATTCATTCGAAAAATTTTTTTATATCAATCTACAATAATATCTAGCTTCAATGAATTTGTTTGAAATCAAAACATAATCATTCTTTCTTTCTGTAACACTAGTTTCAAAGACAATCAAACTAGAGTGTCAAATTTGCTGCATTTTTAATGGTAGATTAATGGTAAATTTATCTGATATTTTTTACAGTCTAATCTTGAAATTTAAGCAATTTAATTTTAAAATACTCTTTGATTTTTGTTAAACGTCTCAGAAAAAAATAAATAATCCTTCCTTTTTATTAAAATGTGAATGCAATTTATCAGTTTAATTATTCTGCTTTACGAATAATGCATTGTTTTAGTTAAAAGAGTTTGTGTCTCATTTTATATTTAATGCCTTTCTTAGTTGGAAACATAAAATGTTGCTTTTGGATGATGGAATTCTTAAAGTTTCAAACAAATAGCTTTCCAAAGACTGAAAAGATGGGAGTCTTAGTTATTTTTCCTGAATATGAAGCAACCAATCTATATTTTTATTAAATTTTGCTTGTATTTATTTATTTACGTTATATTGTTTCTAGAGTCATATAGCAGGTTATCACGATAATCTGAATCTGATATATATACTAAAAGACATTCAAAAGCAGAAGTGCTTATCCTTGCGCAACTTTCTCTCTATGAGTGGCTCTTATGAATTATAGTGATCATCACCAATCCCTCGTCATATAGCTTTGATTATGAATAAATGCAATTGCAAAACATAAATGATTTCTATTTTCAGTTTTATTAAATGCTTTATTTGCAAATGTTTTCTCATTAATTCTAAAATTATGAAAGCTTAAAGGTATCAAAAATATCGAAAATCAATTAACAAATACATACCAATCAATATATAAAGCATCACTTCTCAGAGATTCATATAGTTACAAAATGAATTTAATTTTAGCGCATTGAGAATTAATTTTCATTGATTGAACTTTTCTTTAAAAAATGTAGATAATGATGAAAATGGTGTTAACAGATTTTCATTTGCTTTTGCCACTTACACGTTGCAATGCGATTTAAGCTCATTTTGGCCAAATCGATACTAGTGATTTCCTGGTTATCGATTGAAACTAAAGGTAAACTGGGTCACTCCTAACATAATCACATTTGTGGAATGTTATCTCAGTTCGTTTGCAACTAGATGTAGTCAAGAACTCTCATCAATATTCGTCTTTAAATACTGGCCTCCTATTCTACCTCGGCTGTCACCGAAATGGCTATAACTAATGATGCGAATCTATCCACGAGTCGATATGAAACTTATGATCATTAATAGAATGAATTTCCATAGGTGCGCATTTTATGCTTCATATCAAATTTTGATTTAAAAAAATGTATTCTTATCTACTTGTATTATTCTTATTTATCTGTAATGAACTCTTATTTATTTTGTAGAATACATTTCATGGGAAAAGTCATTTGTTTATTAATATGGCTAAAATTTTCAATTATTTTATTAGTTTAAAATTATATGAGAAAAGAACAAGACATAATTTCTTCTAGCAATTGAATTAAATGTACTTAATTTTGCTTTATTAAAATGTTCATGATTGTTTGAAATGTATATTTTGTGTTTTTATCTTTTGAATGTAATTATTTTTATTTATAAACGATTATGTTAGTTAATATATGAATGGATGCATAAAGGAAATATTTGTACAACAGATAAAGTAAAATAAAAAGTTGTGAATAACAAACTAAATTGATAGTAAAAATATTTGCCTTCAGTATTATTATAAAAAAGTAAGAATTTGATTAAATGAATAAACATAATTTTTTTAGTTGTTTTTCATCATACGTTTATGGCTGCCTATTTTCTACCAAATATAAAAGCCGCTAAAAAAAGCTTAACTCACTTAAAAATTTTAAGCCACCGTCAATTGACGATATCGACACCCAAGCGGGGACCTTGTCCTCCCCGCATTTCCAATAAATTATTTATGATTTTAATCATGTTTAGTAGCGCAGAACATTTTCCATTAAAACTCAATTACCTTATTATGGATGTCATGAAAAAAATTAATAATAATCGAATAATTTATTACATTTCGTTCAAATTATGATTAAAATGCCTAAACTAAGTTTAATTTTTGAAGTATATAATATAAACTAACATAATAATTATTATTTGGATTTAAATTTCATTCATGTTTAGAATTCTACAGAACTTCCTGAAACTTTTTATATATAGCTTTATTGGGGCTCTTAATTTCTAAAAAGATTCAAAAAAATTTTAACAATGGATTTATAAAACTATTTGAAAAATATTCTTGAAAATGATATCAAAAATTGAATTATTACAAATATAATTTTTATAATTGTATTTAAGCTAAAGCATTTCACTAGAATAGCCGTCTGGTAAAATTCAATAAAAATTTTAATGCTTATAATTCTTATAAATATTAAAGTTTTTATTGAATTTTACCAGACAGCCATTCTTGTGAAATATTTTAGCTTCATTCAATGACAAATCGTTTCAATATATCACTTATCGATTGCTGGATATTTTTTAACCTTTATCGACTAGATGTAACATGACTCACTCTGCATTAAGAATAAGTAGATAGCAGATGGAGAACGAATAGTAAATAATTGATTTCTTTTATTTCCATTAATTTACTTTTTTATATCAATAAAATCCTACACATTTACGATTTAATGATATAAAATTCTTAAAACTAGTTAAACTTTCTATATCATCAAAAAATAGGAAAAAGGTATAAAAATTACTGCCTATTTTAAGTACTAGTTGAAAGAAAATTCTGCACTGAAAATTATAATTAGAAAATGTGATGGAGTAAAAATTAAAAAATTTTGTTTTATGAAATAGTTATGAATTCATAATGCATAGAAATATCTTCTATGCAGTGTAATTTTTCTACATAAATTTTCGTGCTGATTTTATGACTTCCTTTCATAGATATATATATACCAACTTGGGTACCCAGCTTCCCTCAAGGAGTTGATATGAAATTCTGTGGTTGTTGGAATAAAGGGGTGAACTTTAAACTATTTAAGAGGTACACATTTTTTATTGAAAATATATTCTAACTGCAATAGTATATAAACAGCATTTTTTTAGTTTGTTATCCGGCGTTATAAGGGCAAGGTGCACGTAGTTGATCGTGAGAAAAGCAGGTGTCTTTGAGGTTGAAGTCACAATATTTTAGAGTTTGTCTTTGCGCTTTGTTAATAGTAAAACTATAAGATAATTTGATTAGAAATTGCAGTTTTTAAAGGCATTTCTGTAGAGGTCAGTGGAATTTTGGGGATAAATATTGTGTGTCCTTTGTGCTTTCCAGTCACAAGTTTAACTTCTATGATTGTCTTGGATAACTGTTTGAGGATCATTCTTATTCCATTACATAATTTTGGTGAGTTGAGATTTCTTAGTAGAATTATTAGAGATCCTATTTTCAGCCATTCTGGAATTCAGAAAATTCCAGAATGCTCTGGAATGTTGTGGAATATTCTCGAATATTCTGGACTGTTCTAGAAATTTCTATAGGGCAAGACCTCTAGCCCCTATATCTTTAAAAGTATGCTTTTCAGGTAAAAACAGCAACCTTCTTTATGGACGTGAGATAGGGGATTACCACATCACATAAGATTCCCTTGTCGTACCAGGACTCATTTCTAAGTTTTAGCGCCATGCACATTGTGCATTTGCTCTTATAATATATATTGATTAGAATATAAACCACGGAATTCGAGTTTGTGCGAGGAGAGTAATCCATTAAATTTCAAAAACATCAAATGTTTAATTCCGAATCCCAATCAACTTAATTCAGAATAGAATTTAATTTTTCAGGAATTTAGAAGCATAGATTCTTAGAAATCAGAGCAACAACTTCTGACAGCGATAAAAGCACATACGCCGGATATAGTATAAACATTGTTTGTAAAGCATGAGCAGGTACACTTACCTACCCATGCGTTTTATACATGATGCTGCAGTTCACTGAATGTAGTGAAATCAAGCATTTTCACAGTATCTAGAAAAAAACAGTACCATACCTACATGTAGTTTTACGTTATTGTGATGAAATTATCTTTTCACAAAGTTTGAATAAAAAATGGATCCTCAACACAACATAAAAGTAACAACAAGTATTCAGAATTCCATCAATGCTAACGACTGATGAACGAAACATGCATCCAATGGCAATCTATATCATCATTTTATCGAAGGATATTTTGTAACATAAATTATTTTCTTAATTTATTAAAAAATAATCTTTTTTTAAACTATGTTATTTACACCAGGAATAAATAAATAAGTGAATCTTATTTAAATTGTTCTATTATCTAAGTGTATTAAAATAGTTCATTAATTGATCTACACAGTGTTAGATACTATAGTTTTTTTCCAGGACAATGCCATTATTTGGTGTGTTTACAGCCAAAAAATAGTTTGTCTTTTACAAGAAGTGTTAAAAAGCCAATACAATTAAGTCTAGAAAAAAGGAAAAGATTAAGATAATCAAAGTTATTTAATATAAATTTTAGATTATTTTTAAATTTTTTTATTCATTTATTTAATCACAAAAATATCGAACATTTTTCTAAAAGTTGGCTCTACAAAAAAGCATTTCTATATGACTGATGTATTATTTAAAATAGATTGCAAGTCAGTGGAAATGAAAATAGAAACAGATATATTAAATGAAACCAGAAAAAAAACAATTATCCACAACATCATATAGTCAATTGAAGAAACATAGTTTTTTCTCAATAAAACTTCTTGAAAGTATGTAAAACATGAAAGTTTCCCTTTCATTTTTTTTACTATAACAACTGCAAAAAATAAAGCGATTTACATTGGTACGAGGAATTTTTGGTTCCACACAGGTTTGCTTTGTTTATCGCTGTTACGTAATTTTTCTCCTCAAAGTTCAGCTGCGATCAACAGTACGAAGTGGATGCTCCAAACTACTACAAACATCCCCAAAAAGGGAATAGAATCCAAGAACTATTGAATGCAAAACAACAGTGGTAACCATTCAACTGTCAACTCGTCTATGGATCCCTCGAAATTTGCGAATAACAATTATAGAACCACTGATGTTGTTTAGCTATGACTTTTTAATCAATAGTTCATTTTGTATAAAGAAGTTTGTTTTCAAATGATAAAACTACACAATTAAATTAGAATGTAATGTATGTAAATGATGAAAATGTCACAAATTAATAATAATAATAAATATATATGACAAATTAATTTAATATTATAAAAATGATAGAAACTGGTTTAAAAATCCTCCACCAAATATTTGAATAACATTCAACGTCACCTTGAATGGATAAAATATTCTCAAGAAAATCATATGCCCTGAATATTTTTTCTTTTCAACTACAGAAAATCGTTGGAAAAATCGATAACAATTTCTAAAGTAGAAATGCCATTAAAGTTATATTCTTTTATTCGAATGTCTCTCACCGCCTGAAACACATAAACTCCGAATGTGATACGAAATCCAAAGGCCCCTCTGGTCGAATCATGAAAGCATGAATGATATGTGCAAGAATTTTTAGAACTTATCAGGCTTGGGACAGCGCTGCGTAAAGAATGGGGATTTTATGGAGCCCATGGAAGGCTTTTTGAAAGTATTTGATTCATTTTAATATTTTTATTTGAAGTAAAACATACAATAGTAGAGAGCATTTATACATGGAGTTGATATAGACATAACTATTAAAGCAAATTATGTCTACATTAACAATAATGGTATTAAAATCAGATTATAGTTCTTTTCTGTAGAACGAAATTTAAAAATATTCTTTGGATTTCATCGCTTTACAAATTCAAAGAATTTATCCATAGTTCAATGTACCATGCTTAAATTCTTAATTATAAATTCTTCACTGTAATCATAAGTAAATTCTTCATCGCTGATTAAACTAATCATAGTTTTGCAGTTCCTTGAAAGGAAATAAGTCTAATCAACTTTTCATAAGACTTTCAAGTTTAATTGCAAAACATTTATTAATAAGTAAATTATCAAGTTGAATAGTTTTAAAATATGGTCATGTATTTTAAAACACATCTAAAATGAATTAAATCGTATATAATAAGCTATTAAATAGTATAGTTCATAAATATGATCAGGATGTACATACATATCGGTGCAGGAGAGTCACAGATTGTACTTTAAGTTAAATGGGTTTGGAATACTTGCCCATCACTAAGCACCTCATAATTTAGAATCATGGTCAGGTGACGAGGTCACACCTGAGCTGTCACCCTTCCTTCCACATCCACGCCACAAAAGAGGAAAGTTTTTGGACGTCACAGATTAATGTGGACACGTCCCTAACCCACTGAGCTCCACAACTCCGTGAGGGAGAATGTGGTCACCCTCCTAATTACTACCCGCGGCAAATGATGCTTCACTTTGCTGGTTTTAACAGGAAGAGGCGTGAAGCTGCAGTGGCACCGGAAATCTTTTTCGATGAGTTATAATTATATATTTCAAAATATACATCTAAAATTAACATAATAAAAGTATAAATTGTTAAATAAAATAATTTATAAATACGATCATACTGAGATATTCAAATTATTAAAAAAATATCTAAACTGAAACATTAACCAATTATGTTTAAATTAAGGAAGAGCTTTTCCATGTAGTTTGTTTTAACTTAAATTCAAAACAAAATCAAGTGATTTACTTTGTAATTAAATTAAATTTTAAAAGTTACTTTGAAGGATGTTAATTTTTTTTTCAAAAAATATGAGAATTATAATATGAATCTATTTTTTTTCCTATTATAAATGTACAATTTCTTTCTTAGCGTTCATATAGGATAATTGCAGATTACGTTTCGATTTCTAAATGTTTTCTTACATTAAAAATACCTCTACTTACTATTTCTGCTACTTTAACCATTCCTGGAAATGTTTTAATGTAACTTATGTCAAATCTTATGGTGACAGGGGGTTTCCCACTTGGGGGCAGCCCTTCTTGTGGTATCCCCTGTGCTTGCATATACGCTGCATTCTGCTGCATGTTGTAACCTCCCTGTGACTGCATGTAGCCAGCCGCCTGAGCCATGGTGTTGGGGTCAGCTTGCAACGTCACTTGGAAGTTTGGCGAAGCCATCATGCTGGTTTATCTAAAGTTAAAAAGAGAAAAGAAAATATATCATCAAAAGAAAATATTATGAACGTTTTTTCGGTTAAATATTCAGGATTTTCTTATGTTAAATATGAAATTACTAATTAATATTTTAAACCCGCGTTCAGTTTATAATAACGATAGAATAACACTAATAAGGGACCATAACTTATTATATGTTACTAGAGAAAAATATATAGATCAATATACAAAATATTTTAAATAATTAAGACATGAAATATAGTTTCATTGGGAAAATACAATCCATATACATTTTTTACATTTCTTATGTATACAAATACTTTTGTGTATCATTTATAACTTCTATAACTCATATAATAGTTTTGAAAATTTAACAAAAATGTAAGGAATTCAATTATAAAAATTGCCTTTTTATATTCAATATAAGTTTTCTTAAATGAGGACTCTTAAATGCGATTTTACATGTCGTCTAAATGCGTTAATTAAAATTACATTATAAATTCAAAATTGATGAATATATAACATTGCAAGTTTATCATTAAAATCATATGGTTTTTCAAATAGAAAGATGAAATCAGTTAAACAAATGCTATCAAAGAAGTGCAAAAGATATTCAATAATGCGTAATATTTAAATCCAAAAGAACAACTAAACTATGTAGATTGGATTTTGGCATTCAATGTTATAAGTGTGAATTCATAAAAAATAACAATTATTATTATTAGTTAAATTCACCTCAGTTAATTACACAAGTCATGATAATAGTAGTAATTAAATAAATTGGCCATGATTTCCTCGATAATGGTTTCATCATTATTGAGACTTAATACTGAGGATAATGTTTTTAACATTAACAAAACAAACACAGAAATATTTCTTGGAAGCTTTAAATAAAATATGCTAAAAAATACGAAGTAAATTCTAGTATGAGTCGATTATTTTTAAAAATATTAATGAAAAGTCAGCTTTATTTATGACTTCAGAGAAGTTATTTTTAAATGCTTAAGTCAATAGTAATAAAATATTTTAAGATTATATTCAATTTATAATAAGTGTGGAATAAGGTTAATATATATATTATATCTAAAAATTATTATTATTGTAATTTAATGTTAATAATGTAGAAAAGAAACTGTTATCAAAAATTGTACTAATATTGTACCCTTAAATCCTTATATTTCTGTGTCAAAACACATTCTTTGCAAAATTCATACTAACTTGGTAAAATGATTGCTTTAGATGAGACAACCGTATTACAAACAAACAATCAGAACTTGATTTTGTGAATGTAGGAATTTAGCTTTATTTTTCAAACTCTATCGAAGCTTTTTAATTCTCCAATTTGTAATTGTTATGATATTTTCGATTAAACTGAAAATATTTTCTTTATTGAAACATAATTTTTATATGGTTAGACTTTCTAAATAAATAAAAGTTATTAATTACATCTTAACTGCTTTTTCAGCTTTATAAAAATGCTTAGAAAAATCATTTGGTTAAGTAATTCTCTTGATCAGTGAAAAATGTACAAAACAGTCATTTATTTGAAAGCCTCATTATAAAAATATGTTGTTGGGTTGCGCCAGCATGTTTCCCTGTATATAGCCCAAATCAGGGTTATATACGGAGAAGCAGCCATGTGGAGTCTTTGTGATTTTGAAGCAGGGGCCAAGCAGAAAACCCCCACTATTTGGTCTGCCACTCCCAGAGCTATCGTTTCACTTGGAGGACATTGCGACCATGCCCAGTTTTAAAGTGCTTCAGTCACCTTCAGCGACCATGACAGATCTTCAGTTCAGCCGGGATTCGAACTCACTACCATCCGATGATGAGAACAACGCCCTAACCAACCGGGCCACCGCGGCTTTAGTATAAATATGTATAAATTTAACGCTTTCATTATTAATTTAAAACAGATGTCCCTTAAATAGCATTTACTTTGCATAAAATTACCCTTTAACTTATGCAACATATACAATAACTCTTTAACAATGTAAGTACTATATTGTTATTAAAAGTTCTAGTAATTAACTGTGCTAAAAAATTTTTCCTTTAAAAATTCTTTTTTAAATTCTATGAATTACTATCACTCTTAAAAAATTATCAGTATCACAAGATTTATTTTTTTCAAAATAAAAAAGTACTAACTATTGGCATTTAAAAAATATCATTTCAAATACGTTTCAAAAACTGCAAAATTAACAAGAGAAAAATCAGGCATGCAACTAAATTTTGAGAATACAAATTAATTTACATTTATCTATCCTTAAGAATACTTTTACCTCAGTTACAAATACAAATTCAACGTTTCTTCATTAGTTTAATGCATATATCGAATAAATGGACATTGCTTCATATGTAAAATTACTGTTCAGTATCTACAATTAATGTTGTGATATTAAGAGTTTCAATATTTAATTTTTTTTAGGAAAGATTTTCTTGAAATTCATTTTCTAAATACTATGAATTATCAGCATTTAAAAAAATATGCATTCCCCACAAAGGTTATTCTTTTTCAAAATAAAATGTACTAACTACAAGCATTTAAAATGAATACTTCAGATATTTTCCACAAGCTGCTGTTAATAAGACAGAAATCAGTCATGCATCTAAATTTTAATAATTCATGGCAGTTAGAGTTTTTCAGTCCTTAAAAGTATTAGTTTCTCAGTTATCAAGTTAAATTAAACGTGACTTTTTTTAATCAATCTCTCATTCTGTCAATTTCAATTGATGAGATAGATAAATAGAGCAACTTTAAATTCCAACTAGCATCACTTAAAATGAAGCAGAGGAATTCGTTATTTTGATCCTTGAGGATATGACTTTTAAATTCAAATGTATTTTACGACGCACTAAGCGCAATTTAATTAAATGTTACTTGGACTTCTGCAGAGCTAATGAATAGCTTTAATGAGTAATCCGTAATAAATGGGCCCACATAGTAGTGGTTTAGCAGTAATTCCGGGGAAAGGGTGTCACTTTCCCTTTCCTTTTGTAGATTAAACACTGAATGATTTGGAGAAGTATAATTATACTGATCCATTCTAGAGTAGTTGTGATGCCTTTTATTTCAGGAATCAATTCCGAGAAATTGTTGTATAATTCCTTATGAAGTTTTCAGTCCATTAGCTGTTAGCAAAATATTTTAAACCAGATGGCTACGGTTAGGATCGATGCCTTAATTTGAAAGTGGAGTATATTCGGGATTTTTGAATGCATTGGAAAAGTTGATTTATGATTCGTTAAAGTTCACGGGCTTTATCATTATACAGGCATCATCGATTTTATTCTAAATTGAAATTTCGTATTATAAATTTTTTTTTCATGCATTGTATTTTTTGCACGCGTCAAGATAAATAAATTAATATTAATTTTTTTTACATAAATATTCATTTTTATAAAATTGCTTTTATTTATATTTTATAAGGATTTTGTATGTCTTAATGACCAAAACTATATCTTTATTTTATATATAGTCTGCTTTACTTGTGAGCAAATTTACAAAAATTTCTTTATGTGATTATTTATTAAAAGTATGTTTTTTCTATAGTCATTAAAAATGTAAAAAATTTCTTTCTCATACGTTTCTGTTTTGATCTTTTAGTCAGATAATAATTAGGCTATAATATTTTCTACCTCTTAATTATCGTTTTTTATTTTACTAATAAAAATAGAAATCCGATTTTCATCAGCTTTCATGTAAAAATAATTTTTTTGATGAATTTGCATTTTTTATAGACGCGGTTTCATTAATAGATCCACAATTATCCACAAACTTAAATGTTGGTGCTGTTCTGCTAGTAGATTCAGTGTTTATCAATAAACATAACATAAAGAAAGATATAAAATAGAACTTAAGATATTCTTCCAAGGTTACCAGTTTCAAAATTATCTGGGAATTAAGTGTTTGAACTTTTTTAATTTAATATTACAGCAATGAGGAAAAGTGCAATGTTATTCTTTTTTGAAAATATTTCGAAGACTTTGAATTGATCTTAACTATGTCGAGAAAAATGTTATTATAATCAGCATGAATATGTAAAATACAGGTACTAATAAAAAGAGAGATAATCCATATTTAGTGAGTATTAAATGACTCTATGTAATTTAGAATGTGATTGAAAGGATTTAGATGTATTTCATTTCACATTTTAGGATTAATATGTATATTGATAAAATTCATGATTCTTAAATTATATTGAAAAAGTTAATTTATATTTGAGTCTATTAGATAAATTTCCAATACTTTGAATATCTCCACATATTGAAGATTCATTTAAGTCCTAAAAAATTGTATTAATTTATAAATTATTGAACAATTTCAACATTCCTATAAATTTTGTTCCTCTTATATTCCAGATTGAGATAATTTATTTTGAGACACTTAAGAAAAAATAACTCTGATTTAATGAGATTAAATTAGACTTTATAGCATATGAATTGAGTGTTGATAATCAATTAACTCTGTTATGGGAATGGGTAATGTATTCTGATTAGTATATATTAATGTTAATTTTACAATTAATAATGTTAATTCCATATATTTATAAATGTGTCATGGAAAACAATCCTTATCTTCAGGTAATTTAAATTTCTTAAGATATATTTTCTTAAATGTATTCTTGAGATTTTGTTTTTTAGAACTTAAAAAATTACTTAGTAATCAATTATAAGAATGCTACAGAATTTATTTAATATCTCTCTCTTTCTCTCTAATAAACATAAATATGTGTGTGTGTGTGTCTACATACATATCTCATTAAAAAGGCTATAAGTGAAAGGTAAGCATTGTAAGTTTAAGGTAAATATTACTACAGTTATAAAAATTTAATTTTACATGGTCCTACTTCATTTTTAATTTATATTATTAAAAAAGATCAAAACAAAAAAGAATATATATTGATTAGAATGTTGAACATAATTTAATTTGCTTAAAATAGCCAGTAAATTATAAAACTAGGTTGTAATTTTAAATTTAAAATAAAATTTATAAAATCATAAATATTAAATAAATCTTAAAAAAGTCAGTTTAAATAAATTTCTAAATTTACTAGTTTTGTGTTATTTGTTCTATAATCCAAAATTAACTAATTAAATGTATACAGTAATAGCCAATATTGCGAACAGACAAAATATTTTTGACTTTTTCATTTGTTTGCTTATTTACTGTCATTTTTATGCTCCTTTATTGTGAAAAAAAAGATCATACATTCTTGTTATAAATCTTACTTTATCGAAATTAGCTCACATAATAAAAAAAATTTTCACGAGCGAATAAAAAGTAATGCAAATGGCAACAGAAAATACAAATAATTTTCAGAATATTACATATATTAATAACTTTGCAAGATTATTTTCATAAAAAAATCTAATGAGAGATGTTTATACACTAGTACATCTATGCACACATATACTTCTCTCAATACCAATTTATTAATTTGCATGAAAGTAAGTTTCACAAAGTTTCAATTACCACACTGGTCTCTCTCAAATATTTTGCTTCATGTTTAAGGAATTAAAATTATTACAGCTTCCAATAAACTCGCTTTTGTTCATAAAAGACATTATAAAAATTAATTTTCCAATTCTTATTTCATTTCCCTGATGAATAATTCCCTATCTCAACCGCAATTTCGAATTCAAACAAGCATCTGTTTCATGAGTAAATTATGCCAGTGTAATCTAATTCTAATTTATATCGAGTAATAAATTCTCCCCTTCTGCTTTTGAATGTCTTGAAGCGATTTCTTACTTGTTCCATCCACATAGATTTATGATGGAAAAGTTGCATTCCTTCCAGCCTCAAGCGTAAAACCCCTTTTCTGCTAAGTTCTCGAGTAACCTGAAAAATCGATTGTTTTCACCATCTGTGGTGGTTTGCTAAATGGTCCGCAGTGCCCTCTTGCGGCAGTTACTTCTCAGAATAGTGGTGTGTTTCTCCTCTACGTGCATCTGTAGATAATCACAGAAACGTGAGACAGCCTGAAATAGATATGTATTTCGCGAAAGATCTTTGAGATTGCTGAGAAGTTGGACCACGGATTCTTCGAAAGTTTTTAATCCCCCTTACTCCATTTTCTTGGAAAACCGAGCTAAAGTTATAAATACAATATATATATAAAATTGTCAAAGTTAAAATATTTCAAAATCTAAATTATTCATGAGGTGCAACGAATCATATAAAAACGAAAAATATTTGAGCATGATGGCATTGATTTGCTTGATGGTTTTAGAACATTATTGTTTTCTATTTTCACTTATAACTTTTCAGAATTTCAAAAATTAGGAATTATTTTTAGAATGTTTTTAGTAATCATGAGGTAAATTCATTTAAAATTTTTTGAGCAAAAGTATTACCCATATTCTTTTTTACTAAATAAAAGTTCCAATGTTTATTAAAACTATTACAAATATATTTTTGATTTTGGTCTTTAGAAGCAAGACATTCTATTTTAAAGAATAATGCTGCAAAATTTATTAATGCGAATAATATTTAATAATGCCTAATGACTTTGAATGAATACATAAACTTGCTTTTATTTCATAAAAGGCATTATAAAAACATGATTATGTAACTTAGATAAGCTTTTTAAATTAAAAAATGTATGTTTACTGGAAACAGAAAATGCAAAAATATTTTTGAAAAACTGAATAGAGATTAAAACTAAAATTTTAAAATATTTGAAAACTGAAATCCACAATATTTTTCCTTAAATCAAATTTTCAGGTTTCTAAATAAGGAAATAGTTAAAGATTTTAATTTAATTTTTTAAAAATTTAATATCCATAAGCATTTAACAAGTTTTTTCGCAAAAGTTATTAATGATTTTGATTAATATAATGTTTATCAAGCATAACTTTTCTATAAAATCTCTTCTTCAAAGTGATCTACAACTAAATTAACTGCTCATTAGTAATTAATCAGTTGCTTTCTTAAGTTACTGAATATTAACACAATTTTCACAAAAGAACTTTTAATATTTACATAAATTTGTGAGATATGTTTGCTATTTTGTTTCTTGAATTAACTATATTATTTTCCGAATAACATTGACAATATTATTGTTTAAACTCTTGTTTTCCAATTCATGAATTTTCTCTGATTATCTTAGGATTCATAAGCCAAAATTAAGTAAAAATCTATCATAACTGAAATAAGTTACTTATCAGTTACATTAATAATCTTAAGTTTAAAAGTAAATTTTAAGAATAACCTTTCGAAAATTTTTTAAAATTTGTATGTGTGTGTGATTTATTTAATTTTAATTTGTATGTGTGTGTGATACCATTTACTTTTTTTAGCATTAAAAGGTGGTATACCTTAAACTCGTATTTCCATTGTAAATCTTTAAATAATTCTTAATTTTTATTTTTACATGAAATATATATATATATATATATATATATATATATATATATATATATATATATATATATATATATATATATATAATTGAAAATTCTTAAGCTAATGAACTATGCAAAATTTTTATTTTATGTTAGGATTTGAGAAAATTTATTATTCATGTAACCATTATTTTCTAACTTCAGAGTATCAAAATTATTCTTTTAGAACTAGTTTAGATAACTAATCAAAGATATCCAGTAAATCATAATCGAATAGAAAAGTGATCGATAAACGGGTATCATAAACTTTTTATAAATTAAAATGAATATAATGTTTCACAATTAAAACTCTTTATTAGAAGAAGCGACTTGCTGATAAATCATTTTTTGTAAAGATAAGTGGCAACATAGCATTCACCACGAAGTTTTAATGTTGGCTGAATGGCAACTGGAGAGAAAAAAACAGAACTTAAAATATGTAAATGATCAATCGGCGTATTTCGTTTTCAATGTAACTTGTATATATACACTTGTGTAACGTGCAATGTAGATAAGTTAATGTTTTTCAATAAATGTCTAAAAGCAAACTCTGGTATGTTGTATTGACATAAACTACGCCAAACAAAAACAACAGCAACATAGGTGACACGGACGTGATTTGAACACGCAACCTTCTGACCACCGTCAATAGTTTTCAATGTAACTTGTATATATACACTTGTGTAACGTGCAATGTAGATAAGTTTATGTTTTTCAATAAATGTCTAAAAGCAAACTCTGGTATGTTGTATTGACATAAACTACGCCAAACAAAAACTACAGCAACATAGGTGACACGGATGTGATTTGAACGCTCAACCTTCTGACCACCGTCAATAGTGTCCAAGGTGACAATGCAGACTTTAAGATTTTACTTCTCGACATTTCTTCGCGATTAGAGAGGTTGGAAGTGGCCAAAAAGTCGCCTAAAAATCAACTCTTTAGGTCTCGTTGTGGTCGTTCGCGAAGCCGCAGCAAGTCGCGAGGCAGAAACAATAATTCTGAGCAAAGTTCACTTTGCTGGTATCATAAAACTTTTGCTGAAAAGCTCAGCGATGTTAGTCACCCTGTTATTGGTCGGAAAACCATTAAAGCCGCCACTTACGTTCTTGATGGACAGCAAGGTGGAAAATAGCCGACAGTATATAGAAGACAAATCTACGCGACTAAGATTTTTAATTCATACCGGTGCGGACGTCTCTGTTATGCCATAAACGGATCCATCGATGAGGCACACACCAGATAAACAGCAACTTTTTGCTGCTAACGGCACGGTTATTAAAACCTTTGGTCATAAGCTGTTGAAATTAGACCTAGGACTACGCCGTGAATTTCACTGGCCTTTCATTCTGGCAGAAGTTTCCAAACCTAGTATTGGAATAGATTTTCTCAGACATTTTGGCCTCCTAGTAGACGTTCCGCGTTGAAAACTGCAGGATCCCTTGACCAAATTAGCAACAAAGGGATCAGTTCTAGTTAAGCCAGGAGCTAAGGTTAGAGCAGTTTGGATGTCTCACCTTTTCACACACTGCTTACTCCTTTCCTAGTCTAACAAATGTATCGTCTTCTCTGACTTTACCCAAACACGATGTGCAACACATTATTGAGACAAAAGGTCCTCCTTTGTTTTCAAAGCCACGGAGACTTCCTCCTGATAAACTTCAGGCTGCAAAACAGTTTCAATTCATGGTTTCTGCAGGTATTTGCAGACCGTCCAGGAGCTGTTGGGCGAGCCCACTTCACATGGTGCCTAAAACTAATGGGGATTGGCGTCCGTGTGGTGACTACAGGAGATTGAATGCGGTCACTATTCCTGACCGCTATCCCGTTTCACACAATCAGGATTGTATGCAAGTACTGTATGAAAAAAACATATTTTCCACATTAGATCTTGCGAGAGCTTACAATCAAATTCCCGTACGTTCTGAAGACGTACCAAAGACTGCTGTAACAACTCCATTCGGGTTATTTGAATTTCTTTACATGCCGTTTGGTTTAGCTAACGCTGCATCAACTTTCCAACGATTTATACACAAAGTTTTGCAAGGTTGTGATTTTTGCATTCCTTACTTCGACGATGTTTTGGTACCATCTTCGAGTCATGAAGAACATCTTAAGCATTTACAAATGGTGTTTGAACGTTTCTCCGAATACGGAGTACACTTAAATGCGTCTAAATGTATTTTTGGACAGCCTAGTATTAAAATTTTTGGTCATAACATCTCTGCGGAAGGCATTCGACCCTAAAAGACAAAGTTGAAGCAATCCTTGATTTCCCACGACTTGTATCTATTAAAGAGTTACAATGATATTTAGTTATGCTAAATTTCTATCGACGTTTCGTTCCTCACGCTGGACACACACAGATGGTTTTAAACAAATATTTAAAAGGTGCGAAGAAAAATGCTAAGAATTCAGTGGTATGGATGGAAGAGACAAGTAAAGCTTTTTTGCAGAGCAAAGAGATACTTGCTCACTCTGCTACTTTAGCTCATTTTGTGCCATCAGCTTAATTGTCTCTTGTGGTAGACGCATCGGACATTGCTGTGGGAGCTGTCTTGCAACAACGGGTGAACAGTGACTGGCAACCATAGACTTTTTATTCGAAGTCTCTTGCACCAGCCCAGCGAAAATATAGTGCGTATAACCATGAACTTCTTGCTGCTTACTCAACTGTAAAATATCTCCAGTATATGGTCGAGGGTCGAACTTTCACAATATTCACTGATCATAAGCCGCTCACATATGCATTTCGTCAAAAAACGGATAAATGTTTTCCCAGACAAACAAGACAGCTGGACTATATTGGTCAGTTTACTACGGACATTCAACATGTCATTGGAATAGAAAATGTTGTAGCTGACACATTATCCCACATTCTAGATATATCCATTCCTTCTACCATTGACCTTTCTGCTTTGGCAGATGCATAACAGTCTGACACGGAGTTACAGACGCTTTTAACAAATTCTAGTGGAAGTCTTAGGCTTCAACCATTGAAGTTTAACGAAAACTCATCAGTTTACTGTGACACCTCGAAAGGAACAATTCGTCCTTATTTGCCTGTGCCTTTTCGTCGACTCGTGTTTTAACTGCTGCACAATTTATCCCATCCGGGAGTACGCGCAACTAAAAAACTTGTTCAGCAACGGTATGTATGGCCATCAATGCTTACGGATATCAACGCATGGACTCGAGCATGCATTTCTTCTCAAAAATCCAAAGTTCAACGTCATACTAAGAGCCCATTTCAACGGTTTACAGTTCCAGACAAACGGTTTGATCACATTCATCTGGATCTTGTTGGGCCTTTGCCACCATCAGAAGGTTCAAATTATCTATTAACATGCATTGATCGCTTTACGCGATGACCAAAAGCCATTCCTTTGTCAGATATAACTGCTGACACTGTCGCACGAGCTTTCTATAATCATTGTATTGCTCATTTTGGTATTCCTGAAACAGTCACGACTGATCAGGGGCGCCAGTTCCAATCCAATTTATTTAGAGCACTTACCGATCTCTTCGGTATTTAGCGCATCAGGACAACACCGTACCATCCATCATCTGATGGACTCGTGGAGAGATGGCACCGCAGTCTAAAACAGTCTATTAAGGCACACGGCAAACAACGCTGGACTGAAGTTCTGCCAACTGTACTGCTTGGTTTGCGTTCTGTTTTTAAACCGTAATTGGAAGTGACATGTGCCGAACTGGTATATAATACTTTTCTTCGTTTACCAGGCGACTCCTCAAGCCAAGTTTCACAAATGCGTCGTCTAGCCTCCCGGATACCTCGTATGTCCAGGCTTTGAAACAATACATGGAAAACTTATCACCAGCTCTTACGTCTAGACATGTATCGGCGTCCTCACCGTTCTATATTCCAGCACAGCTTTCTTCCTTCACTCACGTTTTGTTACGACACGATGCAGGTAAAGCGTCCACTACAACAGCCATATGACGGACCTTTTAAAGTGTTATCTTGGCAATAATCAACTTTCATTTTGGATGTTAATGGTCGTCGGACAACTGTCAACATAGATAGATTGAAACCAGTGTTTTCCCTCAAGCCTTCAGAGAGTGACAGTTCATTTGGCACCTCGGATGTTCCTTCGCCGTTCCAGAGAGATGCTACACCAACCACATCTTCCAAAAGTTCTACTCCAAAGATCCAGGGACCAACAGCTTATACCACACATTTCAGGCCGTCGTGTGAGAATTATTCCACGATACTCATAAACGTGCTGCGCACTGGGAAAGATGTACTGTGGCAACACAGCATTCCCCACGAAGTTTTAATGTTGGCTGAATGACAACTGGAGAGGAAAAAACAGAACTGAAAATATGTAAATGATCAATCAGCGTATTTCGTTTTCAATGTAACTAGAATTTATATACTTGTGTAACATGCAATATAAATATGTTAATGTTTCAATAAATGTCTAAAAGCAAACTCAGGTATGTTATATTGACATAAACTACGTCAGACAAAAACAACAGCAATATATATGTTAAAGCTTATATCGAATTTGATTTTTATTCAACATCTTGAAATGATTTTATTCATTGTAGTTCAATGCAGAGAAATTAATTTAATTTATTTAAGCTTTTTATCAGTAAAATATTAATTTGTGAAGAATATAATTTTTTATGTGTAATATTTTTTAAAGACTGAAGAGATATCTTATATCTCTCAAATTATATATATAAAGCTTACTGATATTATAAAGAAGGATTTTTATGAAAATTTGGGAAATGTACTTAAACAGATAATACAAGTTTTATTTTTACTCGAAAATTAAATTCTAAAAACATTTATCAGGATTCTGCTATTTTATTTCTTAATCATAAATGTACAGCAGAAAACCATTTACGCAGCATATTTCACAACAACATATAAAAACACATCCCGCATTATAACTGCTTTCAACCAAAATGCGAATTTTACTTTTTTTAGTTAATTTTTTAAACGTATTTATTATAGGGCTTGTTTAGATACATCTTTAAACAATTAGATTGTGCGTGTTCCTAAATGAAAATGTTTATCATAGCCAAAATGTTTCAACAAATCTTAAGTTTCGAAGTTTACTTCTTTCACCCATGTGTTTATGAAAATATATCTATGTTATTTTAATTACGTTGAGTATCATTCCTTAACTTACTAAAAGTTACTCTAATTATTACGGTTTAATATTTCAAAATAATCTGTAAGAGGCTGTCATTTTAAACAAATGGTGTATCGAGGTAATTGAACGGCAACTAATGGCGATGTGCGAAGTTTGAAAATGGTTCAGAGGTCCTCATCTAGAATCCAACTGACCAAGTGAATAGCATGCTTTGAATTTTTTTATTAAGATCAGAGTGTAAGTTTCGCTGTTGCTTTTTACATTTTGTGATATGCCACCTGGTGGTGGTATTTGGATTGAATATAATTGCTCCAGCTAAAAGCCCCTTCACTTCACCGAATATCCTAAAATACAGTTGTTGTATACGTTACTCAAAAATGTGTTTAATTTATTTTATGGTTGCATTTACAGAAAAGTTTAATGAGCAATTCACGTGGAAGTATATGTATAGGGTATTTAAAGTAAATATTTTAATGAATATCTTTGAAAGTGTTTAGTTTCAGTTTCCAAGATGCAGATTTCTTTAAAATTATTATTGGAAAGGAATCTTAATTATTAACATACTAAAAATGTTAGTCATCACTTAGATTCCTTCAACCAACATCATTGCTTTAATTTATGTAGATATTTATTACACGTTGTATGTTTGATAACATTAATTAAATCATTATATCACAAAAATTATAGATTTTTATATTTATAAATGAGTGTATGTATCTAAAATTTAAAATTCAGTTTTTATTCGCTTAAAAATATAATAAATTTTGTTAAATATATTTCCTAATAAAAAGCTTTATATTTAACAATTATTTCAATTTATATTTGGGTTGAAAGTATGTACCTCATCTGCTATTTGGGAGTAAAGTTTATATGTTATTCCCAAATAGGGAATAAGTTTATATAAAGTGTTTTAGTTACGTTAATGTAATTAAATGAAGGATAAGATTATTAATACAGTGGAATGCATGTTAATTATTTTAACATAATAGTGAGTACATAGTTTCATTCTCAAGTCTTTCATATGATTCATTCATGAATTTCATTGAATGTAAACTCAAAAGGAAAAGGGTAGTTATTGGCGAAACTTTTATGTAATTAAGTTCTTGAAATATGCAATTTCAAGGTTCATGAGAATATATATTTATATTAGTTCATTAGTGACGATTGCTTAAGTTTTTATATTAGCCTTTAATAAGCGCTTCAAAAATAGGAGATTACCTTTTCTTCGAAAAATTAAAGATACCATACTTTTGCCTTAAAAATGAACTCTCAACAATTTTTTTAGTAGCAGATGTCAGAAATGACACCTATTACTTGAAACATTATTTTCTCATTATTTGATTAAAAAAAGCTGATAAAAAATGGCGAACTATTACCAACAGCTGGAGTTAACTTTGTTATGTAAGATAACTTTGTAAAATTATTCACAGAAAAAACGGAATAATCTAAATATGAAAAACATTTTATTCCCAACAGAAAATAAATTATACATAATTTGAGCAAAAATGTATTTTTTAAAGAAAATAACCCTTTGCAGTTAAATAAAAAAATTGTAATCAGGTATTTAACGATTTTAATAGATAATTACTTACTTGTTATTTTACAGTCAGAACTACTAATTTTGAAGAATTTATTTGCAAAATAAAATTAAAAATAATTTTTGTGAGACATTTGTTAATATTTAAGCAATTAGACCTTCAACGGAATTTATAAGAAAATTTTACTGTTTCTTATGCTAATATTTTTACTAACAATAATCATCTGTAATCCTTATTTATTTGATACTATTTTTCTAAAAACAAGAGCATCCATTTTTCATGAGGAAGAATTTCTCAGAAATGGCACAGAATTACATCAATTACACTAATTCCGTTAGAAATTTAAAGAAATCAGTGAAATGTAATATTGTCTTAGAAACAACATACTCGTTATCAGTTGATTACTTGTTTGAAAAATCTCTTGCGTTCTTTTAATAAAATAGGGGATGGGACTTAATTTGACTCGATGCCAAAGCTTTCAACAAACCTCAAGTCGCCATTGCAAAAATGAAACATTAGCTAAATAATTTGTTTTTACGTTACAAAATCTTACTCCATATCTCAAAATGCCGTGTTTTCCTTATCTCAAGCAAAAAGTAAATAAATGAGAGGCTGAATTTATGTTAATAAATGAAAGTAAGTTTATATGAGAAAATGCTATAATCAAATGTAATATACATACGAAGTATTTAATGACGCAAGTTGTATCACAATTTTTTAAGCAAATATATTTTAAGAATGAGAAATAATATCTGAAATGTAGAAATCATGGTTTTATCATTGTTTCCTTTATGATATGACAATTCACTGGATTTAAATTTGTAAACTATTTGTATTTTTTAAACCGTTTTATCAAAAGTTTGTACTGCCTGCTGATTTGGGAAAATACTAGAAATAGCTGATTTTGATTAATAAGTTTATTTATCATTCTATGGTCATTTTTTCACACGTGCTGTTCCAAATTAAATAAAACATTTATTTGAGATTAATTTTAATTGTGAAATAAAAGCAAAAAATATATGAAATTAATTTTTAGATATGTTGTCCCATGAGTAGCTTTATATGAAAAGAAGTAATGTTGAAGGAATTTAAACTAGTATTAAAAAAGAATGTTGTTAACATTAAAACGATTCGATTTTCTTATAATTTAAATCATCGATATTATTAATTTTCAAAATTTTCATTGAAAGTTTAAGAAATCGATAAAAAACGAATATATTTTTTAGAAAAATTGCTTAATAAGTGTAAAAATTATCAAAAATAAAGGTAGTCGCTTGATAACAAATTAAAAAATACTTAAAAATTCATTTATATATTTAAAAATTCCCGTTTAATAATTTGTTCATAAAGAGAATCCTATTCAAATATATCAGAGTTTATTTATTCATATTTGAATGCATCAAGTAAACTATAATTTTACTTACATTTTTAAGGAGCCTTAACTTAGAGAAACCTTATGTATTAAACTGAGAAAGTCTGATTAAGAAAGACTTAATCAGACGTTCTGAGTATAAATATATATCTTAAACTTGTCACGTTAATTTACTTATATTTAAGATTATTTTTACATTAGATTTAAAGATTTCTATGACTAAACATTTTTTTGGAATAATTATTCTAATTACTTTAGCAATGCGTATATTAATTAGTTTTTTCGGTGTTGCCACATTTTTAAAATAATTTAAATTTATTCGTTTATTTTGCGTACAGAGATGTGTCCGTTTTTAGATAAACTTCCACCATTGGATAATCACCTAAATAAAAAACTTATCACTCACATAAACATGAAAGACAAATGAAAAAAGATAAATTGATCGCCAACGACTCTAAAGTTTTCCATAAATAGTGAGACAAAGTAATTTAGATAGTTTATTAACCTATAGAAATTAGTGATTTAAATGACAAAATTTAATATTTCCTCCCTCTGCCAATATTTAAGTCACAAAAATAATTTTTTCACTAATGCACTTACAAAATCTGACTGCACATCATTATTAATACATAGAAATTATACATATTTTCACAAATTTTCCAAAAAAGTTTGTTTATTTTAAAATTTTTTACATGAAAATTTAAGTCACTTCTAAGCATTTAATCTTCATTTTTATAATTTTAGGTCATTTATGAGTTTAATTTTTATATCTGTTTTAGAATACATATATTAAGCAAAAGTTTTAGATCAGTCTAAAAATATGCAAGGGAATTTATTTATTAGTTTTGAGATATATAATTAAAAAATAAAACATAGATATATATAATTATATTTTTAAACAAGAATTCAGATAGAATATCCAAGAAACTCATTATAATAAATGATAAGTTTTTATATAAATACGATAAAGAAACGATACATATTATCAGCATGTAATAAGCATTGGTTATTCTCTGAATAATAATATGTTAAAATCAACTATATAATTTTCTTCAAAATGAAAGATTCTTGTTGAAAATTTGGTATGTGATCAGCTTCTTGTTCTTAACAAACGATTTAATTGAACAAAATAAAATTTATTAAGAAATCCAGATGGAAAATGTCTTTGACTAAAATCATGTGGATTGTTTCTAAGCTGCTTCATATTATATTTAAAAATAAATATCTAGATTTCTTTTTTAAAATAAATAATATTTAAGTATCTGAGATAATGTATGGAATATAATATACAAAATAAAAGTATAATATACAAAATAAAAGCACAGCTTTTTATGTTGAACAGAAAAAAGTATTATTAATTTAAAGATTATTTAAATGTTGTGAATTCGAAGTTTCTACACTTACAAATAGTCTTCTAAATAATCATCTTCGTCACGCATATCATCAAAGGATTTTTTATACATGATTAGATTGTAGTTTAATCATATTTTTATTTTAATCTTACTCATCTCATTTAGCTAGGCTACTATGAGTAAAAGCCTCAAAAGTCGGTTTTGCAACGATTCTGTAATTTGATGATTGTTAGTATGCAAGCATTTCTTACTTTTATGAAAGGTGTTAGAAACGTCAATAGAATTAATATCATGTGATATTTTCTGTGAGAATATATGAGTATTCTTCCTTTCAAATAAAAAACAATTGCTATTAAGTATTTACTGCAAAAAACAATGTATGGTACGCATAAGCAATTTTTATAGGAAAAGAATTTGATCTGAAAGATCTTGTGTCAATTTTGGAATGTGGCCTCCAAATTGAGACTTAACTGTTTTAGAAAGTAGAAGAATGGTTTCTCTTTGATGGGTTTCTTTGCAATAATCTTTCTTTTTCTTAATTTACCTAACATATATTTTGAATTTAATTCAAAAGTTATACTTTTTATAGTTGGAACTACTTTCACAGTAAACCACATTACATCTTTCTGTAGCTATATAATTGAGGCTGTAAGCTCCATTTAAAACATCGTTTAAAGATAAGTAGCAAATTGTGACAACATTTTTTTCATTTAAAAATGTTTAGAAAGAAAGAGCGAAATTTGCACTGGAAATCAAACGCAAAATATTTTGAGTTTGTGAACATAAATATGCTGTTATTTTTATTTATAGGTAGTCTATAGGTTTTAGGAATCTCCAAACAAATTTTGGTAAAGTCACATTAACTTTTTCACCATAAATGAGTGTTTACTGGGTTAGAAATATTAATAATTTTTATTGAGCCCTTAATGGGGCTGACTATGCAACAATCATCGAGGGGTTATGTCTCATTATGGGGAAATGGTCTTCAGTTACAGATTGCATTATTTGTCGAAAATGTACAGCCTTTAATGAAATAATTCCTGTGATATATTTAGAACTATTACGTTTGTATATAAAATCTTATGAATTAATAAAAATCCAAAACAAATCATGTAATTCAGTTCCAAAGAGTATTATTGATAAAGATTATTTGTATTTAATAAGCCTTAGTTGACTGTTTTGAACCTTGGTTTGAAAATGATATTTACGCACAATATTTCAAAAAATATCTTTAAATGTATTGATTTCTGATAGCAAGTCATTTCGCCTAGATTTTATTTTCATAAAGCACCCGTAGTAATTTTAAATATATTGTGAATATTTTTTATGACACCGTATCATATATCAATCAGAAAACCTATACTGTTCTAAAGATCACTTTTTGATTTACTTATGAATAAATGCTTATACTGTTACATATCTCTTCTAAACATCTTGTAAAATTGGTTTTAATGGTTATTTTTATAGTTTTACATAATTATCCTGATTTCTAATTTATTAAATCATGATAACTTCTGAAAAACATGTATTTATAAATCAGTACCTAGTGTAAGTTACAAGATTTTGAATAAACAAATCATCATTTTATGCTTCCCTTATGTGATTAGTGTGCAAAAGTAACTTCGTTAGTATTATGTTTTCTTGTTTTCAATGTTTACATTTCTGTAAAATATATGATTTAAGTAAAATAGTATTCAAAATTATCATAATTTGAAAGCGCAAGTTATTTTATTAACTTTTCCTATACACTGAATCTACTAACTACTTTAAAAATGTATATTTCACATACATTCATAAATATGAAACTAATGCTTTTTCGTTTTTGTTGCAGTTAAATTAACATATTGAAATAATGTTTGATTTTATTTTCCCTTTGGGGTATTTTTTGCACACGAAGATTAATTCAGTTATAATTTAATGCATTTTCTATAAATACAGTATCCCTTTTAAATCATAATTTACATTACATTTCGTGTCACCACAAACATCCTCATCCAAAGTAAAATAATATCCACGTTCTCTTCAAAAACCAGAGACACGAACTATTTAGCTGCCGGCTCAGCTAATCAATTTTTAGGAGTAATATATGTTTTTAAATTCTTTTAATGAATTTCTTGAATATTTCTTTTTTAATATCATGCTCATATTTAACACTCGTTTGTATATTTTCTTTGCCACCATAAATAAATGCCAAAGATCATTAATTAAATCTTCTTTCGATGTGGCGTTGAAAAGAAGGATTTAGTTGTCAATAACATTAATCGCTTGGGGCCTAAAATTACGAAATATATTTCCAATATTTTCTTAATTTAGCATAATAATTCAATACAAAGCTTAATCAATACGAAAAGATGCATGAAAATTTTACTCAAAACAGCATATGAATGCTTTTCCAAATGTAGCAGACATAAACAATGAGATGATTCATTCCACGGTCTTTTTGAAACTTCAATCAAATGCCGTCACAAACATCATAGTCATTCTACAGCCCCATCCAATCCAAACAAACGCAGTTTCCCGCTAAATAAGTGTACTTAATTCCCCCTCTTGTTTCATTATTATCCCCGCAATTAATTAAGAGATGTAGTTTTATAAAGAAAAACTTACAAACAGAAAATGCATATGGAGTGATCATTGCCGTCTCTCATTCTTTTGAGAAGCATTTTAAGTATGCGCAACAAACGCACAATCATACCACTATTTCCCTCTCCATTTCTAATTAGTTTACCGCCATCGAATATCAGCTAATGACTTCCACCCAACGAAAGGTGATTGGTAAGAGTGAAAAAGAAGAAAAGAGGTTCAACTGAGCATTCAGCTGAAAGCGGGAGGCAGTTAGGATTTATCCCTGAAGGGGGCTCTCCGATTCGTTGCTAAGCGACTGATGAAAATCCCTGCACTTTAATTGGAATTTGAGTTATTTTGTTTTTGTGTTTCCGATTCAAACTCGGTGGTGGAGTTTCTAATTCTTAGAAACTATAATTAAAATCATTCATTACAGGGCGGATTTAATTTCTTGTTCTTAGAAATGTTCTGTTTATTAAATATAATTTTTTTAAGTTGGACTATAAATTATTTTTAAAATGCGAATTGAGCTTTAAATTATAATAAACATTTTCTAAATTGTAAGGTGTTTCGGCAATAAGTAATTTTAACAGTACTTTTGCATACCATTAGGAAGACTTTTATAAGAGCATTTATATTGATATATGTTGTTTATATTGAAATTTTGTCATATAAAAATTCTCATCATAAAATTTAGTGTTAATTCCACTGTATCGACAATTCAGCTGAATATTTTCTTTCTTATGAAGATTTTCATTAAAATTCATATAGCATAAAGATTTTTTATTTACAACAATAATAGTAATTAAACGGATACTAATGAAGAAATGTCTTTAGAGCTATATTTATTATAAGGATAATAATAGAATATTATTATTTTGTTTAAACAATGAAATACGATTAATATTAATTATAAAAAATAGGATTAAATTCAAAAGTTTACTATAATGATATTCATCTTGTTTTCAAGATGTTTTTGGCATAATAAATTGTCATGGTAATTAATAATGAATAATTTAGACATGACAAATATTTAATTACTATACTTAAAAAAAGGTTAAGAATAAAATTAATTTTATTATATTGTAACCAATTGACATGGATATTGTACAGAAACTTCTCAGAAATATTGACGCAATTCCTATAATATTTTTTTATAAATCACATATTAGATATGTTGTACATGCAATGATAGAGACTGAAAAGAAAAAGTAAAATAAGATCTTTCAGACTTAACTGCTCAGATATCAGCTATTTCTAAACTAATGAATCGTAAGCTAATGATTTATTGTCTTTTATATTTTTCATAAAACTGTTATGGATTAATTGTTTTATCTGGAGTTTTGTTTGGTCAAGTAAATATTTTGCCTGTTAAACAGACGAAGGCACACAAGGAAATGAAATTACTGTAATAGAAAATAATATATCCATTTGATTCTAAACTAAGGCACATGTTTGTTTTAATATGCTTAAGCACATGAAACTGATAATTTTAATCTGATAGTTATTTTAAGCACTTGATTCTTTGAAAAAAAAATTTAAAAAGATGAAATTTATGAAATTTGAAAAAAAATGAATACTTGGTGAACATCGTTCTATTTTCTGTAACCATTGGATATTTTACGTGAGAATATTAAGTAGAACTTACTTAAGATGAACGATTCTTTGCAAAAAAAATTAGTTTTTAAATAATGAGTATATTTTTTACTCTTACATCCTTCTGAACCTGACATTATGAAATGAACCTGATGTAAATAAATATCATTAAATATATAATTAAATAATAAATATGTTCGTGACTTTATTAGTAATTTTGTAAATTTTAATACTAATCTTTGTAAAAAAATGGAATTATTTCAGCCTACTTAATAATAATATAACATTGCATTATTTTAATGTAAATGTTATTTAAAATTTTTAATTGTCTTTTTAAACAGGAGTTTAATATTTTATTGCTTTCATTTGCTAAAGATTATTAAATTATTTAAATTAAAAACTAAACTCTTTTTTGAATTATACCAAAAAAGCTTGAATATTTCATAAACAACGAAAACTTTTTATTCAATTCTGAATCGACTGTTCTCACTTATTTTTTAAAATTTTCTCATTTATTATCAGAAATAAAAAAAGAATCCCGAATCAAATTTCAGAAACCTTTCTTTTTTTATTTCTTTTTTTTGGACATTGTAATCCTTAATCTCTTAATCGATTGTAATATGTCTGTTGAAGAAACTTGAAATTTTTTACTGAAAGCATCTTAAGAATAAAATGATGGATCGCTAAGATGATAAATCACAGATACAAAGGCTTAAATAAAAGCTGTTTTAATACTAAAAATTGTATCTGTCACTTGAAATCCAAACCTGAACTAAAATAAATGTGCATAAAAGAAATATTTACTACAACTTTCATTGATCAGTTCTTTCAAAAGAAAATTTCAACAAAACATTATTCTTTTTTATGATAATGAACTTTTTTATTTTACATATTTTATCATATATCTTGACACAAGCACACAAATTAATCTCTTTTTATTCTTTTCCTAATATAATGTGCTTAAAGAAATAAAACTAAGAAAGTAATAATTTTAAAACATTTGCAAAATATGATGTGTTAAAAACAAAAGTAAATAATTTTGAAAAAAGATTAAGATGTAAAATATTTGCAGTTAAAAACATTGATTATTTTTATTTTATAGTACTGTATATTAATATGAGCTTTACAATAAAAAATATATTTAAATTACTTATTTAAAAATTAAAAAAATAGTTTCTTTATACTTTTAAGGAAATATATATTTATATAAATCTACAAAAAATAACACACTTTAATTATCTTTAAAATTCTGTTTAAATATTCAAATAATCTATATATAATTATTCAGAATTTAATTCAAAAATATTTTTGAACATTTTTATCTTGTTCGAAATGTTTCAATTTATTCACGTAGAATATCTTCTTTATAAAGAGCATGAAGCCATCGTGTCACCGAATTACATATTACATAAATAATAATAAAACAAAATACTTAATATTTCTTTTTAAAAAAATTAAATATTTTCTCTCAAATTATGTCACACTTTTTTTATTTACATTTACTAAAACTTAAATAACCACAATGAATATATATTTAATTTTTAAAAATTATTTTTAAAATTTCTATTCACATTCATCTGTAAGCGGAGAAAACAGATTGAGTTGAGCATATTAACACGTAATTGGTATAACGGCTTATGAAAATAGTCTGAACCACTTATACTCAAGGGCAAACGTCATTTGTTGGAAATATTTGTAACTAATTTTGAAACAACTGAATTATATCTTTGCGACTTTGCCAATAAATATGCCCTCTTGTTTGATTTTTCCTTTGACAATAAGTTTTATTGGAAACATTCTGTAACAGAATGTTGGAAAGTAAATAGAATAAATTTAGAGCTATTTCAACAAAAATGTCAATTTCAGATTAAAAGTAGGTCTTATATTTAGTTAAATTTGAATTGTATTTCAAATAATTTTAAAAGCTTACACACACACACGGAAATAAAACTTTTACTAAATTCAGTGAATAGCTGTGTGTGTATGTGTGTGTGATATGTTTAAAATAATTTAAATAACTGACATAAAACTGAATTTTTCCATATGTAGGAAAATAAAATGAAAAATTTATTTACTATAGTTATTCTTCTTAATATGTTAATTTTTTTTCATTTGAATCTATTGAAATAATTTAAATGACAAAATGTAAAGTTTTAAACTTTACAGTTTCAGGGATTTTCCAGAGTTTATACAAATTCAACTACTCTCCCTATAATTTAAAAATATTAATTAAGGATCCTTTTTTTTAAATTTTCATCACTGATATTTAATTTAAAATAAATATTCGTACAAAGTGAATTATTCATGTTTAATTATAAAAACTAAACACAACAGCTTACTATTGATTGAATTTTAAGCATTTTTATTGCCATAAATTTCTGAGAAAATATGGAAGAAATCGGATTTATGTATTATCAGACAAATAATTTCTCTCATTTCTCACCAATCTTTTTGAAATATGTTCGCTTAGACAAGCTGCATTTTTTTGTATTCCAGTTATTTTCCGTGGATTCATTATGAATTCACTCCTTTTGGAAAGTGTAATAACTTAAAAACCCGAATTTCATTCATTTGAATATTCACCGAAGAACGCCTAAAGGAGAGTTTTCATCTTTTTATTTGAGGCTTGAAAGGTATATTTGTGCAGCTCTAATTAGGTGGATTTGCAGATCAAACTAAATATACTTTTTTCTAATTGAACCTATCAAAGAATCTTTTTTTAAGCGACCAGAAAATAATCTTTGACAAATTTGCTGCATATTAAATGAGAATGTTTGATGTTTCATGTAATTAAAGTGTAGAATTTGTTTTATATAATTAATGCATTCAATTCGTATTTTTTGAATTTTTAGTTTGATGAGTTAAAAACAAATAATTTATTCAATCCATTATACGTATGCATACTTACGTAGTTTCTAATTTTCTAAATTAATGTAATGTATGTGAATGGGAAATGTAATAAAAACTCCATTTTAATTCATAATGTATGCATAAAGGTTAGATTAATCCTTCGATATCACTCTATTATTCTGTTGTAAATTATCAAATTAGTTATTCGTAATTTAATCATAACGGCTTAATTAATTATAATATTATGAAATTGAGTGCAACTATGCACTCAATTTCGTAAAATAATGATTATTAACTTCTATGAAATATAAATTATCACCGCGAAAAAACAAATAATTTAAAAAGAAAATTATTAAAAATTTACAAGGTTTCATTTACAAAGTTAATTTCTTAAGTTCATCAACAATTACTTTTATAACTTACAATATTAAATTAATTTTCCCACTTATGATTAATATATCTAATTTATAAAATCAGAATATTTTTAGGGTTTTATAAAAGTAAGTAATGAACTTATTTAAATTACATTATGGTCATACATTTTTAAGTTCATTTGAAATTTTATTAAAATTGATGTACCAATTTAAACTATAATACTTATTAGTATTATTTTTATTTACTTCTGACCCTTTGTATTCTTTTAAAAAATTCAATTTATTAAGCTATATAAATTAATTACATTAAATTAAATTAATTGGTATATTCATCGATATCAGTATATTACTTTATTGAATACCAGAAAAGAAAAATTCTGATTATAACATATTCATAAGCTATGCTTTATAGAAATTTTGGAAATTTATTTAGGCATGAAATTTTTGATGCCTATAGAAGTAAAACAGATATTTGTTGGCAATTGATGTTTCATGCTTTTTAAATAATGCAAAATATTATAAGATATCAAATTGCACTAAGAAATACTTTTGCTAAATAAAAAGATGAAAGAATATTTTTATTTTCTTTCAATTGCTTTTACTAAGATATTTGATTGATATTTTATTCTGCTGTAGTTAACACTGTACTTTCGCTTACGGGAGATTTGCATTGAAATCCTGGTAATTATTTACCTGGCTATTAATCAGGTTCAAAATTATCTTCAAGTGCTCTCCAAGAGTTATATCACAAATTCATTGCCTAAAGTACCTAGTGCAGTTTTGAAGGATGTAAGAGTAAAAGATGTACTCATTATTTAAAAACTAATTTTTTTTGCAAAGAATCTTTCATCTTAAGTAAGTTCTACTTAATATTCTCACGTAAAATATCCAAATGGTTACAGAAAATAGAACGATGTTCACCAAGTATTTATTTTTTTTCAAATTTCATCAATCTTTTTAAATTTTTTTTTCAAAGAATTAATGCCTATGCTGCACTCGACTCCATTATGCAAAGAGTAATGCTCACTAATGCTCCTATATAAGTAAATCACTAATTAATCCTTCTAAGAAATGAAAAAATAGCATACGTTATTCAATTTTAATATTTTTCTAGAAACATCAACTAAATAAATTTATAGTTGCAAACTGAAACTGTTATTCTCATGAGGTATTAAAATCAATACCTCGATATTTATTTAAAAAAATATGTTCTTTGAAAAAAAATTTGGGACCTTTCTTTCTAATCATTTTATAAATGTAAGAAATATTTAATTTTATTTACATAATAAAGTTATTCAAAGCCAGAGTTTGAGGTCAAATGTGTTATAATTAACAGCACAGTTTATTTTATATTTGTTAAGTTTTATTGATAAAACTAATATTATAGCTTCAGAAAAAGACATTTATGATGAAAAATTAAAAGCTTTATTTAATTAAAAAAAACTATTTATAAAAAATATTACCCATTCTAGCTTTAACACTCTCGCACCAGTAAGGAAAAATTCAAAAATTTACTAAAACTGTAAAATCATGAAATTTATTACAAGGATTCTGAAGTTGCTTATTTTTCTGTGGTATTTTCAAAACTGTTACTTTTTATAAATGTAATTTATTATTAAAAAATAACCTTTCTCTTAGTTGTAATTAAAGATATTCATTTTCCATTTCACTTGAAAAAATTTTCTTAGTTATAATTATTAGCCCGGAAAAGCATTATTCTTCAATAAGATGAGTCACAAAAATATGTTTCTTTAACTTTTTTTGTTACTCTTTAAAAGAATGTTAAGAAATATGTTTCAGGACATTTATTTGAAGAGGAGGGAGAAATTTAACTTTAGAAATCCGACATCTAATCGCATCTGAAGAGCTGAAGATAAATATTTATTTTCCTTAGCTTAGAACTTATTTTCTTAGCTAGCTTAAGAACTTCGTAGCACTTTTTTTAGGAAACCATAAACAACCAAAAAAGAGGGACAAAATACCATTCTAAATGAGCACTGAAAAAAACAGGAGCTTTAAAAACCACTCTTTTCTTGCAAAAAGAGTTTCATTTTAATTGTCTAACTGTCCAGTAGAGGTCACTGGAGTGGAAAAGAAGTTACAAGCTCTCTTTCTTCAGCCTGTCTTTCTGTCGCGGCTAGTTCGTTCTGTTTAACAAGGAAGTTTAGTGGTTCTTGTGGATGAGAAGAAAAAAAAAAGAGAATCTGGCAACCAGAGTCAGTCTGATTAAGATAGCTTGAAACGAAGTATCGATTTTGCAGTTGAGGTGAAAGTAAGATCTTTGGTTCAAAAGATCGAGTTATCCGGAAAATGAGAAGTTCTTTTCTCTTTTTCTAAAATTCTTTGTTATCTTCTTATTTTATCATTTCTTTCTAAGCCTTCTGTGCTCAAATGGATGGATTTTGAAACCTTTTAGTAGTGAAATAAATAAAAGAAGAGGCTAACGATTCTGCTTTAACCATTTGAAACTTTCATTTTTCAACTTAGGAAAGACGGTCTAAAATGATGTAAATGCATTGTCAATGAATTGAAAATTTTTTAAAGGTATTAAAATGATATATATTTGTATTTTTATGGTGAGAATGTTTACTATAAGAAATTTTGAAAAGCAATATTATCTTACAAAAAAGTTTTAACTCCTTAAATAAGATTAAAAATTGTACTACTTTTAAGTATAAGAAGTTAATTAGCAACAGTTGAAAAACAGAGATAAAAACAAAGAATAGAACGATCCGTTAAAAAATACAAAACTGATGGTTATAAAGCATGTACAATTATTGTAAAGTGTAAATAGTTTTAAAATAAAAGTTTTAAATATTCAGTTATATATATATATATATATATATATATCATATATATATATATATATATATATATATATATATATATATATATATATATATATATATATATATATATATATATATATATATATATTGTGATATTCCTCAAAATATATAAATTAATAATGTACAACTTGTATTTTTCTCTTTATTCTAGTGTGCTTCAAACAGTTAATTACTAAATTGAATAAAAAATAAATATTATTTACTGTTTGAAATCTAACCCATTTAAATTTGAGTATACCAAAATGATTCCAAAATAATTTATGAATTCTTAATGTGTTTTGCTCAGAGAAAACACTTGCAAGTATAACATATTTATCTAATATATACATAAACATAAGCACGCAGTCGTATCACAAAAATAAATAATATTTTTTGACAAATGGATTGCATTATTATTATTTTCATCATTATCCACGATAATTTGATTAACTTCAATGTAATAATTGTTCATACCTAATTGTGTTATTCTTTATTTTTGTTAATATAATCTCTATTTCTCAGTTAATTTACAAAATTTTTTATTTACTTTTCTCATATATGTTAATAATTACTTAAACTTTAGTTGCAATAACCCTCGTTTTATGACTATGTATGGTCTTTATTTTTTTTAAATATGATTCTGTTTTTTTAAATATTTTATTTATATCAATTGTTAATAGCTTTTTAAATCAGTTGTGATATCTCTCATTTTAAAATAATGTAATCTTTATTTCTCATTCGTGTAACGTGTTATGTACAAGTAATTCACGTTTAACTTGTCTCGTTGAAAGGGGTTTGAATCGAATATTAAGGAAAAACTATGTTATGTGCGAAATTCAAGCTTTTTATTAATATCAAATTAAGAACCTTTTAAATAAAAAGCTTATACAAATGTAACTAGAAAACAGTTAATTTCAAATAAACATTTTTATTACATGTTAATTTGCTGTAATAGCTATCTGAAATAGCATTTCACTAATTTCTTTTTTTAACAGAATGTTTAAAAGTCAAAAATAAAATTCAGCTTTATAAGAACACAGTTGATGTAACGTATGCGAAATTGATTGTGAACTGTACAAATCATTATAAATTTTTCAGAAATATAACACGAGGAATCAACACGTGTTATACGGGGGAAAACACGTATTATATGGGGTGTTATACGAGGAATATGAAATCGTGTTATAAGAGTTCCGTGTTATAGGGGGGATTACTGTATAAGATGATATGGCTTGCTTATTCAATTTTTAATATAATTTGTAAATACTGGTGATGAGTTAATTTCACTTTCATAAGCAATTTTTATATTTCTTTATTTCATTCTCATAAGCAATCATTTACTAACAATTTCTAGGAAAATGTGAAATTAAATTACATTACTATTTCAATATGTGTTTGATGATTTATATCATAAATAGCGTAATATCAAACTAAACATATTAATATCATATTTTACAACTTTTTAAAATAAGTGATTTAATTCTTATTTTAATAAGATTAAGATAAATAAGTAGTGTATAACAAATCGCAGCAGGTTTTAATTAATTTACGAAATTTCTATGTGTTTCTATCTATAGACGTTTTAATGTTATGCTGAAATAATATTTATTCATCACCATTCTTCCAAAAGTACTACGATTTAATTACAAAATTGCTTAGCCAAATAATAATTAATTTATTTCAACTTAACTTCGGATCAATTAATAGAGAAACTCTTCAATTTCCTAGAACACGAAATCAAAAACAAATAGAATATCAGTTTTCAAAGCATTAAAGAAGTCGAGCGTCACATATTTGGCACCGTCCAGTTTCTGCACTGTCGTGCATGAACTCACAAATCGTGAGATTTGGATGATATTGTCGCCAAGCGCCAATGGAGGAGCATCACCACTGATCTGCAAACCATCAATAGAAAATAGTTCCTCTCCCCAAAGCGATATTGGAAATGTTCCAGCCTCTGAAGATCCATCCGGATTTCAATCCTCTTCCACAGAATAAAGAAATAAGAGATTGGATATTTCCTCACATTCTCGCCACCCGAGGGTGTAATATTCGCCCTTCCAGATCTGAATATCGTACTGCTGGGCGAGATATTTTAGGTATTTGGCGAGATTCCCTCGCTTGAAAGAAATGTTGGGGATTTAAGCACTAAAGTCTTCTGACCTCAAATAGGATTAAATTTTTATGCCTTTATAAAATCAGAGCATTTTTGAAATCTCTACTGATTTATTTTTCAAACTTTAAGAAATCCCATATACATTGAAAATTTTCTGAGCTGTGTCTTAGTGGATGATATGAAGTTAACAATTTCAAGCATAAATTAAACTCAATAAGGGTGGATAAGTTGATTAATTTTTTCTGGTGTATTGTTCAGAAGATAATGTCACCGTTAATACCGACTTTGACACCGCGTATTGGACTTCCTAACGGGGTAAATCTGTTGTAAAGCATTTTAATATCCAACGCATTTTCCGGGAGAACTTTTCTTGGATAATGGGCCGTTTTTAAATGATTTGGGGAATAAACTGGAAAACTTTCAAGCATCCACCCAGACAGTTGTGTCTATAGAAACCAGAAACGCAACATTCATCTTTTGTTGTTGATTAGTGGCTGGGATCAAACCAGGGACCTTTCTCTCTCTTCTGATAGCTGTTCTACCTATAGACAACTGTGAACTCGCTTAATTATTTAAGAGTGAAAAATATTCTCCAACCTCTAGATACTGTCAGAAAGAAGTATACAAGTTCGTAGTTTCTTTATTCTAATGAAAGAGAAATTGATCATTTTGTTTAGTGTCTCAGAGTTATCAAAACATGTTCTTGTATAAATAAAAAAGAATATTATTCATGTATAAAAAATAACTAAGCATCATATAATCAAACTTTTATCAAAAATACTAAAAAAGAATTAAATTTTCGTGCATGATATTCTTAAAAATTTTTACTTACTTTTATTAAGTTATTTGACTTAAATTTTGCCCATGCGATAGTCTTTGATACTTTTTTACGAATATTTTAATTTTCATTAACAAAATTAATTAACATAGGGGTTTTTTCTATATTATAATAGTGAAAATTAAAAATGAATTTAGAATTTTACTATGGAATTTTCATCAGAAGTCTGGCAATAATGAGAAGAAAAATAAATTTTTCTAAATGAAACGAATCTCTTAGAAGTTAACAATTTTATGATTCCTTTTTGGATTGCATGATATGGTTGGTAAAACATTCCCTTACTTTAATTTTGGCAAGTTAAGAAATCACTGAGATTTTGCACATCATTTAATTGCCTGAATAAGATGAAAGAGTTTTGCGTCACACACTGAAATTTAATTTATTAGATTTTATTCAATCATTACGTATAAAAACTAATCACTTCAAGCCTTTTCTCTTTTAAAACAGGAATTTCATACGTATTTAATAATTTGCACTCTCTCATAAATAAAAATAATTAATTCATTAAAATAAAGAAAAATTAATTTATGTAAAAAACTGTTTTCAGTTCAAATTTTCCAAAATATGAAATTTATTTAAAAAAAAAACTATAAAATACAAAAATAATTTCTATAAATTTAAAAAATATAAAAATTGAAAAAGAAGAATATAAAAAGGAAATCAACATAATTTAATTTATCAGTAAATAAATGTATAGCTTTGTCTTCAGAGGATGCCTAACGTTTGGCAAAGCATCCATGAAGAAAAAGATTGCTTTTTCTCAGAAAAAGTTCCCTGATTTATGAATGATTTTTGACGAAAATTAAGATTTATTTTCATAGTACATTTTCATTTCTTCTTTATTTGTTAGCTAGAGGGCACTTTTAACTCAGTTTTACATTTTTAAAGTAGAATTTCTGTTCGACTTCACAAAAAGCTAATGCGCCAGTGGGAAGGAGTTTTAGTCATAGAGTTCACATTTTTCCAATAAATATATAATGCTCTCCAAATAAATCATCTCTTAAAAATTAACTGTAAAAAAACATCTTTGATCATTTTTCCCAGAATGTTATTTTTATAGTTCTACATGATGGTAAAGGAAATGTCTTGTTTAATTTCTCATCTTATAAATATGTCCACGATATTTTGTGAATTCGGTTGTTGCTAAAATAATGCAATGAAAGTTGTAAGATGCATCTCTAAAATGTATTAAAGGCCAATTTCTAGAAGTTTTCAACATTTCAAGAATAGTGTCTTTGGAATTTAGTATTACAACTAACAGCTATCTGTAATGGATTTGAAATCCATTAACAAGATCAAGATCATAAATGATGTCTTGTTATCCAATATTAAATGAACTATGTTATTTGTGTTTAACAAATCTGAGCTCTATTTATATGATTAAATTGCTAATTGCACTTCGTTTTATACCTTGATGAATTGCCTAAAAACCATGACAACTTAATGGACATGTCGCTTTAATGTAATAGTATCTTTCAGTTTTTGAAATAAGATCTGTTTGATTCAAAAGTAATATTTGCTGAAAAAAATATTACAAATATAAATTTCAATTGAGGAATCTAAAATCTACAATCAAGACTACAACAGCATTAGCTTGTTTCTCGAAATAATTAGATGTTTTTAATTATTTTTCAATTGTTTAATCTTAAGATTTTTCATTAATTAGAGAAGTTCATATTACAGTATATAGTTCTACTGCAGTTAAATAATAATTTTTTGGAGAATTAAAACTAATGATGAATCGGAAGCTCTTATTAATCTTAAAAATATCGTAAAACTCATCAATGCACAGAAACTTTCATAGTTGAGAGACATTCAGAGATCACCTGATAACCGAGTGATTAAGATCTTGTATAGGAACCCCATATACAACAGGCCAAGGAAAAGATAGTTTGATGATGTCTTTAATGACCTTAGAGCCTTTGGTCTCCAATTAGAAAATTAAAGGCATGGACAGAGCTGTGTCTAGAGGGATATTATAAAACAGGCTAAGGCCATCCTGGGCTGTAGTGCCAATAAAGAAGAACATAAAGTAATTTTAGGGAGGTCTGACTATTTCATATTATATTTTGCTGTTAATTTTAATCATAACAATCAAAATAACTGAAAAGGAAAGAATAATTTTATATACACCCACACACAGATTTCTTTTTTATAAATTTATTACATTGAAATTCCATTTTTACTTTCTGTTAACTATATTTCAATGCATTAAGCATGTTTGAAATGGTGAGTATAACAAATTTAAATGATTCGTATGAGAATTTACAGATTCAGATTAGATCTGAAATCAATATATTGAAATATAGTTTATTTCAAAGAAATTAAGTACATTTCTATGCATTGAATAAACGGTAATTAGAAATCGATAGACTTCTTGGCTTGAATTCGTAATGCTAACTAAAGTGTTATTAACAATATTTTGTTTTTTAATAGATAAAAAAAATTCTGGTACAGGATTACATTTCAGTTTTTATGTCATTGATAATCTTCTAGATTTAAAGCTTAAATTAAGAAATGTAAAAATGTTTTTTTTTAAATTTTTTTAGAGTAGAAAATGTATTTTTGTATAATAAAAAAATTAATATTTGAATTTATTTTGTAGCTTAATTTTTGATATACAACAGAAAGATAAAAAAAATGCATATATTCTTTGAGATTTTGAATTACATTAAGATAATGCGTCAACAGTTTCTTATACTCTCTCTCTCTCTCTTTCCATCCAAATTCCTTCTTTCTTATAATAAAACAATTAACGGAAATAAACCTTCTTACAATTTTAACCCCACTAATACAATAAATGCGTAATTTCATATTTTAATTATGAATTATTATTAAACATTTTCTTATTTTCCTAATATTACTTATTAAATAGTATGAAACATGTGGAACAAATATTTAAACTCAATACGTCTATTCATTTCAAATTCTGTTATAAAAATTAAAAAAGACGTAAAATTTCTTTTTATTTTGTATGAATTAAATAACTAAATTTTAACTCAGCGAGAATGCACACACATAAACGTTTAGGTAAGATTTCCAGTGTCATTACAGATATTTTGAATAATTTCAATTTCTTAATCTGTATTATTTTTATGACTAACCTTTGTGAGGTAAAAGCGAAAAATAAAAATATCTGCTCTCTAATGTATATAAATTGCACTTATTGGTGCAGTTAACCAGTATAGCGAGCTACAAAATTTGAGAACTTGTCCGAGTCTAAACCATTTCAGGTGACACTGCTATATTAAAAGTCAAGGGACAACTTCCTTAATCGACTTAGAAAATTTGGTCCAGGATATTTTTGGAATGATATCATTTAAAGAAAATTGCCCATAAGAATTGGAAAAGGACGTCGAACTAATGATCTAGTCTATTAGTGTGGCGTCTTTAGTCACCCGATTCTTCGATCCTAGTGTAAATTGGTTGTTCTAAGACACCTTACATCAAAGCAGCTGATCGGACTTACCTGTTCCTCTCTGCCTGTAAGACTACTAAAGAGCTACGAGCCACATGCTAGTAGCTGATCTTTTTGCTTGGTCAGAAATACTGTTTGTCTTCATCAAACAGCATTTCTGAGGTCTGTAATACAACCCCATTTAAGAAACAAAACAACTGTTTCTTTTAACACCTTCTTAGAATATATAATTTTCTTAATATTCTGTATTATAAATGAAACACCAGCTTTAATTATTCGCGAAATCTAAAAATGTCTATTTTAAATGGGAATTGAGAAATTGCGATTGCGTTAAATATTTGTCATTATGTATTTAAAATGCCATTGCTTTTCTGCGTCATCAAATCACGCTAAAATACCAAATTTCGTTGATATGATTTCGTTTTGGTAGTTGCCAATATAGGTATATAATTGATTCTTTTAATAAAAATATTTAATTAGATATATGAATGAATATATTTTTATATATTTTATGCACATATTTAACTGACACCTACATATCTATCAAGAAGCTGGTTTGAAAACTATGAATTGAATAATTTGAAAATTAACGCTCTTTTTCTTTATTTCACTAGTAAACCATTCATTATAAGCTATTTCCAAAAATTTCTAATAATTGCCATACGACTACTATTTGGAATAAAGTAAATTCAAATTAAAAGCTCTGTAAATATTATTAAATACCAAAATCTCACTTGTTTCGTAAAGTAAAAAATAAAAATATGTAAGAAATGATTTAGCAAAAGTAACGTTAGAACTTTCTTTATTCAACCCCTCTCATAAGAACAAAAAATACTCTAAGAAGAAAAAGAGAAAAAAATTTACTGGGAATGAAAGGCTGGTTACTTAAATTAAATCTTATACCACGGGCTAAATAAGACACAGAAGTCCAAGTCCCATTATGTAATCTTCTTCACTAATTCGTGCTTTAAAACCATTAACGGTAAATGGCACAGCAGGGTAGTTGATGAAATGTGAGCGAACCTCGCCATTAAGTTTTTCACCTCTTCTTTCTCGTTCTTTCTTTTTACCTTTTTGTTCTCTTGTGCTTAGAATTCCAGAAAATTGGTCTTCTGTTAGGACTGATGAATTCTTTGACTCTTGTACTGTTCTTGCCTACTTATTCACACGGTATCGTTTAGTTTCTTCCGGGAAGTTTCTTCTTAGTCTAGAGAATTATTTCCCTATCTTTTTTTATTAATCGTATAAAGAAAGTTTCTCTTTACTTCTAGTTAAAAAAAAAAAGTCGATTTCGTTTTGCAGTGCCAAGGGAAATAGTTAGAAGGTCTGAGACAAAGAACACTTTGTCTATTAAAAATATTTTTTTATTACTCAGAGAAATGCTGATTTGTTTTGTTGCTGCTAGTTTTTTCTTTTCTCTAAGGTGTGCTAACTTGGCAAAAAACTGGAAACCGCTTTCAATTAAAGTTATTTTAACCACACGTTTTTTTATCGTTTGCTACAGATATTTAGCTTTGACAAATTTTATTTTTAAGCTAAAATGTGAGGTATAAATAATTTTGATAGTAAAAAACTTCTAACAATGCAAATGCATTTAATAAAGTTTTACAGCTGGTTTTCGTAAAATTAATTCCAATTAATTAAACGGTAATTGGTACTTTAAATGAATATGAAATATCTCCTTACTTAAATATGATGACCATTTGACTCATGAGAGAAAATTGGTGATTATTGGGAGATTAAAATTATGATTGCAACATTTGTTTTTCGGACCAATTTTATCAATTCATCAGTAAAATAATAAAAATACGAGTATTATAATCGAAAATATTAGCATACTCATTAGTTAAATAAAAAAGGTTTCAACATAAATAGAAAATATTGAATCTGTCATAAAGGGTAAAATTTTAATACCTGGTGCGTGTTCGGAGTGATATTCAATTTCATTCTCAATCCCTGTATGATTTTCGATCGCAACCAAAATTCAAAACTAAAACTCTTATGATTCAACAAACTTCCTAGTTTTATTATTACGATTAAAATTCTAAATTAAACTTTCGAACAAAATATTTGGCAATTCTATTATATCCAGAAAACCTTAATTGAAATTTTGGTTTCGCAAATATTCTATGAGAAATAGTTTAATAGAATGCCGAAAGAAAAATTTTAAAATAAAATTCTAAAACAACTTATTAAACTCTAAGATAAAAAACATTCTATATATATATATATATATATATATATATATATATATATATATATATATATATATATATATATATATATATATATATATATATATATATATATATATATATATATATATATATATATATATATATATATATATATATATATATATATATATATATAAATATGTAGAATTTTTTACCAATTTAGAATTTTCAATATATATACATAGATATTGAAAATTCTAAATTGGTTGAGATAAAACTAATACGTAAGTAACCTACAATATCAAATTCACCACACATCAGAATTTATCATCTGCGATATTAATTATATATGCGATAGTAATTAAATTATATAATAACATATTAATTGCAGATGACTCAACTGTATGCAGAACCTTATGATACCAAAAAGTCCATTCTGACTCGATAGTTTACAAATTTTGCCCTCGTACCAACTGGTAATATTTAGCTATTATTGTAAAACGATATAATTGTGTATTTAAATTTAGAAATGTTTTAATGAAATAATTCATTTAAGTTTTCATTGAGTAAAATAAGGTGGCTCTTTTTGATGTTTTGTCTCGCATAATTATCCCATATTAGTTGGTAAAGTATAATGGCTATTTCAAAAGGAATTAATATATAGAAGAGGCCATCATGGAGACTCCTCTAAAATATATTTTAGGGTACCTCTTTGCGAAAATTGGTGACTTTTGTTTCGTCAAGTTTGAAATAACACGGTGGCGCTGAAAATACGATAGACCAACCAGAAATAAACTAGCATCGCTAACAATAATACACCAAATTGGCTAGATACTGAGAGGCATCCTAAATTTTAAGCCACTTAAAATAGAGACAAGTGCTCAATTTATGAAATTTTATAATTTCCTATTTTTCCACAACTATGAAAATTGAATTTATTATTGATAAATATTTTGAAAACATAAAAACATATAAGTCTACTTTATTCATTTGAAAAATTATGTTTTGGTTTAAATAGTGAAACAAAATAACTTAGAATAAATGAAATGTAATCTTTCATGCGATTTAGTTTAGCTGAATACAATACCAAACTAAAACAAGACAATTTAAATGTTTATATATTTATCGTATCTTATTCATCGATGATAAACTGCTTCCAACACATATAAAAAATTCAAATCGTGTTGGAAAACTGCATGCGTAGCACTCCACTCTCCCGATATTACTTTCTCGTTCTTTATTTTCTATCAAAGCTGCCAAATAAAACTTATAACCCTTTGGGACTCGTGGTCATCTACTAGACACTAGCAGAATATAAATAAATTTCTTTCTTTCTTTTTTGCACTTTGAGGGAAAAAATGCATCATTGCTTTAGAGTTGAAGTATTATTTTTTTCAAAAAAATGTAAAAAAAGAGAAAGAACTTTTTTTGTGAAATATGATGAGGTAAGCTTTCTTCTCATCTAGATAGAAATAAGAAACGCTTTTATATTTTTCTTGCTCCATTTCATTTTCCAGCGTTATTTTTAAGAGGGAGTATATTCTTCGAACAAATTCTTTCGCTTAAAAGAGAACTTCTTCATATTTACTAACTCCTTTCTCAATAAACGAGCTGAACTAACTGCCCAAATATGTTTTTCTCTTTACCGTACATTTTACATTTTGCATTAAACTTCTCCAAAATTAATTAAAAACCTTACTAAAGAAGATATTGTGAAAGATTTAAATTATAATATTTAAAAATCTTTCGAAAAATATATGATCTTAAATTAGGTTTTGTGAAATAAGTAGCAATGAATACTAATGAGTAAAAATCTATATAAAAAATCTTTTTTCAATTTCCCGTTTGATTTTTGTGTGATATTGAGTTGGCAACATTCTGGCTGGGAATAAAGTGAGAACTGTATCAGGATGTTGATCTCTGGCAGGTTTTAAATATAGCTTATACTTCATTTTGAAATTTTGATTACAACTATTAATTAAAACCATAAATTAATGCGTATTTGAACTCACTTCAAGGTTGCTTATGACACAAGGCTCATAATCCAGAACTGTTCTTGATTCAGAAACGGAAGCGTGTGGTTCTTTTATCCAGTTAAAATTTTCCTATATATGAAACCGATGAGGATAGAGAAAAATATGTATATCTTTCGATTCTATTTTCTTTCAACATTCCACAGAATAATCTCAAAAAGTGACAAATTTGATTTTTTTTATTTTTTCTCAATTTTTGAGAAATACTGTTTCTGGTCATTACAGAGGATGCGTTATCTCTTTTCTCTATATGCCGCCAATCGAAAATACATTGAAACGCGGATGAAAAGTATTCCACCTTCAATAATCCGGAACTTCATAACTAAAGAGAGTTTTCAAAATTAAAAAAATGAATGAGCTTTCCATACCTCATTCAATTTTTTTCTTCTCGTTTATACGTAAAACCTCATTTTTTGGCATAAAAAGGTATTTTGAATGAATTAAAGTTAAATAATAAATATCATTAAAAAGTACCAAATATCGTTAATTTCCAGAAAACTAGCTTCACATTTTCCTCTGAAACCTATGGCTCCCTAATACCTTACATAAAATGCTTGAAACTCAATAAATTTACAATGCAGCCATTTTGAAAGTGAAACTTCAAAAAAAATTTTTTTAAAAATTAAATTGCATGGCATTAAATTTCATCATTAGGAGAAAAATAAAATCATTTTAAACTGCACAGAATATTAGAATATTGGCAAAGTTTCCAACTGAAATTCCCGATTGATTATGAACAAAATAATTCAAATAACGTAAACAAGTGTTCGAGCTAAACGAAGTTATACTAACATATCTTGTTTCTTATAGTAATTTTTACAGAAAAATCTATTAGAGACACTTAAATGGAAAAATGTGCACAAGAATTAAAACTGTCAAAATTGGTATTAGGAAAAACAATATATCACGAAAAACTAAATTAACGATTAAAAGAAAATTAGGGCAATCGCAGGAAGACTTTAGGACAGTTTGAAACAATGCTTTCGATGCATGAAGTTTTTGCGCTTGGAATTTTGCGGTAATTCAACACACAAATGGCCAAAACTGATGTATAAAAAAGGCTCGTAATCAATGGAATTCTTTTGGCTACAGCTGAGCCCTCTTCCGGTGAAAATCGATTAACGGAAATCTAGGCCAAGGTCCAGGGTGCTTGCAACTCAACTCAACATAACTGCATCACCGTCTTCTGTCTTGAAGTATTACAGCCGAAAGAACAATGAAAGAAAAAAGATGCTACTTCTGCTATTCTTCGGAATGATTGAATGCTGCTTGGGGAAATGAAGCAGTTAAAGTTCAGAATATTTGTCTAAGTAAAAGAACTACTCTTTCTAAGAGCTTCCGTTTCATGAGGCAACCGGCATTAGCATGGCAGTTTAAAAATAAAGTCAATAATTTTTGAAGTTTTTAGTGTCAATAATATGAGATCCTGATGCTTAGAATGAATAAAAAAATAAATTGTTATGTAATATAAATAAATTTGCATTTCCTTTCTTATTGTATTCATTAAAAAATGATGATTCAAGGAAAATTCTCCAAGAAAAAATGGATTTTTTATTATTTTCTATAAATACAAAAAATTGAGATGAACTCATCTTTAGTATTTGTATTGTTTTCTTCTAAACAGAGACTGTAATATGTAAGTTTTTGCATAATTCTTGTTATGTGTCAGTCAAACTTATCCACCAATTGAAACCATTGTGGGCTGGGTTACATTTATTTCAATCTTTTGTGAAAAAATCCCACCATGCTTTACTGATTTAAAGAGATCTTGAAAATCTCATATTGTCGACTTAAGTAGCGGAATTTCAACATAAAGGAATCTACTACAGAGAATCTAAGTGTAAAAAATTAATTAGTTTGTGAAATTTCTTTAGTTCACAATAATAAATGTTCTTGTTTAGTGTCTAACATGAAGTCAAAGATGTTAAATTCATGAATTACATGAGGTCATATATATATATATATATATATATATATATATATATATATATATATATATATATATATATATATATATATATATATATATATATATATATATATATATATATATATAAGCGAATATAAAGTTAATTATGCATATAAATATTGAGAATCTTAAGATAAAGTAAAGTCGCGTGACACATTAAAGCTATAGGGCTCATAAATTCGGAATAAAAATATAAAATTTAACATGTCTTTCCGAAATAAAATTTTTTATGATATTAGAAATCTGAAAATTTCTCCAACCTAAGTCATTACCTTAGACATGAACATTTACTTCGTATGTCTCTAGCGTAGAATCCACTCATTTCTTTAATGATCCTAGAGCAAACTTGAACATTTCTACCTCAGGAGCATATTTCACCTCAGACAATGTATCTTATCAACCTATAGCTGGATCTCAAGTTCCTTCCTCAGGGTTTAAATGGTTCAGATTTAAACATTTCTTAACAGACATTACCACATTTTTTTTTCTTTTCGTTGTCAGTCCTTAGCTTAAATTCAAGACTCAGACACCTTTCTTCGTAGACACTTAATTTGGATTTCGTAAGAGCTTAAAATGTTTTTATACGTTGAGAAATTTTAGAACTTTTTCTTAACAACGTAATTTCATGTAGGCTGGTGAAATATCTTAGAAAAGAAAGATGTGAATTTTGTAAAATATCAGAACAAAAATTATACACTTAAAATTATTTATTTTTGTAAAAAATTTCTATATAGTCTTATGTGAAAATTTATTCGAGCTTGAATAAAATTTTGAAGTTATAATGCATATTTTTTATGAAACTTTCAAATCCTGCGAATTTTTCGAATATTTCAAGTTTTTGAATCAGAATATCCTAAACAAAAGTAATGTGACACATTCACAACTGAAACAATTATTAATTAAACTAAATTCTGTAAATTAAATAAAATGGAAAACAATTATAATAGTGGGATTCTCAAATCTTATGAGTTTCTTGAATATTTCGAATTTTAAATAACAATAATGTAAGTAAAAAGTGACACAACACTCGTAAATAGTAATTTATTATTGAAATAATAAATATTTAAGGATAAATTTTTAATTACGAGTGTGGTGTTACTTTTTAATAATAATGGTTAATTGTTTTAAGTCACTTTCAAAGAATAATTTATTTATTATGAAAGAATAATTATTTCGAAAGCTGCGTTAAATATAAGAAGAATGATATGAATGCTTTCTTGAATCTTCCAAATAAAACATTTTCGAAAACAATCGAAAAACATTTTCGAAGTGGGTCTCTCATTATTCTGATTCCATCGTAAATGTAATTAGAATAAATGTAATAAGTTATTAATAATTAATAAAAGTTATTAATTACGGATTGGAATAAAAACATCCTTAAGTAATAGTTTTGTAAACTATATCAAAGATAAAACCAATATAAGAAAACACTACACCCAAGTTTACAAAAAATTTTAGAATACTTAGAATTTCTTAATTGTTTTGAATTATGAAAGTAAGAATAATCATATTAAAAATTGATGCATCATTCGTGCAAAAGTTATTTAATTGGATTTCTGTCGTAATAAAAAATTAAATAAATAATTAATATGATATTGCATTTAATGGAAAAGTTAGTCTTAATTTATTTTCAAAATAACGTGTTTAAGAAATTATTTATTTAGTAAATATCTTTAAAAAAATGGGTTTTAAAATGATTTTTCACTGTAAATGAAAATATGTATATAAAGAAGGCAACATTCTAGAATCTTGATGAAAAAGACACAAATCCTAAGAAAATAACACAAATCCCAATAAGGAAGCATGAATCTGAAATTTCTGATCTGAATCTAAGAAAAGATTCTCGATTTCTGAAAATCTCTTGAAACTCTGCATTCTTTTCAATCCAATATTTTTATTTTTACTCTTTTCAAATTAAAATAAAAAAGAATGTAAAAACAACTTTTAATAATTAACTTTTAGAAATAGTAAATAACCTTTAAAAGTTATTATTTGAAATTTAATTTATTGTCTGATAAAACATAAATATTAACAAATATTTTTTTAAAAATATTTCAAAATTTAAATAATTATTAAGTTTGTATTCAAATATTTATAATAGTTTCAAATCAAACTTGAATTCATTTCATATTCATATAAAAAAATTGTCACAAATATAATTATGGATAAAATTTGTTGGGACTTATATTTCCTTCAGAGTTCTCTGTCTTAATTATTTTCTCCCGCGATATAATAAGCAATTTGGTGGGAAAAGTTAAATGAATTTAGTATTATTTTCTGATAGATAAAAAAATTTATGTAATTCTATCAATTAAATTCATTATAATTTATTTTTATATTTATTTTTAAACAACTGCATCAAAGAAAGGTTGACAATATCATTTATAAATTATTAAATCTAACTGTAACTATTTTGAGTCCTTTTTCTACCATCTTTTTTCTTATTTAACACTAAGTTATATAGAATATCATTAAGAACTCTTACAGGTATGTTAACAATTTTATTTTTACCTATATTCTTACTGAAGAGTTGGTAAGATTTTAAAATTTTCTGTATTTCCCTATTCGATAAAAATTTAAGCCGCCTAGAGCTTCTACATTAAATTGTATAATATATAAATTTTATTAAATATTTGCAAAGTTATCCTCTTTGGCATTGAAATTTTTTTAATTTAAAATTTAAAAAATTTGAGGAAGGAAAACAAATTATGAGACTTTGATTTTCAAATGTTTTCAGTATCCATGAGTTTCTATGATTGAAGAATTTTCTTGAAAAGATTACTAACTATTTAAAAACTCCAGTAAAATAATTTTTAATTGTAAGTACTTTCATAATTAATTGCTGGAAACGTTCCTAAAAATAAAAATTCAACTTTAACTAGTAGTCGCAATGGATTTTCATTATATTCTTTGGTAATTTATTACCATCGCCCATGCTTAAATTACAGGCATCTTGCATGCTTTTGGAGATGTTTCAAATGGAATAGAAAACAAATGCATATAAGATTTAGTATTGATAAAATTTAGTCGGTAGCGTTTGTGTGCCAAATCAGTTTCCTAAAACAGACTATGTTATGATAATAATATGATTCATTTAATCTAAATAAAAATAGAAATAGTTCCATTTTATTACCTGGACTTCATTGACTTCAATATAAATTCATTGTAAAATATAGAAATTTATCAAGAATGATTTCAGCAAGTATTTTAATTACTTAAAAATTTGTAATTGCTACAAAATTGTAAAAATTTATCATAAAAATAAAATTTAATTGCCGTTAGTTCTTATGATAAATATTAGCCACTAAAATTGTCAAGAACAAATGAAAATGTTTTTTAATAATGTAAACATTTAAAAAACACAATTTTTTGCATGTTAAATTAAATGCAAAACGTTTTAGTTTCTTAAATGCCCATAAAAATAATGAAGAAAACTTTAAAACGTTTTATTAATGAATATATTTTCTGTGTAAATATAGATTAAATAGAAACCGATGCCTAACTGATAATTGTTGATGACTGCTTATTCTGACTGATTACTCTTACTGATGATGGCTTGCTTAAAAAATAACAAGCAAAAAAAATTTTATATTGCACTTATACTAAAGCAATTCTTACATAAGTTGATGTTTTGTTTCAAATATTTAGTAAAAATATCTCCTGAAAGTAATTATCCTAACTACTTTGACCTGTGTATTAATTTTAACCTCTACACTTCACTTTATAGGAAAAAGTTACTTTTACATCATATTTCATTATGACGGGAATATAGCTACAGGCATCACGCGAGGTGGAGGATCTGCGTGTATTTATGTAGATGGTACGGGAAAAAGTATGCCACCGACGTATTAAATTCTTTGGAAAAAATGTATAATACCCTTAATTGTTCTTTATTTTCTATCGAAATTCTTCAAGCATACTTTTAATGTAAGTAGCATAATAAGTCTCTCACTTAACGTTTAAAAACAAAAAACATGATTTAAATATAAACAAGGAGTTTTCATACCAATGGTGAAAGATATTTATCTGGTAAAAACTGAGCAACTAGAAGTAAATTTAATTTGATTGGTAAAAGTATTTTCCTCATGTTCCATTGCCATATTGAATATTGTGCACCATTCTGTCATTAGATATAACCTAAAATTAAAAAATAATACTTAACCTAAATGTGTGGCTTGTCTCTGCCATTTTCATCTTAAATTACAAAGACATTTCCTTAGATCTCGAACAATACCAAACTGGGTAATACATATTCCCCATCTTCAAAATACAATATAGGGCAGCGTATTTGGTTATATGTCCAAGCTATATTAGTTGGTAATCCCATCTTTGTTTCCATATTTTTTAATTTATCTACACAAAAAATCTCAGTTATACAAAAAGCTCACACACACATATGCATACAACAAAACACCATTTCTAATATCTTCTTCAAATTGGAAATTCACCAGCCACTGCCGGGCTGATAGCTTTATGATTAGCACTCTTGTCTTCGTTTTAACAATCCATGGGTTCGAACGCCACATCGGGCTTGGTTGTTTGTAGTGCTTCGAAATTCCATTTAAACCAAATAACCGACCTAATTAACCCTTGTGTGCCAAAAATGGCCATTGAGCGACAAATAAACCAAAAAAATCCACCGACTACTGCTTTTTTAAAACAATTTTTTTTTGCTGGCAATGCTTTCTACAGATGAGTAGACGTTACAACAGCAAACATATTTTATTTAATCTAATGTATTTGGGTGAGAGATGTTAAGTTTCAGACACCACTTAGTGGACAGCTTAACAGTCGAAGGGTATTATAAGGTACTTTAGCATTCAACATGTAAATTGCCTTCCGGGAGAGGAACTTTTAAAGACAGTTGGACGTATTTGCGTCTCACAAGGGAAAAAATCCGGAAAATTCAGATGCACCAACAGATGTGCGTGCAAAAATCAGAAAAAAAATCCGTCTCCGTTGTTCAACAGTGGCTGGTATCGAAACCGGGACCTTATTTATCGAAAAGAAATGTCCTATGATTAGGACATGGTGATTCCCGATATGTTACAATCAGAGCCTGATTAAATCAAGGGCATATGGAGCCTTTTCCCCGTCCCCCATTTCAAAAGGGACCCCAAATCGAATCAAAATCGAAGTTATTTTACTGTGCCATCTCTCTCTTTCTCTCTTGCATTGAATTTTTTAATTATGTATGATTTTTTTTATTTATTGCTATTTTGAAGCAGAGAGGCCCCCAAATAATTATTTGCCCCGGATCCCAATCAAGCTAAGTCGGGCCCTGGTTACAGCTTTGTTATAATCTTCCACGACATTCTTTTAATCTTTTCCTCATCGTGATGAAATATACATTTAATATGTTGTTTGAGAGGACAATTGTGGACTAGGATAGGAATATATTTTTTGTAGAGGAAGATCTCGAGTTTGATTATAATTTCTGTTGAAAATCTAGTGTTATGTTTCTACTTTCTGTATGTACATCTGTCAAAGAGAATGTTAGGGACTTTCTCAGATTTTCTTTCTTGCGAGATATGAATATAACCCAATATCCTTTTTTCGAGACACTGTATAGGGGATATTCAAAAGAATATTATAACAGCTTTCAGGTTTTAGACTATCCATCGAAAAGTATCATCAAATGTTCTTTATATGTCATAAAATGGTTTAATTTTTTGATGAGATATTCGTACTAGAGTGCTTTTTTTAAAAGTTAACCATTTCTTCTTAAATTATTTTCAAAATTGAAAGATATCATCAGCATTTGTTCATACACGATTAGATTTGTTCATCCTACTTTCAAAGCTAGCAGAAAATTTTACTGTAACAATACTTATCATCTAATAAATATTTTAATTTTATTTAGTGAAAAATCATTTAATTAAGTTTGTTCACTTATATAAATATACTAAAGAGTGTTAATGCTTATATAAAAATTTATCTAATTATTCTTTCTATATCAGAGATAAAATATTTCAATACCTTTCACAGTACTTTTCTCTAAATAAATATTTTTAATGATGTAAAAAGCAACTTGAAAAAGTCATAAATTTTGTAACCTTTAAATTTTAAGTTATTTATAAAGAAATAATTAATTTGGGATTTTTAAAATTTTGTTGGAAATTTTAGAACATATTCAAAGATTTATATATCTTTTTATGGTTCAGTAAAATTGTAAAATCAATCAAAATAGCTTTGAAAAAATCTTGAAGGATTAAAATTTTTTCTTGATGCTTCAAAATTGTTATTTTATATTTCAAAAAAATTTTAATAGTGTTTGAAGTCTTTCTTATATAAAAATCGGGAAAGTAAGGAAGATGTGGAGGACTTGTGAAACTTTTCTTAGAATTTGAGGAATGTTCTGATTCATCTCATCGGTTAATGTAACCTGTTCTAAATTGTTATAAAATCTTATTTCGCAAACAAACTGAGAAAATATTTTTTTTGGACAAAATTTTCATTTAGATATAACATATCCCTAACTTAAGAGAGACTCATTCAAATACGTTTCAGTTCAAAATTGCTCCCCTCTGGAACATTGAAAATACTTTAGTAAAAAGTATTTCTCAAAGGAAAAATATATAGACTAATCTTTCAAAGTGATAAAAAGCAAGTATTTATATTGAAATACTAAACATAAAAGAACATTTTTTAGCGTTGTATCAAAAAAGTGTCTAATTAGCATGTCTCAAAGAGGAAAATCCAAGAAAATTTTAAGCATCTATTCAGATATGAAAAAAGTAAATTAAGAGAATGTTAATAATTACCCCTTGATAATAATATCCATAATTTAATTATTCGTTTTATATTCATTATTAAATGAAGACCGAAATGTTGCTTCAACGACTTATTTCCTCTTGGGAAGAACACTGTACAAACTTCATGACTTTAGACTTCAATATAAAATACTTCATGACTTTAATATAAAATAATAAATGTTGGCAAACAAAAGCACTACAAACTGAATGACTAGAATATGTGAATTATAGTTTCTTCTTTTTTTCTTAAAAGGTCATCTGGCAACACCACTAATGAATTAGTGAACTACATCAGTTCTATTAGATCTAAATATTTACGACTGATCTTCTGTTGAGTCGAGTATGGAACCCATTAACTGTCACTAGTTACAAAGAAGTCTTTTCTATTTAGATCATTCCACAATATGATGGGCATTAAATCCTTAATACCATATTCCCTTTGTAAGAATTCAAAATAAAATTTGTTATATCGGAATGAATATTGATGTAAACGATATATTGATTTTTGTAATAAACATCAGTTATTGGTAATTCAAAATATACATCTAAATATAAAGTACATTTTATCAATTTTTGATTTTAAGTTTGAATTATATCAAAAAATATTTTATTACGAATGTTATAAAAATGTTTAGTCATTACCCTATATATATAATGCATAATACAAAAATAATTAAAGTGCGAAAACTTGTTTTTAATCTTTAAATATTTTTTCATAAATAATTCACTTGTTTTCCTAAAAAGAATTTATTGTTTATTTCAATGATGTAAAAAATTCAAAATCATACATGAACGAACGATGAAAAACTATAATCATAAACTAAACATCACTTGAAATTTTCTTTAAAAAAAGTTTAATCTTAATTAATTCATAAGAATCAAAGATAATTTGTAACATCGTAAAATGTTTTAAGCACTAATCATTAATAGAACTATATATTTAGAGTAATAGAGGATTTTTTCAATAATGGAAAGTAATTGGTATTCTTTTTAGTAAAACGAAAATTAAATAATTAAATTTATTTAAAGACTTTAATCTGGAAGGTGAGTTAATAATAATTTAATTTAATTTAATGTCTAATGCCTTAAATGTTTTAAAGTAATCACTTAAAAAATATTATTCTCTCTCTCTCTCTCTTTATATATATATATATATATATACATATATATATCTATATATATATATATATATATATATATATATATATATATATATATATATATATATATATATATATATATATATATATATATATATATATATATATATATATATATATATCACAGAGTAAAAATAAGAAATCTAACAGATAAAAGGAACTTCTTTTATTAATTCAATAAAATCTTTTATTTAGTTTACCATTAAGAATTAAGTAATTACAAAAAAATACAGTCGAATTTCTAAATACATCAATTTTTTGTTACATATTTTTGTCATGCTACATATGTGTATTCATATTACACATCATATAGAAAATCAAAGTTTTTTTTATTTCTTTAATAATTTTATGCTAATGAAGCAGTAATATTAAGTAAATTATAAATTACATACGCACATCTTTTGTACCAAAATTGCTATTAAATTTTGAAATTTGTTACTAAAAGAAAGGTATGTGAACTTTGTCACTTTTTATAATTTTTTAGTTGTTTCACTGCTTTAAATTATATTTTTTATTATTCAAAACAGTAAAATAACTATTTCATTAAAAGATTCCTTATTTGTAAGAAATAAAAATACATTTTATGATTAATAATATGATACAATGTTCACGTAATTAAATATTTTTGAAATCAAATCCGAATTGCCCAGCTTGTAAAGTTAAATTTAGTTTTTCTCTACAGCTAAAATAAGAAATACTTTTTCCTAACAGCTAAAAATTAAATTAAAGTATAAAATTAATAACTTATAACTTTGAAACCAATCTGGATTTTTCTACTAAAAATTAACTAATTTTTAATATTTTAGGAAATAACTTTTTATTATAAGAAACAAATTCGAAATATATTAATGAAACAGATTATTGTTTTTATCAGAACAACAGATATTTTTAAACAAATCATTAAATTGCTATCTTTTCAATTTAATGGCAGTATTCTTTAACTATGGAGTATAATAAATTACTTTTAAGGTATTTACTTTATTTTTAGTAAATAATTAATGTGCTGACTTTATATGCCATTTATGTCAAATTCCATCAATTATCAATCACATGTCCGAATTGACTTGATTTTTATTCTTATATCATCTGAGAGAGTATTTGATTATGACAGGTTTAGAAAAACATGTCATTTATTCTGAATCTCTGAAAATTATTTCACAATTATTTCAAAAGCACATCATTTGACTAAAGGGCATTGAAATTAGTCTACTACACATTGAACTGAAAAATGGCGAGTTGTTTTCCTTGCCAGCGAAACAGTCCGCCAGGGAAAGTACTTCTACAGTATTTCTCAGGCTGCATTCTGTTAAGTTTTATATATATATATATATATATATATATATATATATATATATATATATATATATATATATATATATATATATATATATAATACATCAAATAATCGCAGGAAAAGAAATATTACAGAAAAATTCATATTTAAATATTACTTTATCTTGTTTAAAAAAAATCGATGTTTTTCCTTAATACTTACATTAATTACTTTTTAAATTCAAAGAAAAATTACAATAAACTATTTAACCTCAAGAACTGAAATGACGTTTCTCAAAAAAAAGTTTCAAAGCATCTTTATAATTTTGAAAAAAAGTAAAAATAGGAATAGCTAACTATTTTTTTTCCTTTGTCAGATAAAATTATCAAAGAACTTTAAGTTCTTTTAAAACAAAAACTTTATTTAACTTGAATTTCTTACATTAAAACTATAAAGAAGAGAATTAAAATATTAGGATTGTTCATAAATGTTGTTATCGCGATAATTTATTTATTTTCTAAATTTAAGATATATATACATACATACATACAAATATATATATATATATATATATATATATATATATATATATATATATATATATATATATATATATATATATATATATATATATATATATATATATATATATATATATATATATATATGTATGTATGTATGTATGTATATATATATATATATTGTTGAACAAATAACAAAATATTTCTTAACAACAACAATTTCGACAATTTTTTTTACCTAAAACTACCATGAAATATTCTTAAATTAATGATAAAAGAATGAATATTTGAATATTCCTAAATTTTATGAATATAAATAAATATCCTGAATTAATGAAACAAATTAATTTTTTTATTCAAAATCAATAAGGTTCAATGATTTTTTAAAATGCTTTGTTTCCCAAGCATTTTCAAATATTATTAGCACAATAAATTTCAATACAAAGTATTAATTCGGAAATTTGACAGCTGTAAAGGATTTTTTCAGAGATTCCTTATTTTCTATTTAAAATATTGCCATCTTAAGAACGTCTGTATCAAGAATATTTAAACTATTTAATGACAAAGTAGGAAATATTAGTTTACCGGCTACTAGAAAAGATTCACTTGATGTCACGAAATCGTATTGATTTAATTTATTTTCAAAAAAAGACACTTGGAAATTAAAAATTGATTTTTCTGCCACAGAAATTGCAAATTTTACTTAAAAAAACAACACATTTTAAATTTTTCTTATAATATGAATAATTTATAAAATTTTTCACAAGAAATGTCTAGTTTTGCTTAGATTTCTAGCAGAATTCTCACTTGCAAGTAAGGATGAAATGGCACATATTCATACACATTACAGCACTAATTACGGCATGAAATCAAGCGAAAAATATTTTACCTGTGAAACAAGAGAGCTTCCTATCCAAAATGTTTGTGATGTGCAATTTCTGTATTATATTCTACAACAATTTGGGATGTTCGATGTTCTGAGAGAAAGATAGAGGTGATGTTGCAGCTTTCTTCAGACCGCCATGGCTACCGATCCCCACATCATTTCGATCCATAAAAGTTCTGCCTGCCATCTGTTGGTTAGAAACAGAACTGAGTCACAAGTTGATTCAATTCTTCATGGTACGGGAAAGAAATTAGTACCTGGGGAATGCGCCACCTTGAGATAGTCAGAAGAACTTCTGAGGAATTGAAAGTACTGCAGAAAACATATAATAATGAGTTATGAAAGGAAAACAATAAAAAAAATAAAATGCAAGGTGTTGAGACAAACGTTTTTAATTTAAGTTAAAATAAATGTCGACAATTTATTCACACCAATAATATTTTAAGTGCTCAAAATCTTACACGAAATTATTTTTAAAAAATTAAAACAAATTATTTATTAAATATATATGTGTATATAAAATATTTATATACATACGTATTTTCAAATTTAACTATTAATAAGATAAATATTTATAAAAACAGTGATCTTAATATTATACACCAACACTGGTACAATATGACAGATAAGAAAGAAAGGTACCAACTAATGCAGTGTGTTCATCTTTTAATTTTAGCTTAGTTTTGAAACATGATTATATGATGTAACAAGCAAATGTCACCTGGTGTGTGATAAGTTACTATAGTAATGTCGCCCTTTAAACACTTGTACTTTTAAAGAATATATAATTTTCTGGCATCATATATATTTAATACATAATATTTTGTGACTCAAAATATCAGTAAAATTACTTTTAAACTCTTGAAATAATGACATAATAGCCAAATTTCGGGTATATTTGTAATAAATAAAGAAACCTTTAAGAATTTACTAAGAACAATAATAATAAAAAAATTCCTTATTGAAGTTAATCCCAAGTTACTGAAAAAATTATATTGGTATGTTATTTCGCTTAGATCCAGCATTAATCCGAGTAATAAAGTCAAATAAAAGGAAGGAAATGAATGAAAAAATAATAGTATTTTATATGTGAGTAAGGTATCATACTGGAAAATTTTGGTATTAAATCTATTCTCTTCATAAATAAAAACTGCATCTTTTTACTAGATATACAATATTGGTTTTATATTGCAATTTTCCAATATAGTTGCCTTTAAAAAATCAGAAAATCCCAAGTTATTTTTTGCTTACGCTGTTTCTCTTTTTATAAATATGTTCAGTCTTAAGGAAAAACTCATAAAATTACTGACAGTTATTCTTTCCATTCTGATTATTAATGAAATTAATATAATTGAGATAATATTAAAAATGGTTTACATTGATCAAAATCGTAAACGTAAAAAGTTCATGGTTCCCTTCATCAAATTAAGGAATTCCTTTATCTTTTGATGTGAACCCTAACTCTCGGTTTTAGTCATCCCTCTAGGATTATTTTTCTGCTTATGAAACCTAATTGAATCTGTATCCGCAGTAGTATTAAGTGTGGATTCCAAATCCCATTATAAATATCCCAACCTAGGGGAGATAAACTAGCGAACAGTTAAACTGCTAAGCATTCAGCATATCAAGTAACTAGTACAAACTAGAAAGGGTTTTTTTTAATTAGAAAAAGTTTTCTAGAAGTACCGGATGGATAAAGTAGAAAAATTGCTAAAATTTATTGAAAAAAATTAGCGGGTTAAAAATACTTTTCCTTCTAATCAAGTCAATTATATATAAATAATGTTTGAAAAATTAATTCAAAATTTGAATTAAATAAAAAACATAGCTTTTTCAACTTTAAATTGTTATTTTTTATTAAATCACAAAGTGTACAGAATAGGGTTATATATATATATATATATATATATATATATATATATATATATATATATATATACACAGGGTGATCTTTTATAAAGTGACAGTGTTTGGAGCGTTCCTGTAGCGCGATCTAATATAGCCGAAATGATACACAAATTTGGTATTTAGACTAATCAAAACACAGGGAAAAAAACTCCATAAAAATATTTAGTTCCAAAAGTAGCCGCCAGGACATTTTGCAGCGCTGCTGTATTTTACAATAAGGAGAATTAGCATAAGACACGGGTATCAAAGAAAACTACAAATGTTGTGCATTGACAGTGACACGAGGATTATATGGATTGACACATAGAGCAAATAACCTCCATGGCTCTGCTGGCGCATATATACTCTTTTCACGAAATTTTCCATGACCATTTTGCTGCTTGAATGTGATTGAATTTTATTGATGTAGCGTTAAATTTGCTTCTTCAATGCACATGTGCTTGTGCGCTTGTCGGCATACCTTTACCATCAAATAACCTCTTAAAAAATCCAATGGAAGAATGAAATTAAATTCCTGAATCAAGGAAACATCAATTTTTATATATTGCACAAGAACATTCTTCCTAGGCTCATCATTTTTTAAATATATGCTTGACAAAAATATATATATATATATATATATATATATATATATATATATATATATATATATATATATATATATATATATATATATATATAGAGAGAGAGAGAGAGAGAGAGAGAGAGATTTTAAAAATATTTTATTAAAATATAATATTAATCACATTTCAAAGGGCAAAACATTTATGAGAATCTCGGTTAGCCCATGAAAGAAATCCAAGGTGATACCCATGTATTTATATTACAGAGCTACATTATAAAAAAATTTTAAAGATTGAACATCCATACCCATAAGTCTTCAGAATACATGAGCTTAAAAAATTATATTCAATATTTTTTAAAATAAATTATATTTTTTAATTATTGTATCTCAAACTCAAGAATTTTGAAATCTACAAAATTTAATTTTAGCATTCGTATCCAGTCTTAATCATTTCCTTAATTCAGTCTTTTAAATTCTTGTCTAAGAAACCTTTAAATGTGTTTAACTCCAAATTTTAATACAAATTATTGACATTAAATAGAGATGTGCTCTCATTAAAAGTATATTCAATTAACCTTATTTTCTGATAACCTTAACTGTCTAATACCAGTAATGACGTCACTTTAACTTAACTTTATAAATTAACCTGATTAGTTACAGATTGATGGTTAAATTAAACTCATGCCATTTCATTTAACTATTTAACTATAATTACTCTTTTTCCAATAAATTTCTTTAAAATATGGCTATAAATGCAATATAAAAAATTTTAATTTTTTTCTACGAAATTGTTTAAATTATGAGTATAAAAATTAAAGTAAAACTTAATTATTGAGAAATTAAATTTTATTATTATAGGAACTTTTGAAAAAATTCTTGAAATTAAATCGTGAATATTTTCTACTGTTTTAATATCATTAAACGTAAATAATTTAAAAATGAAATTTCAGTATTTCTCACAGTATTTGAAGTTTGAGGCTGAAATAAATTTCGATAAAATACATTATATAACACACATACAATATTTTAGTTTAATTTAAAATATTACTTACAACAATTTAAACGTATTTCGTCAATATTCTGAAACCTTTACGTGGATCTCTTTTCTTTTTATTTGACAATCATCAAATCCACTTAAATAGAGAACTTTGAATATTAAATTCATTAATTTGTAAATTTTAACGTGCAATGCACAAAGATTTCAAAACATATAGGAGAGTAACAAAATGAATTTTATAAAAAGTTACTTCACAAACAATTTTATTCACAAAAAAAACACGCTATGTTCAATTGAATACCTTTAACATTTAAATCACGGCAAAAGGGTAAATGGAAAAGCTGTTTTTCTCAAAGGGTGACAAATGTATAATTATAGCCTTAGATATGTTTCTGCAAAACATTAAGTAGCCTATTAAAGAAAATTCCTTTTTCTTTCCGATAAGTTATGCACCTAATTATCTCAAAAATTGACCAATTAATCAAGAATGTAATGACTTAGAAGCAATTATCTTCCAATTACGAACTCGAAGCAATTAATGTTTTACCGTTGCTTTACATTTATAAATTAAGCTACATCCTGTGTACGGATTAATTTTTATGCTTTTGCTCTTCAATGAGCTCTACTAAAATATACTATAAAAAGTCAAGTTACCAGATTATAAGTAATATTTTACTAAACTATAAAACTTAATTATTGAGACTTAATTTCGAATATTTGGAACATAAATAAAGCATTTACGTATTTTCGATACATAGAATAATGTTTAAATTAATAGAGACAAATGTAAAAAATTACATTAGCTCTTAATGAGTGCATACATTAAGTAAGCTGATAAATCCATATTATTTCAAGTATATTCTCCTTTATCAGAAATGATTTCTTCAATTTATCTTGGTATTGCATCCCTGGTCAAGAACAAAAAAAGTCAAGAACATGTGTAGCGTATGTGTCTTGATTTCATCATCAGAGAACTACACTTTTTGTCATTAGTTCTGATTTCATACAATTCATCTCAGCTAAAGGATTCTCGAGAATATGCCATAAGTCCTCAGTGAGCAAGAAATCTGGTGAATAACTAGAGCAGCCACCTACCCTGCGTAGTGGTCAACATGCTTGACTGAGGGTAGGGAGGTCTTGAATTCGAATCCCGGTTTTGGACATGGATGTACTCTCTCTTTCTCTCCTGTTTTTGTCCTTTATTTGTATGAATGCGTTGTGAATAGTTGCCTACCCTATAAACGGGTGCCTATGGCGTGTGAATATAGAGGAAGTTGGACTCCACTCCAAATTAAGGATCAGTGGGAAAAGTGGAACTGGGCACACCATAATGACCGATTAGCTGACACATGAAAACAACAATAAAAATGCCAATAAAGCACTTTAATTTTATTTTCTTTCTTAAAAGCTTCGGCTAATTTTGAGTTATGATAACAGACCAAATCATGTTTTAGTTCATTATCTGACAGTAGGTCGATTCTTATATGGAGCCAACCTAATACTCAGAATAATTTGCCATTATTCCGTGAAAATGCCCAGTTTGGTGAAATAATGATATGAATTGATATTTCTATTAAATTCCCCAACGAGCACACTGTTAGTAATGGAACACTAATAGCTCAACGATATAAAAATGAGGTTTTTACACATTTTAACCTCTTTATGCTGCAATAATCAAGGATGAATTATTTCTAATGAATGATCATTCCAGATGATATCACGCTAAACAACTGTAAGACAATTTGGTTTTCAGCGAAAAAATCTACCGAAAAAATTTATCGTGCACATGCATCATATTCTCTAGATAGGAATCCGCGGTTCATACAGGACCACTGGAATATATTTTGGATATTTTAGGGAGAAGAGACACTTTTTACTCAACATTTACTTCACCCTCAGAAGTGCTTTTTAAAATGTATCAATCAAGGTATCATATCTTCCAATCCATCACATAAATTGTCTTTTCAAAGAATTATGAAGAATGCTATCTCAATGAGGTTGTTGCCGTTTTGAATATTTGATCGCATAATCGCATCGAATGCAACATCAAGCAAATACATTAAAAGTAAGCATAGCAGCGAATTCTGTTCGTTACTAATACATAGTGCGGCGCGTAAAACCTGCTCGTGAAATCAACGCATAAAATAAAATTTAATGCGCTGAAAGTGCCCCTTACCCACATCACCACATATGCGAGTAAGATTGAGGAGTTTTATATGTACTCTTGTCAGTTCTTGTGTTGTGGTGATATTGATGATCCTGATCTTTATGTATTAAATTGTATGTAGATTTGTTTCGTATACTCTTTCCTTTAATTAGAAGTAAAATTCTCAAATGGACAGATCAAACGACCAAGGAAATCACAGTCCTTTTGTTTCTCGTCTTCTTAGGCGTAAACTTTTCAAGCACACAGGGCAACCATGATATGATTTGTGGCATGGTGCACCGTCTTGGTGAAAGTAACAAAGCTGAAACTTCTGGAAAGTTTGAATAAAACTTCTCTAAAATTTCCAAATTAACTTTACTGTTGTCTCACAGAATCTGGGCTCCACACATAGGGATTTTGTTGCCAGAAACATAATATACAAATATAAGCAAATACTCGTAAAAACCGCAAAACATTCCATAATATTCTGATGGGCTGATTTTATTTGCCGCACTCTGTATTAATAGAGAGAAATATTGGACAAAAACAGCATACACAAATGCTGAGAAAAAATATTCGAACTGGAAAAGAAAATTATCTTCATTTGCCAGGACTCAGGTGATATTAACAAAAGAAATATTTTAATGATAAAAAAAAGAAATCTAAGAGAATATTTCCAGTATAAAAGATAATGTAAAAAATATTTTATGAAAAACTGACATGTAGCTTTTTGTCTTTATATCTTCATTATTTTATTAATTATTTAACAATATAATTCTTTTGTAGACATGCTGTACTTTGAAAATGTGTGATTAATTATCAATTTTACTTATTTTTTAAATAAACATAAAATAATCGCTAGATAAATATATCGCTAATATCTTAATATGCTTAAATAAAATGAATCAGAACATTTACTTGTTTATTCATGTCTCGTGAATTTTGTATCTTTCTTATGTTCTGAAAGTTTATTTTAAATTTGATTCATTGAAAGACGTTCAATACCTCTCCCTCATTCAATGGTGCATTATAATTTTCTAATTTTAAATAATTTTTAATAAACAATATCATTAAAAACTAATAAATAGATAAATTACATCTAAAAAGAAAATTTAAAATCATGTAAGGATTTCATTTAAAAAGTTGCTAATCTTTTTTAACTACACAAAGTAGAATATCTTTTCTAGACGAATCGCATCTGCATACATAATTTTATTTTCAAATTAATTAGAATTCCATTTCGGAAAAAATGGAATAAAATAAAATTAGAAACACTACTTTAATTGAAACTAACACTTCAAGAATGTATTCTACTTTAATTAAACACTGTATTTATATATTATAATAGTACCAAATGTGAAAAAAGATAATTGGAATTTTGAAAGGTATTTTGAAAGAAAACAGTAAAAAATTCGTAAAAGAAACAAAGCATTTGTTTTTCAGCTTAATTAATTTCAATGGGAAAAGTTTTTAGCAGAAAACATTTGCCATTTAGTAGTATAATATTAAAAATTTTATAATTATTCCTTTCATGTATTTTTAAGAATGTTTTATTAATTTTTTCTAACTCTCCTTATATTTCACGAATGCTTATCTTGATACTAAAGATAATGAAAAAGATAAAAGCCTTTCTCATTAAAAATAATTGGAAAGATGAATAATATTAAGCTCTAAATTTACGTACAAGATAAACAAAAGAAAAAGAAAAATGTATGTTCTGGAAATTTTTTATTTTTTTATATACGTTTTTACTTATTTTATGTATCTTGAATTAAGAATTTTTAGATGACAAAGACAAATTTCTAATATATATATATATATATATATATATATATATATATATATATATATATATATATATATATATATATATATATATAACAATTCCAGAAATTGAGAAAAAATATTTTACAAAATAAAAATTTCATAAGCTAGACATGTAATTTGATGATTTTTAAGATATAAATTTTAATCTGTCTGGTAATGTTTTTTTTATATATTTGTAGTTGTTTATACAATTTCGCTCTAAAACTGTACAATGAGATATTGATAGTATTTAGGGATGTAATCCTAATTAACATCTGAAAGATAAAGTGTCTTATTTATCGAGACTACAAAGGGCAAAAAATATCTCTGGGTATGTTTAGGTATTTTTAATAGAAATGAAGTTGTAATAAAGTAGCATGAGACATAAAAAGAATGCTAAAATTACAATTCAAAAATACTATCTCTATCTTCAAAATAAGCAATGACTTCTCTAATAACCATTGTGGTCACAGAAAGTTTGAAAAATATCATGTTCAAATTCACCGTCATAACGTCTGCTCATGTTGAAAATCAGGAACTGGTTTCATTGATAGCGTTTGTTAAAAGAGCCAGTAGTTTGAAGTATCAACTTATTTCTTAGATTTTGTTCTAAATTAGTAAGTATTGCTTTCAGGTGAGTTCTAAGCAATCACCTAAAACCCGTTGTACAAGCAATCACCACAAAACCCGTTGTGCAGATTCAGTGAAAAGAAAACAAAAAATTTACTGGCTTAATTTTTGAATTTTGATTGATATAGCATTTTACGCTTATAGACATAGCATTCTTGAGTGCGAAATATATTTTCAGCTTCTAGTATAACACAGCACTTTCAATAGTAACTTTTGTCAGAACACCAAATTAAATGTTTCTGCCAACAGGTTGTATTTGAGAATATATTACCCTCTATTTCCTTATCAGGTAAAATTTGTTTTTGAACTATGAAAGCCAGATCGATGGAATTCACATCATTTAATCCCCGTTTAGCTAATAAAAGATCATTTTGATGACGTAGCCTTTGAGCGTTATACATGTATATTCGTGAGATGCAAGGTGTTTTATCTGTTTTGATGTGGAAAAGTCATCTCAAGGCACTGGCCTGATCATAGTTCGAAATTAAGAGGCACTTTGAAATTGATAAGACCCTTTTCTTTTCCTATTAAGCAATTGATATAATTTACCATTATACCACTCTAAAAATGTCTATGTTTAAGTATTTTTAATAGAAATGAAATCGGAATAAATAGCACGGGGCAAAGAAAATAAATCACTAATTTAAAAATATTATCCTCGCTTTGAAATTAAACAAATCATGTAATATTATCCTTATTTATATGGCCTGCAATATTTTACAGGATAGTTGGGTGCTTTGGGATGGGACTTAACCCATTAACAAACTTGTACAAGCCAAATGTACTTACTTGTATCAATATGGGAGATTTTATTCATTTCATAAAGTCTCAAAGCCAAATCTCAAAAGAACGTGAAAAAGATATATAAGTGTTTAACATTTCAAACCAATTTCTCTAAATGTGAATCAGATTGATTTTTTCTTCAATATGAAAATAGCACTGACAAAGCTCTATTTAATTTTAGTTTACGTAAAAAAATTAATGAATTCAATTAAATTTTAAAAAAACGCGCATGAAGTTTAAATTTTTGGAATTTTTTCTTTTTTCTGTTTGTGTTCTGGGATATTTACTAAATTCAGTTAATGAGAACCATTGTCATACAGCACTAGATTAAATCAGAAAATTTAAAGGATGGAAGAGTATATTTGTTTACAATTCAAAACAATCACATTAAATAATGGAAAACTTCAGATCAAGACGTCCTTTCATCTTAAAAAAAATTTCCAATACAAATTAAGATTTTCTTTATAAAAGGAATTTTTTATATGTTCTCCTTTGACAATGTACTTTTTTTAATAAGTTATAAAATTACATAAAGAGTTTTCTTTGCAGATAAACAAACGTTAAACTTTTCAAATGAATAATTTGATGACATTTTTTAGAAATTCTCTAAACGAAATTTAGACCATATTTATCAAAAAACTAACTTTGTGAAAAAAGTCTGAAACAAATTAGTTTCTTACTATATAATGTGTTTATTCTCATTTACGGAAATTCTCTGGGAAATTAATTCATTAAGAGAGAGAGATTAAACATTATATTCGTATTATTTTTGTTACAAATAAATGTATTCAAAGAGCATAATTTTTAGCCGCTATTAACTCCTGTGACATTTCGATTTCGATAACATTTTAGAATCAATTAAGGTAACTGTGTCAGTCTTTCTTGCGATAAATATTCTGATACTATTTTTTCTCAGAAAAAAATCACTATTGATAACTTGCTTATTATTTAAACACAGAATTGTGGTATCTTTCATTTAATAGCAGGACAAGTTTTGGTACAATAGAAGAAACGAAAACAAATTTTAGTGTAATTTGGAAGAATGAATTGAAATTCAAGTTTGAAAGCATTAACTTCGGGATGATCAATTTGATTTCTAAGTGTTCATTGTCGATAATAGTGAACCTAGATGTTTGAAATTCGTCAATAATTCTAAATCGTCATCTCTAAAATTCTAGAGTATTCTAACTAAACCTAAACTTAGAAAACACTATTTTGATTGTGAAATTCATAAAAACACTTCAATTTATGGAAGAAAGGAAATCATTAAAGGCTGGAAAGAGCTTAACTTAGTAAACTTTTGCCTTAAAATCTTTCTTGATAAAGAAAAAAATCCTCAGAAATGGTGGATGACTCAGAAAAGAGTCTTTCAGCAGCTCACATAAACAACAACTTATTCAGTCGAAGAGACATTATATAACAGTAGACAGCCAAGCATTTACATGAAATTATTTTCAAGACGCAGCAATATTGACAATGCCATCACGCGAATAAAACTTCTGGTTCAGTAATTGTCGAGAAATAGTAAGGGAAATATAATTTCCAAATAAATGAAGTGTGTTTCATAGAATGCTGTCAACTATTACTAAGCAGATAACTCATGCTATGCCAAGCAGAATATTCTCAAAAAGAAAAGGCTTAGATTTTGTAAAAACCCTTCCTAATAAAATTTTGAAGAGGGCAAGGAGTAAAACCACATAAATTCCTTTATGAATGCTTTTGTACAACGCCTAAACATCTTGAAATATGCAATGACTTAACTACAGAAGAGTTCAAGACATTCATTTAGCGATTTGCGGATAAATTCTTTTGAAATCGAGATACAAATTTTTTGGAGTTGATCGAAATTTAAAAGGAATCATGACAAGACTGACAGATGATGAAAAGATCCAAAATTTATTTCATTGCATAAAAACTATTCCTCTTAAAAAAATAAATGACCTAACTAGAGGAATATTCATGACAAGCAATTTGTTGCTCTCAGAGAAAAACCAAGCGAAATCTTTTCAGATCTAGGTACAAATTTTGTCAAATTGATCGAGAATTAGAAGAAATCAATTCAAGATTGACAAATAATGAAAAGACCCAAAATTATTTCATTGCTGAAAATATTCAACGGAAACTATAATTCAATTGCTTCTCCACATATTGTTCGGCTTTGGAAAGCTGATGTGAGACAAACGAAAGCTCATTTGAAAAGGATATTTGGGAGTGCAAATCTTTACACTTCACATACTGATCTCACAAATAGAAATATGCTTGAATTCTAGGCCTATAATGTCAAATTTCTAGTGATTCCAATGATTTAAAGGACATTTTATAATTGAAACTGTATTGAATGATATCCCATAGTCTGATTATACAGAAGATAAGTTTTAATTTAAAATGTGAAAGGAAAGAAGAGCTTCTGGAAGTGGCGTAGTGTTCATAACTGGTGCCCTGATGTGGCACTAATTTTGGCACTCCCCTCCCATCGAAAAAGATAATATTACGTACATAAAAATCGCATAATAAGAATACAATGCCAATAACAATAAAATGAAGTATCTACTTTAACATAATTTTAAAGGCTCAGATAAGCCAGAAACTTTTAGTTTGAAACAAAAAAAATGTAGTTTAAATAAAATTTAAAACTAGAATTGATTTGGAAGTGTGCCAGTAGAGTAATTAGACTTACTATAATTAAGAATTAGTTAGAAAGATATTTACATATTAATATAATTATTTTTAAAAACATAGAATTTTCAAGTCATGAGAAGACATTAATAAACATTAGTATAAGTAGACGTACTTATTAACATTAATAATCTAATATATTAATTACACTGCATCCATCTACTTTGCCTTTAATGAAATAATCGATCAATTATTTCATCAGTGCCGATTACTTCGAAATTTTCCTAGTCTATACTTAAAAAAAAAAAAAAAAAAAAAAAATAGGGCGCTCCGTGGCTGAGTGGTCTAAAGCATCACCGCTAATCGCTTGAGAGCGTAGGAGTGTGGGTTCGATTCCCACCGAGGCCCTGGGTGTTTTCTTCGTTATTCTTCTGTGGTTGTACATCTGTTATTGTGCTATTTGTCCTATTATTTGACGAAGACTTACAAGCGGATCTCAAGAATCAAGCATACAAGTCTGAATATATGTAATGTAATAAAATAAATAAATAAATACTTAAAATTTGCTTAGTTAATTTCTCGTTCTAAACTTGATAGATCGTGTTCCACAGTTGATCGTAAACATGTTAAAATTAATTTTAACTTAATGAACGAACGTTCGCAACTAACTGGCATAGAAATTGTGAGCATTATTTGAAGTGCGGCTTTCATATTTATATAGATAAACATCACCATACGACATTATAAAGGTAAAAAGTTTCAATGCAGTTCAAAATTTAAATTCTTTAAAACAAAATTATCTATTTTTTAATGAAAGCAGAAATATTCTCAGCCAAACGATATTAATTTTTTCAAAATTCATACACTGAATATAATTTTTTTTAAAGTTTTTCAGTGATCCAAATTATTACTAGGCATTAGACTTTAAACTGTAGAACTGAGTTTAATTAGCTCTCGTGTGCAAAAAATACCATTGAGAAACAATCTAAACTAGGAATTACAAGTACTCGAATAAAAACGTGTTTAAACATTCATATCACATAATTTTAATTAGAGCAGTTTTCTCAGCTGGTTATCTTGTGAAACAATTCTACTTATTTTTAATGTTTACTACTTCGTAAGATTTTGAAAAACATTTCATTATTAGAATAAGTTTACTTTCATTATAAATTCTTTTGAAGATACTGTTTTACGCAATGGTATTTTTTTCATTCAATAAATTTATGACATTCAAAGACATTTCTAATTTTTGATTTTTTTTATAACTTATAATTATGCCTAATTTGACTATACACTTTTTAATGATTTCTTTCAAGCTAAAATGTTTTTATTCTATATAAATTGAAATCACTTGTTAAAAAATAATTATCAAGAAGCATTTTTAGGACTACTCGAACATAAAAAAGAAAAAAACGGAAAAAAAAAACTTGTAATATGGTCTTTCAGTGTTCGAAGAACGAATTTTTCAACATAAAATCCTAACATCAGAGCAACTAACTTTCAAATCAAAAAATATTTCTGTAAACGCTTACATTTTTAATAACTTGGTTTTAAATAAATAAGTTTAAGTAATGAGTAATTTGATTTTAAATTTCAAAATTAAACATGCATGTTAATAAATATTTATGCTGACTAAAATCATTTGTAAAATAAGTAAATGTAAAGAATACAGAGACAGAAAATAAAACTTTTCGAAAATTTTTTTAATGTCAAAAGTAAAAGTTAAATTTTACAAAGAAATCCATGTTGCTATTAGCTAAAAACGAAAATTTGTGAGTTAAACTAACAATATATAAAAATAATGGCATACTAATCCTGTAGATATTAAAAAGCAATTGACTTTTTTTTTTAGAATTTTGAGATCATTACTTTTCCTAAAGTTGTGTATCTTATTTCGATTCTAGCTAATCAAGATAGTTTTCTACCTTCCATATCGCAGTCTGTTACTAGGAGAAATTCCCCTTTCGTCTGCGTCAGTTTTCTACAGGTCATAAGCATTTTGGAGAAAGGCACCGCAAATGAGAAACATGTTTCAACCGGAATTTTCTCACGAGTATGACACGACACTAGATTTAGGAAGTACAACGTAGTTAGAGATGAAAACGCACAGCCTTCTTTATTCTGAGAAGCTGTACAATAATTGTGCAAAGAAATTTTCACTCTCAAGTCTCAGTAACTACTATGCTTATATTCCCACTATGCTTCTTGATATTAAAAGTGAATCTGATTTTTACCATCAACACATAAATGATTATTAGTAAATGAAATTGGCATCAAATTGATATTTTTAAATAATGTTCCAATGATGTATTGGTCAGCCGAAGCAATATTAATTAGATATTGTACTTTTTATTTTGAATATAAAATATTCATTTCCTTAATTAATATTACATAACGTGCCTCAGAAAAATCCGAGGCATATAACTTGACTGAGACAATCAGTGAAAACAAACTAGGACTTGGGAAAAACATTGTAAACCTTGTTGCATACACTAAGTTAAATAAATTATATAGCTCATGAGTTATTTTTTTATATAATCTTCCTAATTTATTGATCCATGAATCAAAATAAATATCCATCTACAAATAATTTATTAAATAACTTTAAAATGAAAAGACCTCCAATTGCATAAAAATGAAACTGACTACAATATTTCAGATGTACAAGATTTACAGGAAACATTTACAGGATTTACGAAATTTGTAGTACAAAATAATGATATAGCCCTACAAATCTTAAAAACTATTACTGAAAACGATTAAAAGAGCACAATTTTTGAAAAGAACTAAATCATGTAAAATTATTATTAATATGGAGATATAAAAGTAAGAAGTGCTTTCGTTCGTTTATGGCAAGTTTCTCCAGCTTTTTCCTGGCTCTCATCTTTCACAAAAACCCCTGCTCCTTTTTCCAGTTTGATTTTCCTACGGCTTAGCGGTTTATTTCTCAACATGACACTAGAATTTATAAATTTCAAATTATTTCCCCGAATAAAATTGATATTCCGCTAAAAATATTGAATCTAAATCTCTAAAAAATAAAAAGTAATTTTCCAGAAAACTGAAATTTTCTGGAAAATTGTCTTTTCAATTGTTTTACCTGTGCCTCCCCTTTCTTTAGCTACGCCACTGGCTTCTGGAAACATTGGTCAAAAGTATATTTTTCACAGCTACAACAAAGGACGAATTAAGTGGTTAAAAGGAAGACTTAATTTGGCCGTAAATAATTTAGCATTAATAAATATGAAAATATATCGCCTTTAGAGTAACGTATTGGAAGAATACTTGAATTGTATTTTGGCGCTGATGGAAAAGACTATGTAAGTAAAATTAATAAGTTTTATTAGAACTGAAACGCCTCATACATAAACATGCACCTTTGCATTTTAGCTTAATAAAATAAAGGCATTAAAAATTCCTTTTCATTATTAAGTTTTAATTTTTATTAATGTTAAGTATTGTGTTTTTCAGATCTAAAGGTAAATTTGTTATTACCTCGTGTATGAATGTTACTATGTTGAGCAGGTAATTACAGAAATCTGCGAAATATGATAGTAAGTATATTTTGAAAAACATTTTGTGTCCAACTGTTAAGAATTTAAACTTAATTTACATAATGTAGCCTATTTTAGTAAATTTTCTGTTATAATTTCATATTAAGTTAGAAGTTTCATTTCAAAATAATTGTTATGAATAAATGTTCGTCCTGCCGGCATGTGTGTACGAATGTCACGATGTTAGGTGATAATGTTGAACCATTTGTTGATTTCTTAATGAGAAACTTGAGAAAATAAAAAGAAAGGATAAATTATGTCTTGGGTGCTTAATGCGGAAATTAATGTTAAATCGTGTCTTAAAAAAAAAAAGGATACTTATTATTCTCTACTGTACATATTATATATAATTTTACTTAAAATCTTAATACTATTAGAAATGTATATTTTAAAAGAAATGAAATTAAATAATTTAAATTAACAAGCCATACTTATCATACGTAATCGATATTATTAGTATCAACATTAATAATTAAAAATTTTATATATATATATATATATAATATATATATATATATATATATATATATATATTATCGATTATTTGTCAATGGTATTACAGACTTGTACATAATCAAAAATACATTTATAAGGGCTCAGCGATATATGAGATGTTTAGATTTATGATCTACTCTATAACTATTATTATTTCTGACTTTGCAGCAATTGGCGATGAGATTTTTTTCATGCAAATGTCACTTAATAAATTGCCGAGAAACAAAATTTTAAATAAAACTATTTTTTTGATCGTTTTGAGTAGTTTTACACTACAATTAACTTGTTTTATAAATTTATAATTTTAAAATATTTATTGTAATTTTTCGTATTGAAAAATTAGTTTCTTTTGCACAGCTAAATTTTAACATGATTTTCCCTTGTTTTTTTGTCCACAAATAATTTACATTCTAATTATACGTACGTACGTAATAATAATTTATATATGTTCAAATAATTCAGTTTATCTCTGAAATCAGGGATTACGATGTTAAAAGAACAATTTGACGAAAATACGTTTTTTTTTTTTTTTTTTTTTTTTTTAGGCACGGTAAAATTTTGATTAGTTTAAAGAAGTCAGGTAATTTTTACATTAAATGTGATGTGCGTGTTATTGCTTTTTCAAGTTTTTACTTCGCGAATACTGGATTGTGTTAATACTCCCAACAATTTTCTACATATAACATTGTTTTACCATTAGTAATAATGACGTCCTATCATCATTAATTTCAATAAAAAAAATCCTTCTCACAAATAAAGCTTCTGAAAATGTATTTATAAAGCTTTCACTAAAATAGTTAAAAATTTAAACTATTTTATGTAATTTAAACTATTAACATCTTGAGCTATTTAAAATGCATGAAATCACCATTTGAAATTACTTCTTTTATTTTTTTTTATCTGCATTGTATATTTTACCCATTACATTTATCATAATCTACTGTATATATATATATATATTTAACTTCTGAATTCTTTAAGTAGATAACTCAATTTATCAGAGATCACAGAAAGTAAGAAATGAATTAAATTCACAAAATATGAGCTTTTTCTTCACTGCATTTTGGATCGAATGCTAAAACTACGCACATTTCAAATGTATTATTTTTTATTAAGAACGAAATGTTTCGAAGAAATTGTTTAGTATGTTTCCCAAGCATGAAACTCGAGTGACCCAGATAAATATGTATAGAACATGATTTAAGCATTTCTGATAATCAGTCTTAGACAATTTAACAGATGAAAAAATATTCTACTCAGAAGTAAAATCGAATACTACGGTGCCCCCCCCCCATATTGTAACTTCTTTTAATTCCTTACATTTATAGATGCGCTATATTGCTTTCAGGCAAAGGAAAACCCTAATTCTCAGTGAACTTATTTGCATTTGAAATAATATTTTATTTTTTTATGATACACACAAAATGTGTTTTTTTCTGTTGAACGATGAATATCAATAAAATAGTATTGTTCATGGCACAATTTTCTCTTACACCGTAAATAATGTAATAAACTACAAATCAATGTTTTTTTAAGTTATACTTTTCCTAATAGATATAATAGATTTTTGGCGAAAACTTGATTCGCAAATCAATCTAGAATAAATACAATCAATTGATTTTAGTTACCATAAAAAGCATGCATTACTTTCTGTAGCATGAGTTTTCAGCATTTTCAGAATTATTCAAATTAGAGTTCCAATCCTTATCAACAGTAGATTAAAAATAAAATAAATTTAGGAATTCCTTGCTATAAAAGATTTGAATATATATAATAAGTCTACATAGGTGATAAAAATTTAATTCTATGTTGTTACATATAAGGTTACATATTGATGAAATTTTAAAATAAATCAATAAACTTGAACTAAATTAAAAATACTGTGATAATACCGTTTACAATATAGTAAAATATGACTAAAATCTAAAGGGATTCCAGTCATGATTTATTGTCTAGAAAATGCATTTACTAGAGTTGAAGATACAGATACATTAATTATTAATAAATAAAAGAAGATATTAGACTGAACAAAATTTAATAGACATTATAAAGTAAAAAATTTATTTTTTGCATTTATTAAACAAATATTAAACTATTTTTAAATGATCCAACTTGATCAGGTGTATTTTCTTTAGAAATACATGACTTGAAAATTTTTGGGACAAATTCACTTTGTAATACAAACTTTTTGTCAACTCAATAATTTTTTCCAATATTTTATGATCTTTATTAAGTTGATTTTTATAAGCAACCTTCAAAAACTTTTTCCATTGGTAAAAAAGACTAATAGCGTAACACTTCATGCTATACTTTTTGCAAAAGTTAATATACACATATACTCGTCTTACACCTTTCTCTAGATTTATTTCAATTTTCAAATCATTTATTAACTATGTTTTCAGGAAAAATCATAAAACTATATTTTGAGGAAAGAGTTTAGAAATTATATTATTCCTTTTCTTCCCTTAAACTTTTTCCCAGAAAATTGTTTAGAGTGAAATTATCGCAATAATCGATATTCAGTACGTTTTGTTTCCTATTTTTAAGCACGAGACTGATAGGAATAAGGGAGGCTAATCTTTATCAAAATATGGGAAAATTTTAATAGTCCTTGCAAAAGAAAGAAAAATATTTTGGGATAATTTTTGCAATAAATAACTTTGTCGTACAACTAACATCTACTTCAATAGCAATAATGATTAATTCAATGACTTGCATTTTTACTTTTCAGGGAAAAAGTTAAAACTAAGTAACATTTTTTATTCCTTGCCCCCCTCCTTAAGAATTACTTTTTAACTAGATTTATATTACCAATTTTACCATCCTTGAATGCAGATTAAATAAAATCAAAATGCATATTAAATAAAATCAAAATCAGATTTCTATATCTACTTATTTTTAAGTTAAAAAAAATTATGGGATTCAGAAGTCTAATACTTAATTCCAATAGTAAGTAATGACAGAAACTACCAGAATTAATAAAATATTAAGCATTTAATAACACGGATTATTATAGTATAATATTAATCTAATAAATATAATTAATATAACTTAAGTTGATTATGCACCAAGTAATTTTGTGAGAAGAGTCATATTTAAAATTGATTTAAGAGACAGAGCTTCAATAATTTGGCTACCAGCTTGAAATTTAAATAAATATATAAATCTTGAAACTGCATTCAGAGCGAATGCATAAGTGTGTGATAAATAAGTTTTTGTTTCAAAATTACAAATTAAAATCAACTGAGATGGAGCTCATTAGACAAACAATTATTTAAGCAATAATAAAAAATGAATTGGCAACTAGAAGTTATTAAGCAGTTTAAGTTTTGAAACAATTGTTTATATTCTTTAAAAACCTATATCATTTGTGTGACCATTTTTTTTTTTTTTTTTTTTTTTTGAAAATTTTTTTCTTTTCAGTTCAAATCAAAAAAAATTTTTTCCATTTGAATCAAGATTTCGAATTAACATTTACCTATTTTAATAATTAATTCATGCAAAAAGTAAATCGTTAGAAAGAATAGAGATGTCTTTTAACATTATAAAAATTTACCTCTTCTAAAGCTCTGCCAACATACACTTCTTAATTGTCATATTTTATTTATATTATTGGTTTACAACTTTATTTATCATTAATTTAATAGCAATCGTCTTTTTCATATTTATAATGCAAGAATTAATCCTAATTAATAATTTTTATTTTACCATAAATAATTTTTAAAAATTTCATTTTTTAAAAATGCTTCCATTTTGGAAGACTAACAAATTTTGAAAAGACTAAATTTTAGCAACTTTTAAAGATATCCAAAGTGACTGTTTTATACTAATTGATAGTTCCCTTTTAAAATATTTGCAAACAAATCTATTTTTAAATGGAAATAATATGATTGGAAATAAAAAATGTTATCTTATTATAATTAGAATTTTCAACTTCTTCCATATATAATTATTCAGTCAATACATTCTTCTTATTTAAAATGAATAAAAAGATGAAAATTAAATTACAAGGTAAGGAACTGCAAACCATATTTAATAAGATAAAACTTTAATAAAAAAATGAATGCTCTCTTCTTACAGAAATAACTAAGTTCAAATTACTACAAGATGATTCAGTAAAATCAAAATTTTACAATGGACTTTAAATAAATTATAATGGAATATTCAAAAATGTTAGAGAAAAATGCAAGCTAGATACATCTGAGATTGAGCAATGATCATCAGAAACCAGTATTCTTAAAAATACCTACATAAGTGAGGATAATTATACAATTATGCAAAATATTAATATCTTGCTGAGGAATCATAGTTAAATGTTGAAAGCACTGAGTGTAAAAATACTATTAATAGTTAATTTATATGTAACAGTTAAACCACATATATAAAAATGAATTTCAGAAAAAGAGAGTATATCAGAGAAGAAAAAGTATACAACATTCATGAGAATTGTAAAGATAATGTAAAGTAATTCAGTCACATACATACACAAGCAAATGACAAGTTATTATTTAGCAAATGCCATTATTAAATTGTTTTAAATTACAAACTAATACATTATTGAAACATAAATAGGAAAATAAACCTGGTTTCTTAGCCATTACAGACAAATACAAAAAGTGAACATTTAAGTAGTGTGTATAGAATGCATAATTATTACAAGTTTAAAAAGTTTTTAAAGAAATTATCAAATTTATAACAAATAATCAGAGAAATTACAAACATTTTTTAACACAAAATATTTATCTCTAAGCAGATACAAACTATTTCACAGCAAAATTTTATACAATGCAAATATTGTGAACTGGTCAGTTCCATTTCAAACTGAATAAATTTAAAATGCATTTTATTTTAACTCTTGAATTAATACTAAGTAATGGTTTTTTTTTAATCTTAAACACACAAATAAATGCATACATGATTATAAAATATTTAAAATCTGACTTTTGTAACTATGTATTATGTACTGATAAATATAGATTTTAATTTAAATATACACTAAATACTCAACTATTCATACTAGTTAATACATAATTGGGCAAATAAAACAGAAAGGAGTACCAAAAACTGTCCATTTATAATGAAAAAATAAATAATTATTAACAGGTTCTAAATAATTATTTCCTAAATAAAAACGAACTTAAATTAAATTGCATTCAGAACAGTTTCAAATCAAGACAATTTTCAAAATGAAAATTTTTTAAACAGTCTCGAACTGAAATTGTTCTGAATGAAGATATCATTTATTTAAGATGATATAATTTAGTTTATGATATATAGATTAATTGCTAATAGATATCAAAGATTTGAGTGTATATGCAACAAATATTTTGGAGTTTAACTGTTTCTATTTTAATCTAATCTGGATAATAAATAAAACTAATCAAGTTTCAAGTATTTTTCATTAACTAATAGGCTCTATTAAGTAGCATTACCATAAATGAAACAAAACATTTAGTAAAATAAAGACATTATTTTACTAATTTTAGAACTACATTATCTTATTATAATGGACTATTTGGAATTCATTCTATGAAAGACATTACTCATGTCGAAGAGAGACTATAATTCTTATTTTTTATAAATTAGCATCCACATTTTGATTTTTGCATGTTTAAATTATTATAAATAAAAACTGAAGTAAATAAGAAACATTTTTATTAATAAATATCAGCCAACATATATGCTTTTGATGTTTTAGTTAATAAATATTTGGTTCAATAAGATTGAAATTTTTCTTTATTTTTTGAATAAATTAAATTTTTAATTTTAAAAATTTGTATAAATGATTTTTAGTTTAATTACATTCAAATTGAATTAAATTCAATATTCATAAATGAACTAGTTTTTTTTCATAATATGTATGAGGAACTTAAATTTGAACCTGTTGATAAAACCATGTTTAAGATATATATTCATAGAAACTAAATAGTAAAAAACAAAAAAATTTAAATACTGTAGAAAGATAAAAAATAAGTTTAATGATTAATTAATAATATAATTTATAATGAAACTAAATATCCTAAACCAGTCTTCTAAGCATCTGGTGAAGAATATATTTCTCATATATATAATTTGTGTGTTTATATAAATATATACATAACTCTAGAAGATCTACAAATGCATCACAAATAAAAGACATCGATAAAATAAAATTTCAGCCATCATTACAGAGATTTGATCAAATTTTAGATTTGTGTAGAATGATGAATGTAATATCAAAATTATTGTGTTGTTTTCAAAATGTTTCATTGAATATTAATTTAGAAATATATATATATATATTTGAAAATATTGCTGAAAAATCAGAAATTCATTCTTTATTAGAAAAGATTTTTTTAGTTAAAACTTTTTGTTGCTTTTGATACACAAAAAATATTTCATGGCACTGAAATAGAGTAATTTTAACCCTACAAAGATGTGTGTAAAGTTTTAACTGATTTTACACTAATGGTGGTATTGATAAATTTTTATTTTCTTCAAATATAAAGTAGAGCAGTGGAAAAGTGGGAAACTGGACAACATCTCATGGGCAAAATCTGATAAGGCAAGTCAATATATATTTTTTTTATTTTCAAAGAGATTTCAATATCATAATGATAATAAAATAGAATTTAAGAAAAAATAAAACATGATTAACGCAACATGATTCGATTTTATTAAAATTTTATTTGAATACTTTTAATGAGTGTACAAAATTAATGTTATTGTCATTTATCGAAATAAATGCAATTATTTTAATTTAAAATTTTCAACTTAAAATTTTTATTTCTGTATATATATATATATATAGATAGATAGATAGATATATTACCAAGAGTGAAAATTTCAATATTTATTTTTTTATTAATGGAAATTAGTTCACAAACAACAAACAAATAAAATTTTATATATATTATGTTTTATTTATCTCCTGTACAAAAAATACTTAATATTGCCTTTCATGATAATCTAAGGACTGAATTTTGCCCATGATATGCATTAAATTAGCCAATGAACTTGAAAGGAAGTTGAACTTAATGAGACAATGGCAGTTTCAAACACCAATTCCTTAAGATCATGTTCAAATTATATTAATTTGATAGTTTATGAAAAAGTAATTGATTGTATAATAGTTTAACAATGTATTTTTAACAAAATTAACTATACTATAAGTTAAAAACATCAAATATATAAATTAATTTAAAGTTCTAAGTATAGTAGCAAGAATAGTTAATTAGAAAAATTGCATAGCTATTTTCTCCTGAACAACCAAGAGAAATATTATGATACATTTGAGAGGTAATCAGTCAAAATTCTATGAAAATGTGTAATACATCATGAGTATTGCTAAATGGGTATATCACAGACTTTACATCAATTATATTAGACTTTAATCACAAGAATAATAAATATTTGAAGAATACGCAAGTCTAAATAGACAAAATTCAATATTAAACCACTTTGAAACTAAAATTATAGAACAAATAAAAATTAATTGATGGGTACATGTTATCAAAAATATCCCATCTAAAGATAGAAGTTAAGAATATATTACAAAATATGAATTTCTGCTTTCATGCTCAAAACATGAATCATTTGATTTTCAACCAAATTTATACATTTTAGAATACAAAGTAGAAATTATAAATACATTCATAAATTACTAATGAAATAAAATTTAAAAAATATTAGGTATTATTCAAATCTTATAATGAAATAAAAACTTCAAATCTGTTTGTGCATAATTATCAATTTATAAATAATTAACCTCAAAAAATATTTAGAAACAGTTGCTTGTTTGAATTTTTTTATATATTATTAAACATAAATTTCAAATCTTAGTATTCAAAATTAGTACAATTTATAAATAATGTTTACACCAATAAGTAAATATTTTTGATAAAAAAATTGGAATTTTGGCTTGAGATTTTGAACATTTTTTAAAAGATTAGAAAAATTAAGATGAAATAAAGCCTTGTACATTTGGATGAACCTAAAATGTTACATCAGTATAATAAAATCAATTATTTTTCCTGTTATCTCAAATTGAATTTTAAATTAAAAATTGTCTGTGTTGTAACATTGAGACTAAAGAAGAAATTATTATGATAAAAAGAGAAATTCATGAAAACTGAATTTACCTATCTTAAAATTGGTTTCTATAAACATTTTCAAGCCAAATTTATTTAATTAGGATTTTTAACAATCTGATCTACATTAGCAAGACTTCAATTAGTTTTAAACAGAATTCCTATATCCATTAATTTAAAATACATAATATAAACACAAAATATTTGTTTCGTAAAATAAAATCTAGTTTAATTAATACAGGTATTTCACAAATAAGCAAATAATGCTTTAGATGTTATATGAAACAACATGTTTTTTTTAAGTGGAAACTACATTTTAAAGGCACTGTTTAAAATATTAACCTCCAGAATAAACATCTGAATTCCCTTGAATAAGAGGTATTTTTATGCTGTTTATATCATAAATTCTATATATTAGCAATTAATATAAAAGATTTAGCACCAATTGACAAGCCAGCAAAATTTCTACTAATTTACTAACAACAAAGTTATTTTCAATGTATATCACAAATCAAAATAATCATGACTAACAAACTGTCTGACACACAGATCAATTTATGGCATTTTCCAATAAAAAATAAGTTTTTGTGTATAAATTATTTACAAGTTTAATACAGCAATTTATTTGTGCATTCAAGCCAGCATTAAAATCACATATTATATACAATATATATCTTATATACATAACAAAGACACACAAGCAAAGCTATAATATCTAAATTTTTAATTTCTTATTAATTTAATTTTTAATCTGGATAAAAAATGAAAGAAAATATAAAAACATAATAGACATTCTAAAATTTATATAGATTACTTATTTTTAAATACAGATAATAATTATAAGAAAATGAATTACAGTACTTAAAAAATTAGTGAGGAATATATAACAAAAAATAATTTGTAATATGTTAAAATGCAATTAAAATTTAAAAATTAAAGGACAAACAATTAAATCACTAATTGGTTGAAATATAATTTTTACATTTATAATCAGTTAATGTATGTAGTTTGTGAATTAAAAGATCTGATTTACACTATTAAGCAAAATTATTAAAATGCTTGAATTTATTCAGAATAAAAAAATGTTCTGAAGTGTATTAAATTATGTTAAAAAACATTATTTTCTAAAAATTACTATACATATAATTTGCTTTCTAACATAATAACCATAAATTTAAATATACTAAATTATCAAAGAAACCAATCACATTATTTAGCATAATTTTAAAAAATGGAGTAGACTAGCAAGAGCATGTAGTACTTATATAAAGTAAAATATAGTAACTTAAATATTATTTTAATGATTATTTTTAATCATTAAAATCTGTTATGCTAGTTAAAAATACTGATTGAAAAAATATAAAAATATTCATCAATAAAAACATAATTTTGAGCATATCTCCATTACATTTTAATTAAATATTAGTTTTATAATCAAATCATTTCATAGTAATGAGACTATTTTAAATTGCAATTTTAAATTATGTTTTATTATTTGACTCTTTATTTAAAAACTCTTTCTAAAATAAAATTACTACTATACATTCAGGTTTGTTTACATGAATATCTTTAAAATAATATTCATGTACACAAAATTTTGCTTACCTATTTTTTAAAAATACTACCGAAAGATAAAAATTAAAATATCTTTCATTTATAAAAATTAACTTACAGATCATTTAAGATTTTAATTGATTTATATATTAAAAATAATCATTCAGATCATTAATGGTAATATAGAACTTTAAAATTAAATATTTTAACTTTGCTTGATGTAGTAGAAATTAGAAATAAAAAAGAAAATATATACAGATTTAAGTTCTTTATATGAATATATGCAAGTAAAATTTTTGTCACACCTAAAAAGAAAATCTATATTATTATTTAAATGTTTACAACATAAAGCATTTTCACAGAAGTAGCTTCAGAGCAAATTTTTATCTGGTATGACTTCCAGATCATCTCTGCATCGAGGCACATAAAGGGTACAACATGCATGCTCCCAAATATCTTGTGGATAATTATCTCCAACAGTCCAAATACCAGTTTCCATGTTATAACATTCGACAATTCCACTAGCTCTGTCAAACGTTGTTGCACTGTGGAAACCTCCGACAATGTAGAGCCATTTACCTATCACAACAATACCTGCATGATAACGGGGAGTAGGAACTCTCGTTATTACGCTCCACGAATCTCTGGGAATGTTGTAACAATCTATTGTGTCAACTAGCACTCTGCTGCCAGTAGTTTCATCTTCATACCAGCCACCACAAACATATATTTTATCACCACAGCAAACCATTGAGTGATCTGCTCGTGGGGTAATCATTGGTGCTCGAATTTCCCAATGGTCTGTGTCTGTATTTAATCTCCATAGTGAATTAAGAACTAAATCTTGATCTAGCCCTCCAGATACATAAAAAAAATTTCGCCATGATATTCCTGCATGCTGAGCTCTTGATCCTGGCAAAGGAGATATTGGTGTCCATTGATCTGCCAATGGGTCATATTTTTCACAAGGTGCAGTATCATCTAAAACATCAAAATCCCCAGATTCTCCAACCCCACCAACAGCAATAAGATTATTATTAACTACACCTAAAGAGAAACGACACCTTTCTCGTTGCATAGGGGCCATGGTTGACCATGAGTTTGTCAATGGATTATACCTAAATCCAAAAGGATGAACATTTTCTTGCAAACTTTGATTGAAGCAACCACCAACAATGTATAATTCGTTGTTTAAAACGGCAGTTCCAAAATTGCACTGTTCCACATGAGGTATGGATGTTAAATATCGCCATTTACCAACACTGGAAAGGTAATACGCAATGTCATTTGTCACACCACTGATACCGAAACCTCCAACTTTAAGTATTGCTAATTCCATTCCACGAGAATTTATAAGAGACAGTGGCTGTTCTTGCCACAAGGAATGCCCTGGTACATGCCATAAGCGACTCCAAAGACTGTTATTTAAACAAAGGCACTTTAAGATAGGAGACTCGAAAAAAGCAGTAATGTCCACAATTGATATTTCACCAAAATGAATATATCTCAAAAGCTGATGTATGTATTTTAATCGCTCATGAGGTTGATGCTCAATCCATTTAAGAACAATGCTCAAAACTTTCCTTTCTGAGCAGTCAACAGGAAAATCACATTTTAAAATATGTTCCAACTGGAAAGGTGACAATCTCAAAAATTCAGATTTTTCTGAGAACTTCTGCAGATTTCCACAAATGAAAAGATATACTTCTTTCAATAGTTGTTGTAATGAGTACATTTCTGCAATGGTTGCAACATCTACACAATTGTCTAAATCAAGCTGCTCTTTTAAGTAAGAAGAGCAAGCTTCAACAACAGCAATTAACTGTACATGATTGGCAGCTGATAAGACATCCTGAATATTTGCTAAACTCAAAGCAAGTTTTGATGTATAAGCATATTCTAGAAGATAACGCATTCCATCGGCAGTAACACCATTCAAACAAATTTCACTTTGTTGACTTTCTTTCATGGCATCAGTAAACATGGCACGAAAATAATCACTACAAGATGCCAATACTACTCTATGTGCTTGAAATGACTGCCCTCCAGCAATGAGAGTTATATCTAACAATAAGCCTTTACTCCGCAAGGTATTAAGTCCACTAAGAAGGGTGCCCATGTGAGAAGGCGATTCAAACTGTACAGCTCGGGAGCTTTGAGCTGGATGATTCCTTCTTATCTCGTGCATTCTTGACTTGATGTTAATGAAATCTGTGAAATAAAAAGATATTTATAATAAAGAATTTATTTTCTACAAAACTTTAAAAGAAAACAATTTTTGTTATAAGTTTCTAATCATAAAATTTCAATAAAATTTTTTACTTTAATTACAATATTTAAAGTAGGCATGTAATTTATATAAGAATTCATCAAAATTTGTTACAATAGAAAATATCTTAAAATGTAATTTTAGAATATTAATAGAAAATAACTTGGAATTATTTTCTGAGTTTGGTTTGTTGATTGCACAATGGCTACTTTTTTAACAAAAGATCTAATTAGAATGGGAAACAATTTATCTACTGGAAAAAGCAACAAAATTTTAAGTGAAATTCAAGTAAAATTTAATATTTAATTTCATAGAATATTAATTTAAACATAGTATTTTAATATAACAAATTAAGTAATTGTTTATAAAGACAAAGAATAATCATGCAAGCAAATAACTTTCAAGATTGACAAGGCATGTTTGGTGCAATGGAATTCTCTTCAAAATTTGATGAATTGCACAGTACTTTTTCTGATAAAATAACTTATTAATACATAAAAATATTCAGTTTAAAATTTGGAATGATACAAAAATAGTCAAGTTCAAATCTGTACTATGCAAAAAGAGTCAAGCTCAAATCTTAATCTTCTTGCTTGCTATAATTTTTATACTTTTATTTTATTATTTTTCTGCTTTAAAGTATATAATTAAAAAAGGAAACTATAATATCTGTTTCCCAATGATTGCAGAACAAACATTAAAAATATTCAATCTATTTACATAAAAAATGCAAACATTCCACTCAAATTTTGCTCCCATAGAGAATGGAGAAGTACATAATCAAATTAAATTCATACATTTTCCCCTGTGTTTATTCAGGAAATGTTATACATGAAGATAAAAAATTAAGAAATGTAAAAGTAATGATAAAAAATTGCAATTTTTATATTATTTAAAATTTTAGTTAGTTATTTTTTATTAATATTTTAGTTATTACAGTATAACTTAAAAACATTTAATCTCTATTTAAATCTTAAAACAAATTTTAGTAATAAAAATTACAAAAAATATGATTTGTCTTTATTATTTATATTGAGTCATATTTTGAAAAATGAATGTCGATATTAATACTCATGTTTTTAAAAATCTTCAAGTTATACATAAAAATATAGTAAATAAAACAAATAAAATGTGCTTATAAATAAAATTTAAGATAAAGGCAAACAAAAAATTGAGTGAATAATTGTAATTAATAATATGAAATAAAATATAGCATAATGACGAATCAATATAATTGGGCAAATATCAAAATAGATGATAATAATCAAAAACATATACCTCAATACAACGTGGAATATAAAATCAACTTTCAGTACCCTTATTAAAGGTCAAATTATATTTTCAAAAATAAACAAAATAAGACTTTTTTTAATGTTATGAATTTTCAACTGATAGATTTAATTAAGATGAGAGTGGGAAGAAAAGCTTTTTGTTTGATCTAGAGAATGAGTCTCCAGTTTCTTTGACAAAGGCACTTCAGTGTGCCAGTTTAATACACATGGCATAATTCATAGGATTGTTTGATTACTTCGCTAAAGAGTAGAAAACTGTAGAGGGTAAAATACGCCAAGCCTGTGATAAAGTTCGCTAAACTGGCTTAACGGTTCAGAATGCGTTTTCATGACCAGATTTTCGTTTTAAGACTTAAGGTGATCGTATGACATGCGCGAAATTCATTTTGTGTGCAACCCTTGCGCTTAATGATTAATTTTATTTGTTTACAATTAAAGAATATGCTAAGTTAATGTTCCTGCAATTGGAATTCCAATTTTTGGAAGATATATTGTTTATAATTTTTAAAATTTTGTTTCGAAACTTTGAAAACTATATTGCTTGAATTTTTTTAAAGTTATATTATTTTGAATTTTCATTTGGTCGGCCAATTTAAGATCTGTACAGGGTGTTAATAATGTGCCCGGTAAATGTAATTTGTTAAAGTTAGAAGTTTAGTTTTACTCCCCGGTTGTCACTGTACTAGGTAGCGCTACACTGATGTTTTTTTAAGGTGGGCACCATTGCTAGGTATATTAAAAACTGAGCTTAAATAAAAAATGAAATTTAGCTTTATTGCCTGGTTGTCACTGTACTAGGTAGCGCTACACTGATTTTTTTTAAGGTGGGTGCCATTGCTCGGTATATTAAAAATAGAGTTTAAATAAAAAATGAAATTTGTTAATGTTAGAAATTTAGTTTACGTATCTGGTTGTCACTGTAGTAGGTAGCGTTACAATGAAGAATTTCTTTAGGTGAGCGCATTTGCACTGTATATTAAAATTCGAGTTTTAAAATTTTCATTTCTAGTTATAAGAATTTTAGTACTTAATTATAATGAAATATTCAAAATTTTGATATTTGGAATTCGAAAAAACACGCAATTTCTAAGTTGAAATTCGAACACGATCGGTATTGGTAGCCGGGTGACACGTAAATTGCGCGTAGTGACATAATTTAAGTTGACGACATAGCTATAGAGTGCTTGGTGCGAAAATTTAAAATTGCGTCAAACCTGTACAGTTCTGTAAACTTTTACCAGTTATTTTTATTTTATGAAATTTTAAAATTTTCTTCTTTTAACCAAGTGTGCATAAAAATGAGTAACTGTGGAAAAATATTTTCTATAAGAGGCTCATTACTAACACATATCAAAACAACTAGATGCTACACTAGTAATTATATAATTACAGCTGTTAAATCATAGGTACGTATATACATATAACAGGTGAAGATTTTAAGCATGATCATACAAATAATCATGCTTAAAATCTTCATCTGTTGAGCATTATGAATGAGGAAAAAAGTGTGAACAAGATTGGTGCTATGTTTGCTGACTTTGAATAAAAAACTCCAACATGTGAAGATATTAAAATAATGTTTGTCACAATATTTTTTCCCCAATATTTCATAATTATGAAATAGATACGGATTCATCACTATACACCAGAAACCAAGCAGTAATGGAAACAGTGGACAGCAAAGAATAAATTAGCACCAAAAAAGCAAAAAGTGAACCATCAGCTGAAAAAGTTATAATACTTTTTGGGATACTAAGGTAATTTTATAATTAAATCCTCTAGAAAAAGACAAAACATCAATAATGAATATTGTGTTAATTTTTTGTATAAATTGTATTCCAAAAAACTAAAGGACCAGGTATGGCCAAGAAAATGTTCTTTCAGTATCACAATCTCCCCATATTGCTATTACATATTATTGTAATGGTAAAATTACATAAACTGAAGTCTAAAATTCTTTTTTATGCACCTTATATTCTCCTATTCCCCTCAGATTATAGTTACTTCAACAATATATAAAACAATTTAGGGTATTCTTATTTTTTTCTAAGAAATTCTATTCTGATACAAAAATCAACTCAGAAATTAATGTTCTTAAAGAGAGAATACAAACATTGTCGCAAAGCTGGATAAAGTGCACTGTTTAAGGACGAAGACCATGTTAGTACATAAAGTATTAAGCAATTTTTTTTCTAGTTAGGCAATAAATTTTTCAGCCTACTCTTATAGTTTAATTAGATATCAAATTCCATAATTTTCATGAAATCAGTGATACTAACAATAAATAATTTTGCTCACCCACACAGTCATTATCACAAATATGACAAACTTATTTATTAGACATGCTATTCATTGTAGCTAAGGATCCATGTAAATTAAAAATTTTGGAAATAATAAAACATCAAAACATTCAATTGTACTTCCATATTTTAATCTTTCATTCAGTGAATTTTGTCACAACAAACTAGATTAAGTTAATAAATTAGTTTTAATCACTTTAAATTTACAAATTTGTATTATATTATAATGATAATTATATAAGATGATTATAGTATAAGAAAAAGTGTGCAGCTTTTTCTAAAGCAATCATGCCACAGGAGAACGTGGAAAAAATCAATATTTTTGGAAACAAAGTTTCTATTACATTTCTTCTGATTACAGTAAATATTAATTTATTGATTTAAAAATTTAGATTGAAATTAACTATAAAAACATTCAAATGCTAAAAATAAGGGTTAAAATTCTTAATTTTTAACAGGTTTAGAGGATTTTATAAGGAAAGAATTTTATAAGATGAGACATTCATTAATCAAGAAAAATTAAAAAATATTTTACTTACAATTTACACATTCTATTCCACTTTTTAGATTTACAAGATGTCATTACTTGCTACTCTGAAATATATAAGAATTATACATAAATATAATTACATCAAAAATAAAAATATCATGGCAAAGTTTAAAAATGGTAATCAATTTAATAAAAATTTTTTTTAACATTTTTATAAGCTGTTTTTGAAATCTGATGGGGGATATCACTATCAATCCCTTAACTTGTTAAAATATAGATATTCTCAACTTTTTTTTCCTAAAATTTTATAATTATAAATAATAATAAAAAAAATTTTTTTTAATGGAATACATAACATATTCAAAGTGCAAGCATTTCCATATATGTTAAAGAAATATTCTTAAATCGAGATAGCTAATCATTCTTGTATGCGACAATACATCTGCAATCAAATGTGCAAAGTGATTAACTTAAATATGCTACCTTTATTGCTAGATTTTAAAAACATTTTTAAATTTAGACAACTAATGTAATAGTAATACAATGTGAGGATACATCTCTGATCAAATGTAAAGGCGATGTTTTCCTGTGCTCCCTAACAGTTATCCTTTTCTGACTTTAATAATTTAATTAAATAATAATTGCCTAATTGTTATTAATGCTTGACAAATGTGTAGTTACAATGCAACTGATATTTAAACATAGTTATCAAGGGTTAAGATCAAATAATAGATCTACAATTTGGAAAGCTTGAAATGACATGTTCAACCCAAGACATAAATATTATAATTTTCATTAAGAGGATATTTGAAACATTTTAAAAAATTTCAAACTCAAATAAGCTATATAAAAATTTATTAAAAATATTCCTCAGGACATCAACTGAATCAAAACTTCAATGGTGATAAAAATAAACAGTTATTCTAAAATCTATTATTTTATTAAACAAGTTATGATTTATTGCATGATTACAGTGAATTCCTAGAAAATTAAAAGATATCAATTCAGATAAAAAAAAAAAACACAATTTAGACAACATCAGAAAATTGGCCATTAATTTACATTTAAATGACAAATATTGCTGTCTGCTTGATGTTTTTTAATTATTCTTGTTGAACAGAAAAATTAAATTGCTCCAAAATGATTATCAAAAAATATTATAAGTTCAAGGGATAATTTTTGATTCAACAAGTGAATAGCATTCACATTCAATAACTTTATAAAATTTTATATAATTTAGAAGAAAAACACCAGAACAGAAATATTAGATTAAATAGAGCATTGTTATTCTGGATTGGATAGCCATTTTAAACAAAAATTCTAAATTATAAATAGAGCCAACTTTCAAAAAATCATAAAGCAATCTGTTGTTGTTGTTACAAATCCCATTCAAAATAGCGGAGCTACATCAGATCCATGAGCCCATGCACTCTCACAAAATCAAGAAAAAGAAGGGGGTTCCCAAGGAGCTCCTCCATTGAGAATTGAGTGCACTCAAGTAAGTGTTACTTTTTTGCATTCTATAAAGCAATCTTAAACTGATATTTAAAGTAAAAATTACTTTATTGCATTCTATAATATGAGACAGATCTATATACATAACCAATACATTGGATTAAAATACAAATATGGTATTTACCAATTTCGTTAAAGTGAAGAGATCCGTACAGAGGGTAAAATGCGCTAAGCAGGCGATAAAGTGGTGCGATTAGTTTGCCAGACTGGTTTAACAGTTCGAATTACGCATGTATGACGTGTTTTGTGTTTATGAGGTAACGTGATCGCGTGACATGCGCGTTTTGTATGTAACCTTAGAAACTATTACAGAATAATCTTAACGCATTGAGTTTCGATATTCGCTTTTTGGAGTTTGTGTGTTGGTTGCGAAAATTAATAATTATTGGTGAGGATATATTGATTTTACATTTTCGCGGAGTACGTATGGAGAAAGAATCCGGAAAACATAATAGAAGATTTTTTAGATGCGATAAAAACGGTATATTCGCCGAAAAGTAACGATTCGGAGAGCGATGAAGATTAGGTGAGTTATTTTGTTTTTCATTACTATTTTATTCATATTTAGAAACTAAATTTTTTATAAAAATGAATGTTTCCATAAGTAAATGAATGTTTAAGTTGTGTGCATTGTATGTTAGTGTTAGAATGTGCAGCGTACTGAAATTTCCTTAATGTGGGCGATATATTAAAATTTGAGTTTAAACAAAAAGTGAAATTTGTTAACTTTAGAAATTTAGCTTTATTGCCCGGTTGGCACTGTAGTAGGTAGCGCTACACTGATGTTTTTTTAAGGTGGGCGCCATTGCTCGGAATATTAAAAAGTGAATTTAAATAAAAAAATGAAATTTGTTAATGTTAGAAATTTAGCTTTATTATTGATTGTCACTGTAGTACGTAGCGGTACATTCTTTTTTTTTAAGTGAGCAAAATTGCACAGTATTTTAAAATTCAAGTTTTAAAATTTTCGTTTCTAGTTATTAGAATTTTAAAACTTCTATAGTACTTATTATAATGAAATATTCAAATTTTTAATACTTGGAATTCGGAAAAAAAGCGCTATTTCAAAGCTGAAGTTCGAACACGATCGTTATTGGTTGATTGCTATCGCGCGTAGTGACGTAATTTAGGTTGGCATACAGAGCTGTAGAGTGGTTGACGCAAAAATTTGAAATCGCGCCAATCCTGAACGGGTCTGGTAACTTTTACCATTAATTTTTTAAGATACCCTCAATAATCAAATGTCCAGAATAATACTGTTCAGATTAAATGGTGTACTTATGTTATTTCCTTTTCAAACTATATACCATAAAAGAAACATCATGGTTGGGGAATGTGCATCATTTGTACACATATCCCAACCATGCACATAGACGTTAAAAAAATTACTCACATAGAAAATTAGACTTTTTTAAATACAATATGAGAAATATATTTGGAACAAGTTCAGTATCCCCATACACTTGGCGACGCGGCGAATATTTATGTCGCCAAGTCGCCAAGCTATGCACGCGTTTATTAAAACGGGAAATTTCCCTAAGTTCTATCGAAAAATATGCATTTCAGAAAATTTAAAAAGGGAAATAAATATAAATAATGGACTTACTTTATATGAAGTTAAGCTGACATGCCGATTGGTTATGACAAGCCGGTTTATTTCGACTTAATTCGTTTGTCACCAGTGTCACATTTCAGTAAAAATAATTATCTAATTTTACAAAAAACATGCAAAAATATTTTTCTAAATATAAACACTTTATAAAATTAAAAAAAAGCATGCAAAAACTTATTTTTCAAATATATACATTTTTAAATTAAAAAAAAAAACATGAATAAAATATTTTTTAAGAATATACACATTATAAGTAAATAAAAATGAAACACGAATACAATAAAAAACATGTAAGCAATAGAATTTAAATAAATTACACTTTCTCCAAATCCAATTTCCGTTAAAAATTAATATTTGCGAATCCTAAATTAATTAATAAATTGGAATCCTGAGCAATAATCCATCATTATTATCTTTAATTTTTGCTAAAATAACTTGTTGATATTTTTCTACAACATTTTGAATATGAAACATTTTAAATTAAAACAAAAAATAAAGTAATTAAAACAATAAAAAGATGATAAAAAATTAAGAAAACGAATTGAAAAAAAAATAGTTAACGATTTAAAATGTATAAAATAAATGTAAATCAATTAATAAAAAATATATATTAAAATTAAACCAAATAAAAGTAAATTATATAAAAGAAATAATAAAAAAGAAAAAATTTACAATAATTGGACACTGGAGACAATGAAACACAAGAACAGGAAATCCACGAATTCTATCAGCAAATGTAAACGAAATTAAAATGACAAGCAATTAAAACGTAGAACAATTAGCAAAGAAAGTTCTGGAAAGGTCTCGAAGTGAAACTAAAAAAGCTATTGCCACTAAAAAAAGCACATATATAACGTAAAAATTATTTAAAACACGAGAAAAACGGAATCTGGCAAGGAAAAAATAAAAATAGTAACAAAAACTAAATTTGGCAACACTATAATAAAAACAAAAGCTGAAATCGGCAACACTACAACGTAAACAACGGTTACCAGATTTGGCGAGAAATCAGTGTATGGGGATACTGAACTTGTTCCATATATTTTCAAATTAAAACTTGGCAACAATTATTTACAGAAGAATAAATACAAATTACACAATTAGTATAGCATTCCAAAGATTTGCATTACCATTAATAAAAGTAGCAATTAAACATTAAAAATAGATTAAATAATTTTCATTAATAGTTTTTCAAAACTGAATAGACTTAAACTGGTAAAAACCATGCTTAAAATTACAAAGTTTATTTCAGACAAAAGATTTGCTAATAAATGCTAATAAAACACAGATAAATGCCCGCTTGTAGAAAAATTTTATTTATTGGAAAATGTTAAGTTTTTGGCATAACTTATTATCTTCAAAGTTAAATGTATAACTGTTTTAGTAGAATAATTCTTTTTAAAAGAACATACATTTTGAAGCCATGCAAGAATTTCTTTTAACTGAGCCGAAGTTTCCTATAATAATAATAAAAATTCATAAACTTTGTGATTAACCTTTTTTGTCAGAAAAAACTCAATAGTAATAAAGTAAAATTAAACAATTATGACAAAATACTCTACTAAAACTAGCTACTTAAAATATGTAAAGTTTATTACATTTATTCGAAAAATACACAAAAAAAATTCATTAGAAACGAAATTATTTGTTTATAAGAGTAATCGAAATTAATTTTGTATACAAAATAGAAAGTAGTATTTACTTTTATAATCTTGTTGACACTGATTATTTGATTTTCACACTTTTTATTTTTTAAAAATTATATTTGAACTAAACAGAAACAAATAACTCAAAAGTAAATAATAATTTTAAAAAGTGAAATGTCACTTGAACAAAATTTTTAAACTTACATTACCATCACTAATATTTAAAAGCATAACTTCATTCTTTCAATTTTTAAATGTAGGTATTCAGAAATACTTACAACAAACTTCAAAACCCAATCAAGTAGGTGAATATACTACAATCATTTTGAATGCACTTAGACCACTTGCTCTTCAAAACGTAAACAAAATAATGTCAGCCATCTTGAGTTGAGCAGCAAACATTTTCTATCATTTATTTCATTTCACTTCTCAAATTATCATAAATGAGGATTTGCAATAAATGATGAAATGTATAACTATTGCCAACTTAATAAAGGAACAAATGCATCTAAGCTTAAAGTTAATTCAACTGTTTGATTATATCTTCATCGACTTTTCATTGTTCCCATGTTCTAGAAAATTTCAAGATATTTTTTATATAAATATGAAACTCTTTTATTTTTTGTAATTATTGACTATAAAATCTATATAAAAATTACTAGAATACATACATTTCTTGAAATTTCTGTGAAATAAATAAATAAATTTTGAAGATGGATTACTTGAAAATTTTCCTTTCCTTTCACCATGATTTTTTACACATGAGAAGAACCGAAATATTTTGCTTGCATAAACTTAAAAAATTAAATCTTTATTAAATGACTATTGTTTCACATAACTTATAAAAGTAATAAGAAGTAACCATATATTCAATTTTTAAACAAAAAATTTTAAAAATTCTGATTTCATGTTAATTTTTATTTATAGTTTATTTTTAATTTGGATTCTTAGACTAGTCCAACAAAATAAATATGAAAATATTTTATGATTATTTTATTTTATTTTAAATAGCTTTTTAAAAATTTATCAGTACTTTTAAATAACAGTATGAATGTGTTATTTTACCTTCATACAAATTACATAAATTTTGCATTTTATACAGTTTAAATAATGTATTTTATAAAAAAATTTAATATATAAATTAAAAATAAAATATTTTATTAAAAATGACAATATTACTTAAACTATAAAATCGTCAGAAACACTCCTTATTCGTAGGAATACAAAAGTATCTTATATATTGGAAAGCCTTAACCTTTATTTGATGTTTAATCAGAAGAAAATTATGAAAAGATTAGTGAGTGAAGGAAATAATTAAGATATTCACAAAAGCTTCTCTGATAATCTAGAAGCCTTACAGATGGCTCTGATGTTGTTTATGTTAAAGCCAAAATTTACAAATATAAAATTATTATCTGTTTTTGTGCTGTCATCTAGCGCCAGAATATGTAATCAAAATCTGATATTCTACTTATTGTTATAAGAGTTTACTTAAAAATTAAAATATCATACATAATAATTTTAATTCTTAAATCGGTACTTTAAACTAGCACAAATCCTTAAAATTTTAATAAATTAACTTATTTAAAATTTTATTTTTAAATTTTTTGGACTATTTTCTTAAAAGATTAGAGGTTGACGTTAAGGATTTTTTTGCGCCATATCAAATTTTTATAATTGATTTATACGGAATTTCAAATTAAACAAAAGATTTCGCTTTCAGTTAAGAAAATTTAATATAATATAGTTTGTGAAATGTTTTTAATCAAAAGAATGGTATTAAAAAGAAAATGTTATATTAAATAGAAATAAAATTCTTAGAAAGTATAATTGGGAAAGGATGCATGCAATCCATCACTTTTCCGTGTCAAAATACTTAATATCAATTTTTACACTGATTCAAAAACTTCTTCAGTGATGACTTTTTCCATCTATTTTTCAGCAAGTGACAGTTATTTAATAAATCATAACATATGGAGAAATTTAAACAATATTATTATTTCCATGGATCAAACCTTCCAATCAATTTTAAGGGATTTCTTAAGATAAAAAAGTTAAAATAATAATAATTTTAATTTTTAGTTACACAAACACCGAAAGTATTCGCAATAATTCTTTTCTGGTTCATAAAATAGAAACTTTTAATTCAAATTACATTGTCCTACTTTGGCAATCCACATTGGTCTTATACAGGGAAATGTAAACCATCCAGAATTGGACCAATACAGATCGCCAATAATGGATCTAGGTAATGCCACGATATTATGCTTTTTGGGGAATAACTATAAAAGTGTATTTTATAGTTATTGGATTTTCTGCATGAGAATTATATTTGGATGTCACATATATTTCAAAGAAATTTCTATTATTCATTAAAATCAGTTTTATGAATAAATGTTTAGGAAAATAGTACTATGAAGAATAAGATAATTATTTTCAGGTATTAAATGCTCTATTTCAACTAATATCCCAATTAAAAAAGTATTAAACTTCCAAAGCTTTCAAATTAAATAATTCTATTTTTATTTATTTAATTTTAAACATCACGTCATTGCCGTCCATAAAGAATGCACATATTGTTAATTTCAGAACTAAAGCAATACAGAAAACTTACTCCAAGCTTTAAAATGATAAATCATACAAAATAAGTAAGAAATAAATACTGAAGTTAGCAATATTTTCCTTTTACAAACGTTGCATGAAGTTAAATTATTTCAATGCATTTTCAGCTTCTTATTTCTGCCAATCAAAGCTACTGAAAACCGCCAGCCACCTCGTCATTTAAAAGTGCGTTTAAACAGTGAGGATTAATAGTATCCTTTTAAAGCATCCTCACTCAAGTGGAGGGACATTAGATTGTATGGAATTTTGGTGTACATAAATTCTCTCACCATCGCAGTCTTCCGTTGGGTGAGACATAGATCCCACTGTCTCGCGGTCATGAGAACGTAACTTTCCCTTCAACAAATTATACGGCCCTTTTAAATGATGTCTTAAATTGTATGGTATTTAATTTCCAGTCGTCTTTTTCTGTTTGGCAGCGCTGCTAGACACACTAAACCATTCAACTCTTTTCAACCATGGTTAATTGAAGAGATCATACATAATTTCTGAAAACCTTTTCTTCATTGTTCCACACTATTTTAAACAGAAGTACATTGTATTCTATGTATGAGTATTCTGCAAAAATATATCCTTTTAATGGAATTCAATTGCTTTACGTATAAATCATGGGCTTTTTTTTCCAGATACGAGAGTCAGGTACTTACTCATTTGTGTTATCATATATTTATGATTAGGAGAGATCGGATGATCCCGCATATGAAATTCAATCAAATGAAAGAACCTTCAAAAACAAGCTTTTACGAAATAATTAAATAGTGCATATTCTCTGGAATCAAATTCATACAAATGTTATATGGAGTTATGCATGTGTAATTTCCATTATAAAGTTTGATTAATTTTGATTTAAATGCTTATATATATGAACAGGATATTGGGAATAAATTAAGTGCTTAATGTTTAATTCAAATGGTCTTTATTCATCATTTTCTTATCGTAATATATTTAATGTGTATTTTTTATTTTCGAGTAAAGAAAATAGGTCAAGCAAAGATGAAAAATAAGATTTATTTGACTGTAAATGAATAGAATATTTGTTTTGTATATTGAGAGAATATTTGTTTTAATATGTGATGTCTTGATAGTTATTACATACTCTTTCAGTGCCTTAACAAAATGAAGATTCCCTAAAGAAGTTCTAAGTAAATTAATGAAAATGAATTTGATTCAAAACACTTACGTTTTAATAAAATGATCAACTTAAGAATTAAAATGAATATTTCTTATGACGAATGCTTTTTTATATAAAAAAATTCTTTTGATTAGAAAATTTGACATTTTTTAAATAAAAATTTAATGTTCGAATTTATATAACAAAAATTTAATTTAAAATGTAATTACAATTCAGGATTAAAATTTAAATTAAAGTTTTAAATGTATACATTTAAATAAAATTTGAAGTTTATTTTAGAAAATGCATTGTACTTTCACATTTAAAAAAATTAATACGTTGATTATTTTAATGAAACGATTGAGGCTATAACAAAAATTTCAATTTGGTAGCCTCAGAAAATAATTTAATTGTATTCATAACTGGTGCTTTAAATTTTGAAATGTTATCATTTATTTTATATAAGCTAATTATTAAACAAATTTTTCACTTTATAGAAACATTGTACAAGATATGAAATTTATGGTTGATTGGGTTTTGGTCAAAAATTAGTCAAGGTCCAAAAATGGATATGTGTTGCTTCGTTTTAAAGTTTTGATTTACGTGTAATATTTCTATAATTTCCCTAAAAATAAACTACCATTTTATCTTCAAGTATGAAAATGAAAGAATAAAATGAGTTTTTAATCAATATTTGATTCATATTGATATTAGTGATTATTACCTAGATATAAATGAATAAGTAGTGTTTGCAATGGATGGATAACATTAAGCATTACTGAGGAAAATTCAACCTTTTGATTATTATGCAGCCCATTGAAAGATATGAAATAAACAAGGTCTGTTTTGGCTTACACTTATAAAAACTTGCAATGATATTGAGCAGAAAAAAATTTACATATTTGATTAATTCTTATTTTTTGATGATAATATTGTTTGATATAGATTTTTGTTATTTTTTATAGATACTTAATTAAATAAACATTTCAAAGAAAAAAATGCAACAGGTTCTTATTTTTATTTATTTACTTATTTTTTTTCTGAATATATAAAGTTGTAAAAAATAATTCGTTTTTCCATTACTTTCTGTTACAGTGAAATTTTTTTATCATAGTAAGAACGTAAATGGTATTTATATGTATTACGTTGTTATTTTAAAGTCATGATATCTTTGGAACAACTGTTTTAAGTGCATGGGCTTGCACAGCGCGTGGGCTTGTGCACACATTTTGTTACAAGTTATCCGAACGAAATCTTCAATCTAGTTCAAAAGAGTACATCTTTATTGTAATAACAATCAAATTTACTAACAATGCAATATTTACGAACCTGTTTATGGGAATATTGACAATTATGATGATTTCTCCGGCTATCAACGAGCAGGAACAAAAATAGTTTACTTTTATGTTAAATATTTCGTTGTAGTAATAGATTTACTATCAAGTTCGGTAAATTCTAAAGCAAACAGTACCAAACTTTAAAAAATCAATTGAATTAATTATTATCTTTAAAATTTGTTATAGCTGTAATTAAAAATATAACTCATGTAACTAAAGATGTGAAATATAGCATTCTGTAATTTCGAAATAATAGGCAATCATTATAGAAATAAAGACCTCCAAACTTTGAAGACAGCAAATATTTTATTTATTTAATTTCATAGAAGGCTGAAAATATTTAAAATATTATGACACAAATTTGTTGAAAATTTCAATAAATTGCGGATATGAATATAAGAAGCAGCTTACCTTAAGTTTTTTTAATCGGAAATTAAAATTTTAAATGTAAAAAAACTTACCATGAATTCTTTAATACCATGAATTGTTTTGCATGGTATTGAAGACTCAGCATAAATTGTTTCGCACATTACATTTTCAAAAATATTTAGACACTGAATGCTTCACAGAGAAATGATCTAATATTTTATTTAGGCAACATATAGATTAACGTTTTCTTTGTATTACAGAGAAAACGAGTCATGCCATATTTTCAAAACTCTTCTATATTTTTTAATATGTTCACGTAGTCCTTGTCTACTATCTTTGTAAAACTTATACTTGCTCAAGATTAAAATTTTTAACGAGCTTTTGAAGTGTCAGGTTTCCGAATAGGCTTCCTGTATTCTCGAAAACATAGCAGCAAATGTTTTGTTGTATGCCACGTATATATTAATGGTTAATGTACTTAATAAATGCCTATTATTTCCATAATATTATTATAATGTAGGTAAAGCTAACTTATATCCATGCTTAAGACAAAGCGTAAAAATCAATAACAAATCCTAGTCCAAGGAAAAAAATAAAACCTAAATGATAGAATTTACTCCAAATTTCACTTTTGAGGATTACCAAAATTTATTGAATATCAACATGTTAAAGAGAAAGTGATATTTTTTTTTAATTTGATGTAACTGAAACATATTTTATATTTTTTGTGAGTTTTAGAATAATAATATTATTAATATAATATTATAATTTATATATATATATATATATATATATATGAATGTATGTATATAATAAGGAATTATTATTTTCTATATAAGATGCAGGAGTTTGTACTTAGTTGATACTTTTATCTTAGGTAAGAATTCTTTTTTTAAAACATCGTTAATATAATTATAAGTCGCAAAATTCTTCCTTATATTAATGATATTCTTTAATATTGATTTATTCGGTTTTGGTTAGTGTTGTTTTCTGGGTTTCGTTCCTTGCGATATGAAAACATAACCGAATATCTATGCTCAACGTACAAATATGTTTTCGAATATATGTTCTGTATTCAGTATTTTTTCAAACAAAATATAAATCAGCTGTTAAAGGTTAATTAAACAAATGTTAGGTGTAAGATTATTGTAATGTGTGTCCTCTTTTTCCAATCTTATAAATAATTTAAAAATTATTGACAAATAAAATCTCATAAAATTGAATACATTAAATGGTAAATACATGTATAGATAAATGAAAAAACTAAAAAATATAAAAATTTGTTTTAAATTATAATTATGAGATAAGTGTTTGGCCCTTAGGTAAAATCACTTTCATAAACCAAATAGAAAATAATTTCAAAATTTTATTATTTTTTTAAATGTTATTTGCTTATTTCTAAAATATATATTTAATTTCATTGTTTAAAAATCTGTTTTATTTCAAAACGATTTTCGTGTCAGGTATTATTTTTGTCTCATCAATAATGTCACAAAATTCCATAATCACAGCATACTCAACTATTTAAATCTGTAATATAGCTCAGTTTATTATTTAGGTATGCTTATGTATTTTATTAACTGAATTCTTGAATTTTTATTAAACACTTTATATTGAACCTGTCAGTCATAAATAAAAATTTTGTAATTTTTCTTTCTAAAAAGGAAAAATAAAATGATGAAGCACAAAGCCTCTATTTCACTGAGTTATAAATTTACACAAAACTAATTTCAGTAAACATTTTCATATGAATTTCTGTTTATTGTCCATCTCACTGTATTTGCAAAAATAAAGAGATATTTTCTTTTCTTAATTACTGATTTATTTTATAATCAGCAGCGTAATTTTGAAATTTAATAAATTATATTTTACAATACATTCAAATAGTTATCCAGTACTTGTCATTGCTCACTCTTAAAGTTTATTTAAAAAAAATTATTATTGTTTTATGAAGTCAACTGAAACTGACAAGTATGAAATCAAGTTTGAAGTTAACATTTCGTGAAATACGAGTCGAGAGCCAATATGTCAAATAAGTGTCCATATCTCAGATATCCTCATCAAAAATAACTGATGATTGTCAGTATTTGATAAGGAATCACCGTCTCTCTATGAGGAACCATGACGTAATAGGGTTGGTATGATTTGATTGGTAAAGATGAAAACCTAAATAGATTCACTAAAAGCATTGATATAGATGAATATTGTGGGTCGATAGGTTATGAAGTTATGTGTAGTTTAATGCTGCAATATTTCTGTCTCCTAAAAAATATATTGTATATTATAAAGAGTATGCTTGGCAAACAAATATTGGATAAATACTTTGAATAATTTTTCATATATTGAGCTATAATAATTCACATTATTTAGAAAACAGTTTTAATTAATATAATTTTAATCTCACAGTTGAATCTTATTTATACAGAACTTCTTACACAAAAATTTATTTTTAGTGATGACGAATTTATAATTTTTCTGTTAAATAAAGTGTTAGAAATATTCCATTCTCGATATTACAAATATTTGAAAACGTGTAAAAAGAGTTATGAGATTCAAAAAATATTTCTTCTATTTTAAAATAAGAAAATTAATGTAGAATGTATCATTTTTTACGAATATATAACCTAGTTCTCATAAATAAAATATTTTTTTTATTCTACATTAATTCTTTTATTTTTTACACGCATTCTTTAAGATTCAATTTTGTCGACTCCATATTTCCACTTTAAATAAAGATGACTAAATATCTTAAAGTGTACATTATCGTTTTCTTTGATTAGAATTTGTTTTAAGTATATATAACTCTTTTAGGGCGGATATGAAATGAAAACTTTTGTCAGTCCACATTTTAAGACTAGATGATTACATTTCTTAGATGTACATGTAGAAATTAAAGCACAATATTATTTCCCATTGTTCGACATAAGCTACGTTTGAGTACTCGAGTCCATTGCTTTGAAGAGTATGGTTTCACAGCTAAACAATTGTTAACGTTAAATATGCTTCTTATGTATATAAAATATTATTTTTTTACTATACAGTTTCAGGCAACATAGATGAACTAGGTCTAGTAATCTCTTCGTCAAATTTATACATCTCAGTCTAAAACACTAAGCTGCGATTTTTTTAAGCTGCATATGTCCAATCAACAAGCAACAATAAATATGTTAAGAGAATGATTGTTAATATTAGCTAACATTTTATCAACACAACCAACAAACTTGATTTTGAATCACAATCACGTGACAAAGTCAATATTTGGGATGACAACTTTTTCTTTAAATTACATTACTAGGATGATATTATGGAATACAACTTCAATTGATTTTATCAACAACACAATCTTTTTCTGGGTCAAGATTGAATTAGTTATTTTCCAATCCCAGAATCGATGTTTGTTCTACTCGAACACTGCTATAAGAATGCCTTTAAAAATTTAATGAGTTATTAATTTCTCTAATGTTTACAGGAATATAGGGTGTTATTTTTCTAATTTAGTTCTTATTTTTAAACAGTTTTTTTATATAATTATATAACATTAACTTTCTTTCTAATGTCTTCAGATTCAAATTACAAATAACTGGAGTTTTTATTGGTATTCCACTATTTTGAAGTTGTTTGAAAATTATGTATGGAGAATATTTTTTAATATTACATCTGACTTCACCAATAGTCTATTGTGTAATTCTATTACTATGCTAAAATAAAAATTCAAATTATTTATTTCATAATTGATTTTAAATAATATTCGAAAGGCATGCATATATATATATATATATATATATATGCAATCCCAGAATCGAAAAATAAAACACACAAATCAATATATATATATATATATATACATATATATATATATATATATATATATATATATATATATATATATATATATATATATATATATTGATTTGTGTGTTTTATTTTTTCAATAAATCCAACATTTAGAAGGATTTTAAAAAATATATCAGAAAAATCCTCTTACACACACACACACACACACACACACACACACACACACACACACACACACACACACACACACACACACACACACACACACACACACACACACACACACACACACACACACACATATATATATATATATAAAAGAAATATCTCTCAAGAGAAACAGTGTATAATATTAGTATTTCATCAAAGTTCTACTTATGACTTCACATAAATAATTATTAGTTTTTCAAAGTTATTAAGAACTATATGTTACAGGTGAATGTGCAATTTAGTAATTGTGTAATCTTAAGTACAAAGTAATTATGTAATATGATCTGATTTAGAAACTCAATTCCTTGAGTACTTGTATTTAAGTAATGTCTTTTCTATTATAGCATAATAAATAATGCAATGTCTATCAGACAATGATATAAAAATCTGAAGCACGTCATTGGCGAAAAACCTTACTGTTTATTTCCATCCGGATGTCTACTCATCCCAGTAACATAATTCTCCGTTTTTTGTCAGCGCAATAAATCTAAAACGACGTTAAATCTCAGGAAACGGCAAACCATTTGACAAAATAACCTTGGCAGACGTAGTGTTGCAACTTCAGATATTTGACATTGACTCCATATACGAATCGCCGTGTAAATGCGAGAAATTAGTTGAAAAGAATCGCTTATTTTTTTCGATTACGTTTCCAGAGAAATAACGACAATCAGTTACTAAACGTTAAATTTATAAGATTTTTATATAAGTTTTTTATATAAAATAAGCTGGAGGTGAAATTCCCCTAAATAAGTTAAATTAAGGATTATTTAACTTATTTAATCGTTAAATAATACTGGGTCTTTCTAGAATATATATTATTTAATTAGGTGTGATGTCGTAAGCAAAAAATACAAAGAAACATTTTCACTTTCAAATTGAAATGTGATTATGTACCCACAACCTTGAATTTCACTCATTAATTGTACAAAAATAATAGTTCCAATCTGTAAACTATTGTGTTCTGAAACGTACTTCAAATTGTTTGGTTTCATGAGGAAACATTTTAGTTATTTATGGATTAATGTATTCAAGAAGTATTTCTTCCACGTGGTTTCCTCGTGTATATTTAACAATAATGCTTTCGCTTTCAGCTGTATTAAACATTTAAATTAATTATTCAAAATAACGTATACAGTAATATGATAAATATTAATTTTATTCATATTTATTTTTAGGAATATTTTTATACTATTACTAGTAAAAAAAAAAAAAGAAAGAATTCTGCACGGATTTATTTTATTTTAAATATTATTTAACTTTAGAATAAATATGACGATAATGAACAAAGAAAAATCATTTAATAATCCAACAAATAACTTTGTTATGAAATGAGAATAATAGTAAAAAATCCTCTCATTAAAAATATTTAATTCGAATAAAATATTATTTTCTGAATTAAATATTTAGAAATCACTTTTCACATTTTAATGGCTGTGCGTATAAGCTAATGCAAGCATAAGATGACGTAAATTATTTAAACAGATGTAAAATTCACAAATTACAATCGCTGACTTAAATCTCACATTTTTAAACATTTTAAAATGAACTGTGAAATCTTTATTAAAATCATAATCACTAAAAATAGAAGTCTTTGCTTACATTGAAATATCGATGGTAAAATTGTAAATTAAATATTGCGGGAAAAGTGATATTTTCTGATTATACAGCAATTTATACCAGTCTATTAGACACATATAAATATGATTAACATCATGCGTAGTAAAACTGTTTTTCTCTTATTTTCTCTGATCAATCTAAGTCAAAGTATATTTAATCTGAACGAATGAGAACGACAATCATTTAGTAATAAGCATTATGGCATATCGCAAGAAATCCATACAACTCTTGGTTTCATGCTTATTTGTGTAGCTTTAAGGAACTGATATACTTAGTTCTGACAATCATAATTAATATATTTATTCAAATGGAGAGAAAATATCAAGTAAAATAAAATATTTTTTCATTTCGAATTTCCTTTCTTAAGATATATGTAAGATGAAAAACTGCCAAAAATTTCCAAGAACTTTGTAGAAATCCATTACTAAAACTTCAAGAAAACATTAGTTTTAAAAGTTTTTAATATTTTTTATTAATATGCTGCAATGTTATATTAAATCTGTAAGTATGACCATTACATAGTATTGCAGATTGTTCATATTTACAGATGAGAAGCTCCTTATATTTATTTTAATAATGCACTACATTAAATACTTATAATTTGAGAAAGATTTAAAAAAATCCTGTTTCCTACATATGTGATAATATGATTTAATATGTTCGATGTCTGATGCTATTACTAATGGGAAACGGAGAGGAATGTGTCATTTCTCTTTTTATTTTAATCTGTTTGGATCTCATAGCGTTAAAATGTTGTCATTGTTTTTTCTCTCTCGTGATATAAGAATATGGAATATCAACGAAACATTTCCCAGAAATGTAAGTGGCGATACTAGGAAGCACCTGAAAATCTAATTTTATGAAGTTTTGCAAGATGTGTAACATCAAGAGAATATTATCTCAGCGCATTAAATCTTCATGTAAATACTACATTTATCACAGCAAAGGAAGCCACAACGCGTTTTTCATAAGGAATTTTCAGGAAAGTGAGTGAAATAAGAGAAGTCACCAAAAATTTTTAAATGAATTTTCAATACATTTACTAAAAAGGTTGCATTTTTATATTGTATATTTATACTGCAGAGATCCAACTTGATTTTCCCGATAAAATTATAAATGTTTACGTTTTATTGAGTTGGGGCACACTCTGCAATTTGGGAGGTCAATAAAATTAAAGCCTAATTTTGATTTTTCAAAGTTGATTTAATTTTGTATGTCGTATTTCAAGCGTGATTTTTTATTTTTATTTTTTTAATTTATTTTTTAACGGAAGCATACACATTTCGGTAAATATGCATTGCGGTTTATCTGTTCATGCGAAAGATTTTAGTTGTCCGTAATAATTTTTATCTTTAAATTTTATGGTTCTTAACTGTATTTAAAAATTAAAATTCACGATGAGACTAATACTTTAACCAAATATATATTAGCGATTTTCTTTAATTTCATATTAAAGATTTTAGAGTTAGTGATAATATCCACCACACACACATTCTTATTTATAAACTTTATATACACTCATGTCCATAAATTAAGGATAATTCAGAATCACACAGATATTAAACTCTAAAATAAAAATTTTACATGAAGAATTATCACACACATCTTGAAGAATAATATGCAAATTACAAGAAACCACCATGTGGCGCCGATAGCACGTCACAATGACGAGAGTATAAGAGAGGGGTATGTAAGGAATGGTTGCAAAGAAGTAAAATTGTTCACAAGCTCTTTAAAAGCCTGTCAGTGCAATAACCGCATAATTATGGCACAAAGGAAGCATTTGGATGATGTTTTACGTGGTAGAATTATCGGTCGTGTGGAATGTGGACATACCCAGCTGGAAGTATAGGAGGAATCGCCCAGAGTGTCATCTCCAGGCTTTGGCAAAGATTCCAAGTGATGGTAATGTGAGTATACGTTACAGCACAGATTGCCCCCCGAGTTACAACGCCGAATGAGAACCGGTATTTGGCAATTATTGCCAAAAGAAACAGACGGAGCACAACATCAGACTTGTCTCGTCAGCTATCTTCAACTACCAGTACGACTGTTTCAAGGCAGACCGTGTACAGACGCTTAGAGCACATTGGTCTTTATGCTCGTAGGCCTGTCAGATGTGTTCCACTTACCACAACTCACTGTTACCTGCGGTTAGCCTGGAATACAGAGCTTACATTATGAACACCGCAACAGTGGTCTTGTGTGATGTTTTCCAACGAGTCCAGGTTTAGCTTTCAGTCTGATTCTCGCCGGACTTTCATATGAAGAGAGCCAGGAACCCGTTGCCACCAAGAGAATACCATTGAACAACACCGTTACAGTGGAGCAGGGTTACTCATTTGGATAGGAATTATTCTTGGTTCCAGAACTCACCTGCATGTTCAGAATATAACCATGACAGGCCACATCTATCGGGATGTCATTCTGGAACAACATGTACGTTTTTTCGGGGCGATGTTTCGGGGTGCGGAATTTCTGTTTATGGATGACAACGCCCGTCCTCACCATACAAACATTGTAGACGAATACCTTCAATCGGAGGATATAACCCGTATGGACTGTCCAGCATACTCATCGGATTTGAATCCAATAGAGAATGTGTGGGACATCCTTGGCCGACGAATTGTAGGCCATCAACCCCCTCCCACATGTCTACCCGAACTTTGGAGAGCATTGCTTGATGAGTGGTGTAATATTCCCCAAGATAAAATCGATAATTTGATATTCAGCATGCCTAGACGTTGTACGGCCAGTATTGCATCACCTAGGGGACATACTATGTATTAACCATCATACCAGCCATGTTATATTGGTTTTTGTAAATGGGTTCTTTTTGAAATTTGTGCTCCAGGGAATAAAAATCGCAATTTTTATTAATGATGTCATACATATAGCATCTTTTTTCTCTTTACCTTTTGTTTAATAAATAGATTTTACAAATAAGTCACATTTGTTTTGCTTCTGTCTCTTTCTTTGCCTGAACTTGCATTATCTTTAATTTATGGACACGAGTGTATAAAGAACAAAATTAGTTTTTAATTCGTTATCTACGTGTAATGTAGTGATTGATGTTTTGTTTTTTCGATAGTAGTATCACATTTTAATTTAGTTATAAACAAACGCTGTTATTCGATAATGCATTTCTAATGATCTGTGTTAAAATTTATCTCCTGGTATTTTCTTGAAATTTTTATCATAAACTAACCCTTGTAGATATCGTCGAACAGATCATTGTACAAGCTGTGATGCGATATTAATGTACACTATTATTGTATTTCTAGTAATTTTTGATTTGTCTAATGGAAAAACCATAAATGTGGATCCGTAATGAATTACTTTCGACTAATTTCAAAAATCACTTAACTAAATATATTCTTAGACTTTCTGTACAAATCTTTGCCTGATTAATAGATATAAAATTGGGCAAAACTCTTCATTTGATGTGGATTTATTTCTAGATTTTTCTATCCCAGTAGTAGGCAAAAACTTGTGTCTGATGCCATTTAAATACTCAAAAATCACTCTATAGTAGCGATGCTGACGTTGACTGTAATTAAAAGATCAAAAATAAATCTTAATGGTTACATAGGAGAAAAACAGTTTATATTCAAGATTCTTGACTAAAATTTATTTGCTTAAAATTAGTTTATAATACTCTAATCAAAAATCGCATCATCTTAAATATCGATTTTAGGGTTTAAATATCCATTTCGTGGCTAAAATTCAAAACATTCCGTCTACAAATACACTGTTCGCACTGCGCTTTTAAACACGTTTAGGTCTCGGAAGAATTTTCTCGCCGTGGCAACGAGTTAAATCAGTTTGGCGAATTGACTTAAATGCGTTTCAGCTGATTTAGCACCATCTTGTTTTCTGCTATCTTGTTGTCAGTGTTTGTGTAAATATCTGAAACCAATTTAAAAGAAATACAAGACAAGCAAAATTTTAAAAAATAACTACACAGAAATATTTACAAAAGTATTAAATAAGCATAAAAAATTGTATTAAATTTGAAAAGAAATAGATTTGTCAACAACCTTCTTTGGTTTCGTATGCCTCATTCGAAATATCACATTCTTATTTAATGCCATTTTAGTCTGTAAATGTTTAATAAACGTGCTCAATTATAAAAAAAAATTTGAAAATAGCATTTATAATAACAAACGATAAATAAGGTCTTGAACAAAAACCAATATTTCGTAAATCAGTTTCGAGTACAAGGCAGTGTGAACGCTGTTTTCAGCGTGGTGTTTAAGTTAAATAAGATTTAACTTTAAATTGATTTAAAAAGGGCAGTACGAATAGGGTATAAGTTGTTTTACTCACTTTAAGTCAAAAGGAATAGATAAGAACTGTATAAATATTGATTACACATAATGATAAATAGTAACAAAGTAGCATTTTTAAGGTCTGTATTTTAATTATAAACCAAGATATAAATATCTTGCTATATTAAACAAAGGAATCATTTATGTTTTGAAAAGAAGTACCCAATTATCCATTAGTCTGCACTATAATTGTTTGAAATTAAAAATTTTGCGCTTATAACTGCAAAATGTATAAAAAAGTTAATTTCGGAAAGATAATTTAAAATAGTAAACTCTTTAGAGATAATTTCAGATGTTTTAAAATGAACTATTAAATAACTATGTTAATGAAGAAGTCACATCAAGATAAAGAGTCGTATATGCCTTGCAACAAAAGTTGCAAAAATATGCGCATTTATTTAGGATCATTCTCATTCTAAAGATAAAATAAACATTACCAGCAAAACAGCATTTTGCGCAATACCGTCTAATGTGTCAATCTTAAAGCGATATCACTGCCTCGCCCCATTACTTCACCCTACCTCGACCTTACTAAATATTTATTTGAAGGGCGTTTGTCCATAAAAAGTTGTTAGCTCATTTCCGCACGCAGTGTTGACACCTCGGTTCTCGCTAAGATAGAAATTAGCATCGGAAATCGGAGTCATTGTTTTCCACTTTGATTGTTATTTTTTTTTTTATATATATTTAGTTCTTTCCATCTAGACGCTAACATGGCGAGAAAGACTGGATCGTGCGCAAAATAAATTTAAAACCCATCTGAATTTGTATTGTCTTCCTTTCATTGAAACTGAAGGACGGAACTTGAAAATATTTTCATTGCCACTGGTAACTTCTCTTATCATTGACCGGTAAAGATTTTTCTCGTGAAACGCGAGCTGTAGACATATTTATGCAGTTTGGCTGTTAAAGGCATCGCAATGAATTATTTCAATCTTTGACTAAAGATAATACTATATTATGCGTGAAATACTATTAAATAAACAATGCACATAAATAGGTAGATAATGTAGTCATACATAATAAATATTTGTAAATGTAACTTTTTTCCTTTTTCTCATATCCACAATGTTGTGGACTGCACAACTAAGCTCCTTGCCAGCTTTATAAAGTATGGATTTATACCTTCAGCTATTCTAGATTGCATCATTCTGTATTGTACAGCACAATGAACGACTAAATTAATAATTTTATATCTTGTTGAGAACTAATATAAATTTTTGAAAAAAGTTTAATTTATTAGTGAAATATTGTCAGAAAACTTCCGTTTGTAACTGAGAAATCCACATATTTATTACAAAAACTATGCCGACCGATTGGCTGAGTGGTTAGTGTTCCTGAGCTGTTGGTCCCGGGTTCGAATCCCAGTTCGGGCATGGATGTTTCTTTCCTTCTCTGTTCTCTGTGTTTCTCTGTCCTTTCTTCTGTGATGTTGTATGAATGTGGCCCGTCCTATAAACGGGTTTGTGGTGGTATGGCGCGGGTAACGCTACTCGCCTCCGTGACTTGGTTCACAGGTGCTCGCTGGGTAACGATAAATGAGCAGCAGTTTCTGGCCTTGTTGTGGCATAGGGTTCAGTCACCCTTTTGTGCCCGGCATTGGTAAAAAAAATTTACAAAAACTATACCTATTAAAGGAAAAGATTTTTCTTTAAAACATTATCAAATTCTTTATTTAATTTCTAAAATAAATCAAGCTCATTTCATGAAATAACGTGAGCTTATTTGTAGGAAAGAGATCCTTAGATTTTTTAATCTAATGCAAAAGATGGAGATATATATTACAATCTGAAACTAACACGGAGAGTGTAAATTACAGTAACAGTGATTTCTTAAACAAATATTATAAATCGAATGAAACTTTCCCGAAATTTACATTTACTTACAACGACAATATAGTTTTTTTTTGTAAGAGTAACACATAAGGACCTATAATTATTAACATAAATGTAATGAGAACTTATTAGATTTTCTTGAGATTGATAACAATTTTTTTACTCAAGATTAAATTATTGGTTTCAGTTCAAATCGTAATGAGTTATTGATTTCATTTCAAATTGTAAACACCCTATGTGTGTGTGCGTGTGCATGTGTGTGTGTGATTAAGAATATATTTTTAAATTTTTAATCTTTTTGTACAATAATAAATGGAAAGGTTTTCAAAACAATCATGACAGCGTTGAACAAATTAATATTTTTCCTCGCAAGTGTATTTTTATAAAATGAAATACATTTGAAGTTCTAATCAATCCTGTTTATCCCAGCAATATTTTTGTTGAGAAATACCATTATTTAATTCTAATAAGAGCAAAAATACCTATAAGGCATGCTGGCTTTTCTATCCAATTTCCTTTGAAAAATTGGTGCTTCCAAGTGTTTTTTAAATTATTGAGTATTTTTTTAAAAATTCTAATTTGACCTTTCCACATATACTAAACAATTGAATCTCAATGTAAAGAAGAAAATAAGTACATTAAGAGAGTTCACTACTTATATAAAGTACTTCGAATATTTGAGCAGCGATTATATTTTGTATTCATTTATAATTTTAGTAGTAGTAAGTGATAATACTTTATGTAGCTTTAGAGGCATATTTTTTACACAAGTTGTTCATAATGTGTAAAGAAGGATGAAGAAAAAATTTCTGAATGAACAATTTTTGTTCACTATTTTTTAAAGAGACTGATTTTTTAGCGTCATCCCTTCAATATATACCAATATTTTCTATGTAGTTCCAAATTGTAGACAATAACAATCTAACGCATTAGAAAATCCTTATCCACACTGACTGATCTACACGACAAGTAGATTGAAAAACCTTTTTCTTGCAACACTCGATACTTTAAAAAAAGTATCTTGTAATTTATTTCCATTAATTCATCAAATTGAATTAAATAAAATAAGAAAATTATTAAATACTTTTGCGAATTACATGTTTACATAGGTATTTAGAAAAAAGCTTGTTTAACAAAAAAAAATAGATCACCGTCTTTTGTTTTATGTTAGAGAATATTCGTAGGTATAGAATCGTTATGTTCTTAGATCGTCCGCTTTTCTAAAATTCATCAAATGTGTAAGATGAAAGAAAAATAAGTTTTTTTTTCATTTGAAGAACTTCTAGATACGAAGATTTTAATAAGGCTTTTACATCAAATTTTGATGAAACAGTTACTTACTTTAACGTACTTTCAAATATTTATAGATAATTTAGCTAAATGTAGATATATAGATAATTTAGTTAAATGCAGGTATTTTTACTGCACTACTCTAACTTTGAAGGGTTCCGGCTGTCATTGAACAATTAAGAAAAAACATAAGTAATAAAAATGCCCAACTTAGAATATTATGAATTTATAAAAGAAAGCTTTTTTTATTGCAATTATTGTAATCGTAATTTATTCTTTTTTAATCAGATGAATTCATTGCCTTCTTATCTGAAAGCAAATAAAAAATGTTGTTCAAACTATATGATGTCGTTGAGAATGTCTTAAGAAAATAAGCCTTTGCGACACAAATTACATGATCTTAAGAAATTTGTAATGAATTATAAACTATATGCCTTTGTCCAGCAAGAGCTGGCCTGTCAAGCGTATAATTAGAGTTCTCGGGTGCGCTGCAACAGTTTGTGGTTTCGATTCCCATCTCGGGTTCAGTGTTTGCTGTGATTCAAATCCACCTTAAGGTGTAAATTCGAGATTAGTTAGTCCTTGTGTGCAAAAAATGACCGTTGAAGTGATAAACAACCTAAGCCCAATCAACGAGCCTTCGTGTTCAAAACTTGAGCGCTGAAAAATAATGAACAAATAAAGTATTGGCTAAACAACTGGCATATGAAGTTAGTTTAAAATATTTATATTTAATTGAATCTATGTAACCACAAAAAGTGAAGGGATATTCATATATTGTTTCAAAAGAGAGGAGAAAACTGAAATCAATTATTGCTTTAATTTATTTCATGATGTAATGAACTTAACAAGAATATAACTTAAGGATAAAAAATTGGGTTTATTTAGTAAATATTTTTATATCTTCGACTTAACATCATTTCAATCGATTGTTGTTCACCAAAGTGAATAGTTTATTTTATTTAGCAGCGACGTCAGATATTCAACATCATTGAAGTCCACTTGCTTTCTATTTAGCATTTATTTTGCGAAGTATTGCAGGGTCAGAATATGAAGAAAAGGATGATGTCAGCTCAAAGGTGACTTCGTCAACTGACCGTAGTTTAAAATTTCAAGGTACTTGGTGGTGGGCATTTATTCTAAGACTTTTAACCTTAAATTATTCTCCTACACATCTGAAGTAAATGCAGCTCTGGCACAGTTAATTTCCGGATTGTGCATTGGTATATTTAATGAATTTATAGCAATATGAATACCAAAACTGTCACTGAAAATAAACCACGTTTTGTATATTTCTTTTAATATTTGTAGTGTCTGTTCTGTAGAAGAAAGCACAACTCGAACAAATACAAACATTTATTTAAATTTAAAAATAAAAATTGATAGTATTGTATATAAAATTATAATTAATAGAAATTTGATTATGGCCCTACACGGCCAACAGAACAAACACCCAAGGAGAGCCAGCTAAACCTTCTCGTTCGCTGGTCCACGACAATCTCTACTCTCCTCCAACGGAGCGGACCCCCTCCTCTCCTCTCTCCCAATGACTACAGCGCCATCATGTGAAGAGAATGAGGAGTATCCTAACACTACAATATTGTTCCCTAATTAAAACATTAAAGGTTAATCAATATTCAGTTACATATTAATGACGATAAAAATTTATCACAGAATGCAAACACTATTCCAGAACACCATAATACACTTTCTCTGTCAAACATGTAGTTAGTTGTTTCAGTAAGTTTTAGTCTTTTTATGAAGAAAAACCATTAAATATCAACATATGCAACTTAAAATTAATAAAGGCATATTATCTTTCTTTACTAACATAGAAAGTTGAAGACTGGAATGTCATTTACACAGTCCAGTAGCATTAATTTGACCATCTGTCAAAAGCCAGAATAACTAACTTTCGCAAAAGGGACTACTGCGAGAAACATAAGCGAGTCAATTAGGTTCCTGAAGGTATTCACTGGGATGTTGAGTCATGCCGACTGCAGTGCCTTGCCCAGCTGTGCTAAATTACGCGGGTGATGATCCATGCTGCGAACAACCTGATCTAAATGGTCCCATAAATCGGCTTTAAGTCAGGTGAGTTTGCTGTCCAGAAGAAAACAGTAGATTCATCCTGGTGTTCTTCGAACCACTCACGTACATTGCCAGCTGTAGGATACCTCGTATTGTCTTACTGGTAGATGCCAACATCCTGAGAAAAAACAATGCGCATATAGGGTTGAGCATAGTCCGTAAGATCAGTTCTGGTATTAATCCATTGTGCCTAATCAATGGTGAATGAACGCAGAAAATGTCAGAAAAATATTATTCAGTCCATAATGCTCCAGTCTGAACCACTGTGGCAATGATTGCAGAATTTTTGCTTCCAGGGGCTTCACGTCGTATATGTCAACGTCAATCTGTCCGAGAGAGCATAAAATGTGATTCATCAGAAAATGTTATCTTTCGCCACTCAGTGGATGTCCAGTTGCGGTACTCGCATACAAATTCCAGCCTTCATCGCCGATGAACTGCAGTCAATAAAGATTTCCTTAACCAAGCATCTGTTTCGAAAGTGCCAGACGCAGCAACTTTCTCTGAGCAGTAGTTTGGAGACAATGTTGATAGCCCATTGGTTCATCTGGGTAGTCAGATGCTTATCGGTAGCACATGAATTTGCCCGGACGTACCTTCGCAGTCGTCGTTCACCTCTGTCATTTATGGCAGTGGGTGCACCTCATTTACCAAGTCATTGATTTTAAACAATCCCATTTTGCCATGCATGGTATACTTTTACCACGGGGACATGCGAAGAATTCACAAACTTAGCCGTTTCAGAAATGCTTCCACCCCTGTCCCGAAAGTCAATGATTATGCCCTATTGGACGTCGGCTAAATAGCTCCGTTTTTGCTGTACACCAACAATTGCAATGTTTTTCGAAGCCCTCACATACTCTTTATATACATTCAACTGCACTGTTCTACCACCTGTCTTCTATAATTGGTTTTTTTAACCTAAACGTCGGAAGTACGTGATGTTTACATTAATGTGACTATATTGCGTAGTATGTCAACTCTTCCAAGTCATATTTATTAATAAATACTTTATAATAAGTTTTTGTCTTATGACTTCATTTGAAACGAATATTTTTAGTGCAATTAAAATATCTATTGTAACTACATAGCGGTATTTTAATACTATAAAATTATAGCTAACAATTCGAGTAATGTAGCACTAAGAGATTCTTTATGTGTGTTAGATATAGTTTTAGATATTTTATTTTTTAAGCCTTTTGTGTAATATACATATATGTATTATTCACACACATGAAGAGTTAAAAAATAAAATATATTAAATTTTTCATTTTAAAATGCTAATTCATTAACAATTGTGATCATTATGTATAAAATGCATTAGCCAATACTCATTATATTAGCAGTAACAGCATTACTTGCTAATCTTTGAAAGATCATTGATATGAAGAATGTTGATATCAATATGAAGTTTTAAGTTTTTTTTCCTTATATATTTTTTCATTGTAAGTAACAAGATTTTATTGTTAAAAAAAATCTATTTATAACAATAAATATAATTAGAATACCTGCATTACACGTATTCAATTAATTATAAAATAAGAATTTAGGAAATATTTTTTAATTAACAAGGTAAGGATATTTTTAATATGCAAATTAATATTAATTAATTTTTAACTATGCAAATTTGCTTGATTGAAAATATTATTCAAGTAATAAATATGTGTATTACAAAAGCGTCTGTGTGTATCATTCAAATTTCTCCGTAGTGTACCAAAGTATGAAAAAAAATTCCTTTTCAATATCAAAATAAACTTTAATATATTCATTATTTTAAATTCTCTTTATAGAATACAAGGATATAAAAAACAATTTTTCTTAATATCTAAAATATTATATATTTAATATTTAATTCAATTTTAAAATCTTTTATAAGTTTGATTTAAATTATTAATGAAGGAAAAATATGACTTTTCTAAAAGAGAAATAAACGCTTTTTGTGAAAAACTTTGATTGTAGAATCAGAGTGATCCAAGATTATATATGCAGTTATACATTCTATTATAAAATGTTAGGAAGAGAGAGTTAATCCCCCAAATTAGCTATATGTTTTCTCAATTAAGGAAGATGTCGAAAAATGTTTTAAGCATATAATGTGCAATACAGTTGATTTTCTGAAAGCGAAGGATTGGTATAAACCTGTTTAACAACCACAACACATTACTGCCAACTCGGAGGATTCTCCGTCTATAGTGAACAATATTATGTAACCTGTTATTCAACAGTGGCTGGATTCGAATATGGAACCTTCCACTTCAAAAATTACCATCCTACTGATAGATTAGGATGAGTTCTTAATAAAGCACTAATATTTGTTTTTTACTTTCCATAAAATTATATACATATCTATTTATTCTAAATATATAATAGCAATTTTTTAACATATTTTTGAAGAATAAAATAATATGTACAAATTAATGGATAATTGATTAAATTTCATAATATCTCTTTTCTTATTAGCATTTCAATACAAATACGTTTCACAAATTTCATTCATGAAACAACATGCTCCAGGATTCATAGAAAATCTGTGACATAGATATGCAGATAAATGTTCTCATGATAATTTTAATTTTTTTAGAATTAGCAACAAAAATTAGGTAAAAGAATAGGATAATATCTCCATTTACGGATAACTACTTATAAAATTACGACATGAACACACAGGAAATCGTTGGTGAATTCGATATGTATGGTAAATTATATTTTCTATCTTAATTAGAATTTTTTCGGTAAATTAGTAACTGTGGCCCTATTCAGACATGATAAAAAATGATGGATGGGTGTATTTTTTTTAGCAATTCATCTTGACTCGGAATTAAATGAAGAATTTTAAAAACAAGTTCTCTGTGTGCAAGGCATCATCACGCTATAAATAACTTATGAGAAAACCTAAAAGCATCTAATTTAGAAAATAGAGCATTTGTTTTCGGAGAGTGATTCGAAAATTTAATAAACTGTCACATGATACGACTCAAGGGAATATTTAAAAATGGAGCTGATTAACATTTCAAAAAACATGTCTACTCATTGGAAATGAATGCTATTTTCATATAAGTGATTTTATTTGAAGCATTAATTTAGATTGATTGCTTTTTTGAAACTAGAAAATAGAATTTCATATTGATCTCGTTATATAAATGAAACGTTAAGATTTCATTGTCATAAAATACTAGGTACAATTACAGTATGCTAATGTAAAAGTAGTACATTCACATATACATTAAATATGTTATTTATTTCTTGGCGAATGACCATGGAAAGCAAAAGTAGGTCAATTTTACGAAGTTATTTTCGTTTTTTCTGAACATCTCTTTCACACAGTATTAAGAGATGCTATCATATATTTTTAAGTATATAGACACTTTTATTTTACTCGTAAAAACATTTGGTAAATACGTTTGAGACAACTAAATAAATAAAATTTCGATTCCAGTGTCATTTTGCCGTGTGTACAGCACGTGTTTTTCCATTTAAGATAAAGGTAATATTTAGTGAATGTTAGTATATAATTTTTTCCTAAAAAAAGAAAAAGAATGATTCAGCGAGATAAAATAATGAATCAGAAATAAATTCAGAAACATGTGTCTCAATTATATCCATTGTTTACTGTCTTACGTATTCCAGATTTTACATCTTTTTAATACTTCCCAACTGGGGAACTTAATCTATTAAATGTAATAGTATAAAAAATTAAAAATAATAATAAGAAACTATTGATATTCATTAATAGTTTTTTACTAGCAATGAATTTTGAGTACATGTAACATTTTTAAAATTTCTTTTTTATTTTATGACTAAATATTGTTTAGTTAAGCATTTTTTGAACGAAAAAAATTTTAATAAAAAGTTAAATACTTTTTTCTTTTGGACCTCTAAATTTAGAGAATTTTCTCTTCAAATCCGAGGTTCTTTTTTTAATTTGTGTATTGTAGAATCAAAAGATTGGTAAAATTTTTGGCTTATGTTGATAATACAAATGTGATCATCCTAACCTCCCAACTGAAAATGAAGTGTTCCTAGCTTTTAAATGTGAAGCAGATCAAATAAGCGTAATTATAAATGATAAAAAAGTTTCTTTTTAAAAAAACAGGGACCTAGATCTTATCTGGAAATGGATTCTTATGAATTTTTCATTCTTGGGGTCAATTACCATTTTTAATAACAGAATATCTCTTGAATTTTTTAAAACTGGCTGTACCTCGAGAGCTTGGTTTTTTTTAATGGAAATTTATAAAATCTAGATTTCTGCCAAGAAATGCGAAGTTTTTAATCATCAAAGCTTTAATTATATCTGTTTTGACTTATGCTTTAGAGACAAAAAAAAAAGAGCTAAAATAAGAGAAAATTTTGTTTTTGTTTTTGAAAGAAAAGTATATTGGGGTATACTTAGTATAATAAATGAAAATAATTGTTGAAGAAAATATAACTTTGAGCTACACAGGGATTATAAATAACGTGAATATGAAATGTATTTAGAAAACGAGGATGACTGAGAAACTTAAATAGCCCAATTCAATGTAATCGGGCTTTTTTGATGAGCTGGAGATCGAAAATTACATCAGAGTTCATCATGGAGAGACATTCAAATCAAAGCGTAGACAGCAAAAATATGTTTGGACTATTATGATGATGATGATGTCCTACAAAATTTTTAAGTAATCATAAAATTTGGAAGGCTTTCATCGCATCCCTTTCTCCATGTTTCCCCAAAACTTAGAAAGATAACGCAACAAATTGTTAAGCACACTCATGTATAATTATAAATAAATTTACTTTAGTCTATTACCAGTTGATGAAGAACATTAAAAAAACATTTTATTATTTGATTATGTTAATTTTTCTATCATTTTGATTTATGTTAAGTTCTAGCATTTTATGACATCTTATGCTTCTTAATTTTCACTATATATAGGTTTTAATAAATTACGAAAACATCCATTTGTAGGTAAAATAGTAGTTTAATGCTCTGCAGAAATTATAAGAAAATTTTAAATGAAAATCAATGCTCGTGACACAAGAAACAAGAAAAAAGCTGTAATTAAAAATATCTTGGTACTTAGAAGCTGCTTTTTTTCACTGCCTCAATTAGGAAAATACTTTGCACACTTTTTTTTCGAGAAAATATTATTTAGTTATGTTGTGACAATATTATTTAACGGAATCCATATTATTGAAAGCTATGGGCACATGCTTGAGCTCTTGACAACACAAAAACTCTAGTGTACGGAAATTCAATTGCAAAAAATATCATCAAAGTTGTGGATTTGATTCTAAGAAACAAGAACTGTTAGATGTCAATTAGATCGAATGGTTTCAAACTAAACAAAACAATTCACGTAAGCTAAGGGTGGGCAAACGTTTCTGGCTCACAAGCTACATTTAAATTTTCATTTGCCTTGATGATCAATGAATTTTAAATAATGATTAGAGTATATTTTCATGTAGGCAGACCATAAAAATTAGCATCGACAATCACTTCAAAATATCTTAGCAGTTCACTAATTGATCGTGGTTCCCTTAAAATTAATCCCAGACATAGGCCAATGAGGCCAAGAAGACATAGGTTAGTATATCTTTTGAACTAAAAACGCCATGCAAGTTGGAGGAAATATGCTGATTAATATCGACTTTGTATGCAAAGAAGTGAATTGCAATTAAATTCTGTTTATTGACAATTTTCAAATCATTTTGGATTGAGATAGATACTAGATGAACTTTGAAATAAACAAATATTAGAAATGTTCTCCAAATCCCACTAAAAAATTCGCTTTAGAAGAAAAATATGAGCTAAAATCATCATATGCGTATGAGCCAATTCATGATGAAATGGCAATTGCACGTCTATAGATATGCAGTTAAAAATTGTGACCCCATACTGTACTTTATTAATAAATATTGATTCTTTCTTTTTAATTCATTATAATACCAGATCTCATATTATTCACGAATGAAGTATGAGGTTTGGCATACTGAATTTTAATCAAAAATATGAAGTTGAAGTAGAAGCAATGTAGCTGACAGAGAGACCAGTATGGTATCCTAACCTAAACCCGATTGAAAAAGTTTAGAAAACACTGAGACAATGTATTGCTTAAAGACTAAATCTTCTTTTTACTGTTCAAAACTTGGAAAATGCTTTTTTCATGAATACAATATTCACAAAAATTTTATCAATGGCCTCATTGGATCCATGCAAAGAAGTGAAACAAGTTTACATTTAACTGTACAAAGGCACTGCACTTATTTCCACGGACAGCATTTTTAAATTTTTTGACATTCTAAAGAATTTAAGCACTTATGGAATTTTTTTGCAGCTTTTTTTCCTGTATTGCTCTTTGTTATACGCGTAATTTCTATTTTATGCTCTTATATAGTTGTCACACAACTATTTTTCCTGTAGCTCTGCGTGTTTCCCTCTAATTTATTTACATATTATAGAAGTGCCTGAAAAATTAATGAAACTTGTGATCTCTTGACAAACCAAAAAATTTTCTGTTTCATATTTTAATATAATTAACATAAATACTAAATTGGATTTTTCAATAATTTTGAATTCAGTGCTAAACGTGTCTTGGAAAAGACATTAAACTTGGCTTAAAATAAACATCAAGGCAATTATTATCGTCTGGGTAAGTTTCATGGTGGAGTAATAATCACAGCTTTATGAAAATCAGTTGCGAAGACATTGCTAACTCGGATATCCAATTCAATCTGAATGTTGTTTAATATCATGTCATCTCAGGATGCAACTTAAGATTACCTTCAATTTTTCTGTGTGTTAAGGCAGAGTCTTTGTAAGTTTTACCCTGTAGTCTAAAAAACAAAAAAGGGCTCGCTTTGACTTAGCGATACGCTCTATGTGTTCGGAACAAAAATGTAGTTTAATTACACTTCTGTTGAAAAAAAGGAAAAACGAATCTGATATTTTTGTTTTATTTCATATTTTGACGTGAAGGTTGAGGAGTTTTCCGAATTGGCTTTGGTCTAATTAGCTTTCGTGGATAAAAATGACGGTTGAGCCACAAACAAATCAAACTATAAAAATTGGGTATCCATGTAATCTGTGGATACGATTTACTCTCCTTCAATAATCGTTAAACCTTAAATCCAAATCGCGTTAAGCAAAATCAAGGACGAAATGTTTTTCCTTGACATTTTCTGATATTTAAATTTTTTGATTAACATAGATATTTATCTATAAATTGAAAAATAGCTAATGAAACATTAAATTTTACAATATTATATATTGCACATTCGCTTTATTTGCTAAACATTTTTCAAAGGGGAAAAAATATTTTTTGATTCTGTAGCGGAAAAAATCATTTGGATCCATTTCTACCAAGCGTACATTCAGGATGGTTTTAAACTTCATGGTTTTCAAAAGTAAGTATATAATAACCGATTTTTGTCATATTCAAATTTTACCTGTTGTCTTTTAATACTACATCAAAGCCAAGCAAATTCTTATGTAGTTATGTGCGAAACATATTAATGAATCTCATTTATATTTTTACTTAATATGAACATTTGTGGAAAGAATAGTACATCTCAAAAAGTATGAATTTATTTTTAAAAAAATTAGGTAAAATGAAGGAATTATAAAGAAAGATAAAGAGATTGAAATAAATAACTAAGTTAGTGTCAAGGAGTTAAAAAAATGACAAATTGATGCATAAAATAGTTTATTCTTAATATGAAATATATAAAGGAAATAACTTCATTATTTTCCTTTAAGTTTACTGTTTGAGACAGGATCATCATAGTGAACAATATTCTAAATGAATTCAGCGAAATATGAATACTGAAAATTGTATTATCAAATAGATTGTCTGGAACATTATTAACATTTAAACAAACTAAAAATACATAAAACATCATCGTTAAAAGTAATTTTTAGAAAAACAAGTAAAACATAAGAATTTAATGACATACATTGCTGTTTAATATTTGCCAATTATGCTTTAGAGAAGCTTAATTGGTACTAACTCTTCTTGCTTTCTCTTTCGATGGATATGAATTCGAATCTCTGATTAATGTGTAGTGAACCTTTTATCACATTCAAAAATATCATATGCTTATTTTTTGTATTTACTATGAAATTTCCTCATTAGCATAAAAGGAGGATGTAGTACGATGTAAATATAAGAATGCAACTAATACGTAAATTCACATTTTTATGTATTAATAACATATTATAATTCTATGGGAAATTACTAAGGCGAATTTGAATTAAAATTCTGTCTCTATTAATGTTTATTATGTATGCATACAATCTGCAGGAAATAAACTAAGTGTTCTCTTCAAGTACGTTAATTTTAATGAGATAATTATAAAACTTTACCGTTTTATTGTCATTACTTTTACAGAGAAATGTATCTATTCAGTTTTAAAATATATTCATCTATATTTACCAGTTTTATGTTTTCAGCCTTCATATGTCTATTTTTCTCTCTCTTTTTATTAACTTTATACTCGTACTAAAAGTAAAGTCTTTATGATGATCAAAAAGTCCTTTTCGATGTACAGTCGAATTTCATAATATTTAAACCTTTTAATAAAACAATGCACATTCTATTATGTATATGGTTCTCGTTTTTTTCTCGAAATATTTTTCCTAACCACAGAAAAATATAATTATTTAACACAGTATATGTATAATAATAAAAGCAATGAAATTGAATAGGACAATAGACTCTTTTTGAAAGAAATGTAGAGGAAATTAAGGGCAATAGCGTTCTATTTTTATTTATATATTTTTCTCTTATTTATGTACCTTTTAAGAAAGGTCTTGTATTTAGAGTCGGAATAATAAGTGAAAAATGATACGTCATGTGACAGCTGCAAATGAATATCTCTCCGCCGATTGATTCAGTCTGTTGTTTTACGTCACTTTCTGTATACCATACCAGATGAGTGATATTTCAAATTGGATTCTAAGTAACAATAAAAATTTACATTCAAAATGGGTTTGGTTGTTGTTTTATGGTCGCTTTCCAAACTTCACCGATACCTTAAGTTTAAAGTTGATTCCCAGCCCCATACAAACTTTCGAACCTAAAATGAGATTTGAACCTTCAAAATCTCAATTAAAGCCTAGAACATTAACTAATCAGTTGTTGGCTTGGTTATTCAAAATGGAAATATAACCTTGATGTGTATAACGGAATACTAAGATGCTGGCCATTCAGTTATCAGGCCAATTACAAAATGCATCTTAAATTCTTAAGAAAATAAAATTGTCTACAAAAGTTATTATAAAAATATTCTCCTTCTTGTATTTATAGCTAAGTTTTGTTTCAGTTCCATCAATTAATCAAACCAAATCACTAAAATATTTAAATTTCAAATCTACAATAAGCAAAACTATTTTAATTCCCATTTGTGATATTACCAAACAATGAGTAATGTAAATTGAAAAAACAATTCTATCTGTGAGATATTTTACACATTATTTTAAGCATCGCTATTCACAAATAATTTTCATAATAAACTGTTTTGCATAACCATCTCATTCTATTTACACAGTGTTTCGAGAAATATTTATGTTCTTATGATTTTAATAATGAAATATGATAGAACTTGAATAATGATAAAATTTAATGCAATGAGCAAACGTAGATCTCAAAAATTACTTACATAAAAAAGACTATAACAAAACTAATACAAGATAAATTTATCCTAGTTAATATAAAAACTTTTATTAAATTTGTCATGCATATTCATTAGATTTAGATAAAGATCATTCTAACACATTATTTATTTTTATATATTGTCTATGCAAATGAAAGCAACTTTGGTAAAAGAAATCGATATCCTTGAAAATGATTACAGATTGTACCCAGTTCCCTATTTGTCTTTCTTAGCTTTTCAGTATTTTAATCTACTATTTTTTACAATTAATATCAGAATAGGAAATTTTTTCAAAATCCAATTAACGAATTTCCATTCCATTTGAGAGACAATTGGCCACATAACAACATTTTCGATTTATTTTCAATTATTTTTATCGTTAGCAGATGTAATAGTTAAATTATTACATCTGCTTAAAAATTGAGAAGTCATTTAAATACATTTTTTCAACTTGAATTCGATTATCTATTAATTTAAAACCTCAACCATATCTTATAAAACAAATAATAATTAGGTTATCCTCTTTTTCCGCTAGATGTCGTAATCTCGCCACGTTGCGGATCATTATTTTTGTTTGCAATTATAAATTTCTTACTGAAGTAAGTGTGTAGTTTCTCTTTGAAATGTATTTTATTTATTCATATAACTTTTTCGCTATTTGATTGATATTAGTTAACTTTTATTTCTATCCAAAAATATTTTATCCATAATTCATCGAATAATAAATATTATAATTTATTTAATTATGAAGGCATTCTGACTACCCGATTTAATATACTCTCTAACTTATTAACATAAAGTTTCCAATTACAATTTTGCATGTTTCTTATTTTTCTATGTTTATTTTCTACATGTAAAAATTATATGTTAAAAATTAGTAATCGTATTTAATTTTTACAGATAATTTTAACTTTTATAAATAAAATATAGCGAAAAGTACAAACCTTTATGTGATATTCATTCAAATCAACCGATACGATGACTTCCTAAATGTACTCATTCTTCTGGAATCAGTAATAGAAAATAATTTAAAACATTGTATGTATATAAATTACATAAACTGTTCCTTAAAATTTTTTCATTTGAAAATAAAATTTTATTCAAATAAATTTAAATTATAAACGTATTTAAAAGATTTGTTTTGGTGTTCTTCATATATGAATTTAAGTTGAGTAAAATAATTATCAATTTTTTATTCAATTTTTATTTAAAAATGAAAAAATTTCATTTCCATATGTATTGATTAATAAATCTCCAATGCTCTGATTTGTATTCCGTCATATTTACGACAAATTCATTCCTGTGTATAAATAAATGAATCTATGACGAGTTGGAAATCATTCATTAAAATATAAAGTGATATTTAATCAGAAATTATATTAATTTTAATTAAAATAAAATCTACTGTTCATATTATCCTCACATGTAAATGCACGTGTAATAATGATCAAAATTACGTAGTACCATTAATAACGAAGTTTTATTTTGATATTCAGTGTTAAAAACATTATTTTTTCAAATCTTAAAGTATTTTACCGCAAAATTATACTCTCGTTAATTTTTGACCACTTTGTGTTTGATTTCACAGCTGTAGCAGGTATCATAAAAATTATCTTCTTTACTAAAAGAGTATTTTTTATGCATAGAAAATAATATGCTCATTCCTAAAGCTATTATGCTAATGTAAATATTGTGGTTAAAAGTGATAAAATATATTTATTAAATCAAATTCAATTTTATGTCTCGGTAACAAAATAAAATTATAATTTCAAAAGGTAGTAATTTTGTTCAGCAAAAATTGTATATTATGTACGTGTTTCTGAATTCTTATTTCAACAAAGAATTATTCAAAATGCATTTATGTTTAATAGTTTTTTCAGTTATATTTTGCTTAAAATAAATTTACCAATAATTATGAAAAGGTTATTAAAATTTTGAAAATTATTATTATAGAAAGATTTTCGAATAATTTATATTAAAGTAATAAATATAAAAGTCAATTTATATGTGATTTTTTTAGAGGAAAATATATATTCTAAAAACTATACAAAGAAATTATACAATTTTCAACAATTTCTTCGTTACACAGATGAAAGAAAAAAATATGCCTTTTTTGATATAATCTATTAAATTATATTAATAAATTTTATAAATATAAATCTAAAATAAATTGCATAATAGGCAATTTAATATAATAAATATTAAAATTTCATTTTTAAATTAGCTATTATTCTATTTCAACTTTCATAAAATGAAATTGGTTCACCTTTTGTATGTTTGATTTTGTAGTCTCATAAGGAGATTTCTACGGTTGAAGTGATGGGAAAATACTGAAAATAATTCCTTAAGGAATATGCGATAAATTTCATGGGACACGACAAGTTGTGGGTAAATATTTTGCGTGCACTTGGTGATTAGTATCAGATTGCTCGCAAACAAATTCAGAGGTCAAACTATGCTCTGAATACAATGTTTTATCAAAAGAATCATTGAGGATATTCCTGTTGTTCTCTGATTTTAGTGCAAAATAGCAGTTGTTTCATTTAAATAAACTATTTTTTGAAAATAGTGTGATTAATCTTTGCTATAAATGTAGTTATTGGTTTATATAATTGAAATGATATACATGGAGTTATCACTTAAAAATTTCTGATTTTATCTTATTTTTCATAATTTCCAACGCAATATCATCTATTAACGTAATAGATAAAATTGAAGTAACATTTTGATAAACAGCTTCAGTAACCATGGCAGCTTTTTTTCTTTTATCATGCTTATATCAATGTTTCCTTTGACAGTTTTTTTCGATACTGTAATACAAAAATGAAATGTTTAAAAATCTGTCTAATCACCACTGTATTCTCAAGCATCATAAAAATTTTAATATTGTGCATAATTTTTTTAAAATCCTATGCCTGTTTTCGGCATCTCTGCCATTAATCGACGAGAAGCCCAATAAAAAGATGAAAAAATATAAAAAACAAGAATAAAGTCCTTTAGTAGCTTCAAAAGAGTTGTCAGTCATAAACTTTAAATTTTCAGGGCAGTTTTTGACGTGAGTAGCATCCATATCATCATGATTGCACAATCGACAACTAACAGAGTCCATTACACCTATTCAATGGAGATGCTCTTGCTTGTAGATAGTCATGTCCAGTTGTCACCCGTAAACAAGCGACACCAACAGCTCGTGGTAAGGAACCAGGGATTTTATTATTCCCATCAAATAGAGTTTTCCACTGCCCTGTCCATAGCCACATTAGCATGAAAGGAAACTCTCTTATACTTTATTTTACTAAAGATTACACTTTTGATGTTACGCAAAGGGGGATTTGACTGGATCATAAGGGAACCAGCTTTCGCAAGTCTGTCTGCCTGCTCATTTCCAAAAACATCGCAGTGGCTCGGGATCCATTGCTGAGCAACGTGGTCCTTGATTTTAATGAGTTCAGGTAGCTTCATTCTGCAAGAATGGACTAGTGCATTATTATTAAAATTTAGATTAGTAAGCGACTGTGCATAAATAATCTTCATTAGATTTTAGAACGCTATTTTTGTGAAATCTTACGTATTTCAACCAATTATTAACACAACATTCTGAGTCGAAATCAAGGACTCTCAGCGCATGAACTGGTCTAATATATTATCACATGAGTAAAATGAAAAGTTTGTTGTAGATATTAAAATACTTTAGGACAGATCCAGTAATGATGTAGAATAAGTCTTTATGATTTAACTGTAGTATAAAAGAAAAAATCTCTTCTGACTACAATAAAACAATATGATATAAAATTTTGAAATCCAGACGTATAAAACCCTTAGATAGTTAAAAACACAATGGATAGGGTAATAAAGTATGATGTTTGAACATTAATTAAAATATCATTCGCATCAATGCTTCTTGAAAATATTTTCAAGTAACACTGATACGATGCATTCCGTTCTTCGAACAAAAACAGACTACTTCTTGTTGTAATAAAGGAAAACTGAAAATTCCATTTTTAAATTTCTTTGGACAATAAAGTATATTGACTCACCTATTAGCCTTATAATCTAATTCTTCTTAGAATTATATGTAGTAAGCGTGCTATATATGCAGATGATTCACTAAGCGATTTCACATAAATATTTCGATTATGTCAAACTAACTAAACCCAATCAGTTGGGCATAATTAAAATGGACCACTAATTATGCCCAGTTATTATTACTTTGATTTTGACTCACGAGTTGTGAAAAATTATTAATTAATTTTTTACGAGATTCTGTGTATATACAGAATCTGTTAGAAAGTGGTTTAAGAACACTTCATATAACTTTATTTTGAAAAAAGGTGGACAAGTTTGGGATATCATATATTAATTTGATTTTTTATTCAGTAAACAAATTGTATTGATACGTTTTTTTTTTAAATTTTTTATAGTTTTCTTTTGAATATATAATTCAATTAATGTATTTAAACCGTTCCATCATAATAAGAACCAGGTTTGAACAAAAAATTAGCAAAAAAGTTGTTTATTCATTGTTTTTAAGCAACTTTTTGATTTTGTTAAATATTTCCTTTGACAAATTGAGAGAAAAAGACGAAGAAAATATGTGCTGTATATAAGCTATTATAGAAATATAGAAAGTAAGTATTAGTAAACCAGAAATAAATGTTTTCAAAGTGATTCACACATATTTTTGTTTGAATAATAATGATTTAGAAATGATCTTTGCAATAGGAAAAATATTTATAAATTATTATTTTTTTATAAATAAATGCACTTAACTTATTTTTTATCAGATTACGCTATCATGAATATTCGAATTACAAATTTCTCAAAATTGTAAACATATTTCTATGTATCGGAAACTTTGAATTAAAAACCATTATTTCATGAGGACCATAAGGATTGAAAACGTCACCGCTTCTGATGTGGCATTTCGATGAATCATCAGAAACACTCAGAAATTGCATATCGCCGTTTTAAGACTTCTAGATTGGCTAATATTACATGTTCAATCTATTCTGATTTCTCTGAGTTCCTTTAAAGTACATGCCGTTTAAAGCAGAAGAGTATAAGAAATATTTCTGTTTACATATATCATGTTTACATCGTAATAATCACCAGTTCTTATACAAAAGATTGAAAATGCGATTCTATAAATCATAGATTATTTACCTTCCAAAATTCAGTTATTGAATTTCATTTCATTCTAATATAATTTCTATTCACGAGTCTTTTCTACAATTGCTTTCATTCCATTGTATGCATTAAATATTGGGTTGTTCGGAAATTAATTTCGTTTTTCGCACCTGGATCAGTTTTTTGCTTGTAAAAACCAACCATTTTGAGAGTGTGGATTCATGATACTACCAAAAAGAAGGCAACAGTTATTGTACTAGAATTGATAATATATAATTCAATTGAATTTTCATTCGCTATACGTTTTTCATTTTTATGAAAAACGAAATAACTTTCCGAACAACCTAATATTTTCATTTGTTACTATTTACTTTATAACTACTTATGTACAGCAAGTGCTATTTTTACGTAAAATGAAACCAGGATTACTTTAATGCTATATATCTCACTAACTAAAAGCTTTTATATCATATTTCCTAAAATCATCATGTGGAATATCAGTCACCATATCAGCCACCATAAAAGCATATTTATTTTCTAATGCCCAGCTGATTTAGGATATACCTATTTAGCGCTATATAATGATAATGGACGATGGTGATGGCATCTTATACAATGGCGCATCCAGGGGATGAGCTGTCTTCGCTCTGAAAGTGAAGGTATAAAGAAAAACAAACACACAGGGATAAATCAAGGAACATCCATGCCCTAACCAGAATTCGAACCCGGAACCTACTGATTCGAAGTTAAGGACGCTAACTTTTCTGTCATCGGACGGCACATGAAAGCTTACATAATAGCAATATATTCATAGTAATTATCAAACATTTGGTAATAGTTGAAAAATAATAATTCAACTTCTAATTTTCATAGGAAAATTGCCTAGAAAAGAACAACAAAATATTGACGAAAGAATAAATTCCTACGGAAAATTTGAAGAAAATATTTCGCTGCTATCAAAATACATGCATAATCAGTTGATGATTAATCTCAATGCTTTAGTCTTCCTATATTTTATGCTTAAGGCTCCGGTATAATTAAATTTGTACAAAAAAAGACCATAGAATGACTAACCGAACTCCACATCAACGATTCTGGTCGAGACATACACTGGTGGAAATGCAATTAAAGACACTCAAAAATTCCCATATTTTTCATATAAATGCCCGTGATATTTTTTGTACTTACTTTATTTGTATTAAATTTTTTGTTTTCAATCATTTTGTGCAAAAAACTCGCAAAAAAAATTAATTTAGTGAGTATTTACATAATTTAGTTTAAAAAATCCAATATTTCGAGTGGAAATGCAATTAAAGACACTTACTTTAAATCAGAATTTTAGCTATCTACCACTTCATTGTTGTTTCTAAAGTGCTTAAAAGGAGCAGTTTGTTGTCTCTAAATTGTCTGATACTAAATATTTCAAAACATTTTGGCTCAAATATTTATTATTCAAAGGTAGTTATAGAATGGGATGTAACATCGGGCTTTCGCTAGAAGAGCGATCAAAATTTCGAACTTTAAGGGAAGAAGGCTATTCAAATAGGTCAATTGCAAAGAAAATTAATCGCTCTCCAACTATAGTGTGCAATTTTTCAAATCTAGGTGATATGCATGGAGTTAAGAGGCGTCAAGGTATTTGTAGTAAATTAAGTGACCGTCAAAAGCGGCAGATAATTCGCGAGGCAATAAATCCTAACGTAAATTCCACTAAAATTAGAAGAGATTTATGCCTATCTGTTACAACTCGAAGAATTAAATAAATAGTTAGTCAATCTGGAATTGTTAAATGGACGAAAAAACATCGCAAACCTCTCTTAAGTGTTCAGCATAAGAAGGCTCATTTGGAATTTAAAAAAAAAATAAATAAAAAATAAATGCAAATTGGGACTCTGAATGGAACAATGTGGTGTTCAGTAATGAGAAAATGTTTAATTTAGATGCACCAGATCGAAACAAGTATTACCAGCATCGCATAGGAACCAAAAAGGAGATTTCAGTTAGCCGCAATTTTGGTGGAGGCACATTGATAGTGCGGGAAGCTTTCTCGAGCTATGGAACAACCCCCATCTGTTGGATCACACCTAAAATGAACTCCTCCGATTATATTGAACTCCTAGATAACGTTCTGTTGAATTATGCCGAAGATATGGATGAAAGATTCCAGAATATTTCAGCAAGACAATGCAAGCATTCACAACTCTAAAGCAACAAAAGCTTTTTTCATGGAGCGAAACATAAAGGTTATGGACTGGCTAGCTAGAAGTCCCGATCTGAACCCTATTGAAAACATCTGGGGATTGATAACACAAAAAGTTTACGAAAACGCCCACTTTGAGTCAGTAATGGACTTAAAAGACAAAATTCGTGATGTATGGTCAAATTTGCCATTAAATTACCTTCAAAATCTTGTGAAATCGATGCCAAATAGAATGCATGAAGTAATTGTAAACAATGGAGGTGTCACTCATTATTAATTAATAAATTTGTTCGAAAAACAACAAGTGTCTTTAATTGCATTTCCACTCGAAATTTCTGATTTTTTGATTAAATGATCTAAATTCTCACTAAATAATTTTTTTTTTTGAAATTTTTTGTACTGAATAATTGAAAACTAAAAATGTGATTCAAATAAAGGTATGCAAATTTAAAAAATATGCACTTTTATATGAAAAATAAGTGCATTTTTGAATGTCTTTAATTGCATTTCCACCAGTGTACATCAATGTTAATGCTTCACTGGAAACCCAACAGATATCCAGTGGAAGAAAATGCTATTTTTTGTTCCATTTAATTCATATTTGAAGAAACTATGTTTTAGATGTGAGAAATGTGTTTACAAAACGCTTATTTCAAATAAAGTAATTATACAATTCTTTGTTTATTAAGTAAAAATGTCGTTCGTAATAAATGCGCGTGAAATAGATTTCTGAAACAAAAATAAATATTTTATTAATAAAATAAACAAAGCATTTCTCAGATGAATTCACAAATGAATGAAAATGAATTGAAAAGCATTCTCAATGATATTTAGGTAACTAAAGGAAAATATTTTATTAATGTAATTTTTTACATTAATTTTTTTCTTTATTTTTTCGAATATTTGTTTCAACTATTGATTTCAGAAACCAATTTTTTTATTTCTCAAATTGTTTTAATTTTATTTTATTGTAAGCAAGAATTGATCTATTTAATACATACATATATATATGTTTATAATTTTTCCATTTATATAAGTATACTTTTATATCAACCTCATCTCTTTGTAAAGTGAAAAACCAGATAACTTTGTTTTATCGATATTTACATATTCTTTTTCTGATAGTGTTTTTCATTTAAAAAGAATTTTGTTCTCGAATGAATTCATTTCAAATCTCTTAACATTGAGAATAAATGAAATATTTTTACGTAAATGCATGTTTTACTATATCAATCAGTGCATAGCTATTGTTTATACATCTCGCTTTATGTTAGAAAATCCAACACCTACGTACCTAGCGGAAGAAATAAAAAAATAATAATAAAGTAACTATGCCCACGTGTGTCTCGAAACTTTTAAGGTAGGTAGTGGCACAATCCCGTGTCCCGCCTCAACAAAACTTTAGTACTACGTAGCCCATTTTCTACCCGCAAAACATCTCGATTCATGGTCACAGATGATAAGCTGCTATTCGTTCTAAGGTGCTAACATAACATACACACACGTATACGTACATTCTCCTGGGAGAAACAGGTTTCGACCCTCTCGAATGAGGAAAGCAAAGGCACACCTCCACTCTTCTCAGTTTCTCTCTCAGCATCGAACAGTTTCGTTTCATCATTCTGTATCTTCAAAATGATGGCGCCTTCGGAAACAAGTGTGCAAACGACAAATTCGCACAAAACCGATACTTCGCATTCCGTCGGAGTTAAAGTGACCACCAAAGCTGAATCCACTGGAATAGTCGATAATTTAGAATTAAATCCGTATTATTTCAGAACAGTTCCTGGAATTCTAAAGCTCGTGCAACTGGTTTGTACCCTTGTTTACTTTAGTTTATTTTATTTAATCATCGTTTGGTACGCTCAAGTTCAAATATAATAACGGGTTTTTGTAACTGCATTCATGACTTAATAATCTTCTCTTCCTAGTCTGTTTCGGTTTTCGTTTCTGAATTCCTGAAAGAATTTTTGGTTTAGTTTCTCTTTTATTTATTTTTTAAAATTTATTTCCATGCTTAAATTTCAAAAAAGTATTTATATATTTTATGCGAAAATTAAATATTTCTTATAGTTGCTGCTGCATAAATATTATTGAATATAAATATTTTTTATTTTATTACTCAAAATAGTCTTTACAATTATTATAAATCTCATATTTTTAAACACAAGTGAAAACAAATATTTTGCGACAAAAATTTTTCATAAAATATAATTTAATAATAATTTTACTGAAATGAGATATTTTTAAAAATTACATTATTCATATTTTTAATAATATATTTAATGTTTAAAATCATTTGTTATTTTTAAAGTGTGAAATTTTCTAATTTCTATTTATTTTTTTAATAAACATATTCTAATAATTCTAAAAGTTTTGCGAACCGTTTCATTATTTATATGTAAATACTTTTATAATAAATAGTTTTTATAAAATAAGGCTTATTTAACTTAAAATTTTAAAATTTATTTCTTAAAGCATCAAAAAATTCTAATATAAAGCATAAAATATTTAAGCTATCAGATTTCAATTTTAATCTAAAATATTATAAAATACTTATTCGTATTTGACAACCTGTGTTCTCTTTTGAAAAAAAATGATTCTAATATATTTTACGCGGAAATAAAATCTTACGCTTGTTTGTATAAATGCATGTTTGCTTGTATAATGCAGTGCAGTGTGAAAGAACTAATTGCTCATGAATTATTAATGATGTTCTAAAGCAATTAACACAAATTCCAGATCCTTGTCTAAACAACCTTTTGGCCTAGACATTGCTAAAAGAATGTTCAAATTAAGATTGTTTCCTTCTTCTGGTTTCTATTTATTTACTATCATGAGAAATTATTTATCTTCAATATTTTTATAGAAGCATTCTATATATTTTTATTGTGATAATTTTTATTCGTAAACATTTTGGTAATCCACACAAATATTGTAAATTAAAATTCTGTCACTATTGCGAGCTTAACATACAAAAATAATCTATCAAACTATTTAATGACTTTTAACATTTATTTATTCAGTGGTTTAGTTAAAAAAATTTTTTTAAAGTATTGTGATGGATAGGAATTAAAACCATTATTATCGTTTTTGTATTATGATAAAATTCTCATTCTGAATTTACTGGTTTTAAAATTTGTATCGTATAATTTTTAATGATAAACTAATTGTCTAGTTTATTAATAGATTAATACATAAACACATTTTCTTATTCATAAAAATTCATTCAGTTATTAAAATTTCCATAACATTTTCACAACTGAAACTCAGAAAAAAATTTTGTAATTCTTAAGTGTTTTATATTTTTAACTAATTAATACGAAATACTTAAAATGAATAAACTGTAAGTTAAATTAAGCATTTCGCTTTTCAATATTTAATAAATTTTTAAAAATAAGCTAACTATTTAGTTTATTTTTAAAATGACTCTTTGAGTTTATATGAAATACTCATATTTATCAGGCCAACTAATTTTCCCCAATTATTACGTTTGAATATTGTTTTAAGTTCACGAAATTATTTTTATCACTAATCGACTTTGATATAAGCTATTTTTTTTTAAATGAAATACTTATATTATCAGAACAACTAATTTTCAAGAAGTGCTTGAATATTATTTATAGTTTACAAAATTATTTTTAACTTGAATCGACTTTGAAATAAAATTAATTTTTATATAATATTCTGCTTGCTTAAATTTCACATATTTCTTTTTCAAATAATTTAAATACACAATTTAGTCATATATTGTTATCTCTGCAAAATAATTTAATAACTTCTCAAAAGGTTATCCCCTGTGACGTACTTAAATTTTCTGATAACAATTGAATTTTTTAAACGAATGTAAAATACTTCAAATAATATATAATACAAATTAATAATCCTTATGTTTTATTTACCTTATGTTTTAGTTCTTTGATTTAATTTTTCACCATATTTATTAGCAAATACTGATAAAAATTTAACTGAAAAGTTTACCGATCTATTTGCATAACTTTAAAATGGCATTTTTTTATTACCTTTCAATTTTTGTTTATGTTTAAAAATTAAAATTATAATCCTATTATTTTAATTAAGCTAACAATTCAATATTTAATTTTGTGTGTCTTATTAATATAATACAGATTTTAATTCGTACTTATAATTAGTGTCGAATCGAAACGTATATTAAAGATTTGCGTAGGCCATAAAATTGAAAGGAATTTTGATATTAACTAAGAACTGCCTTATATACTTCCGCTTGAGTGGTGTGAAAGTTTTAAGGAGAAAGCAGCTATTTAGAAACTCGTCGCAAATCCATGATTTAAATTCTTTTAAGTATCTAACAGCATTCAAAGATTTCGTTTTAAAAGGAAGGAGCAACCATAAAAAAGTTATTAAAAATTAAACACATTTTAGAACTATTTAAATAAACTTAATGTTAAGAGAAAAATTATTCTGAAATAAATATAAATCTATGTACAAAGTAAAAATGTACAAATTTATGTAACAATATTTTGTTAAATTCATATTCAAATTGAAAATTTATTGTAGAACGAATATAAAATTTCTTCAGATTCGGTTTCAAATCCTCATAAGTTCTCATTTTTTGCAAAATTGAAATCTCTTACGTAATATTAATATAGGTAAGAAAACATTCCTTTAATAATAAATTTTCAGACTGTGAGAAAAACGAAATAAATTCATTAAAACAATAAAATTTAACTTTATTTTCAAACATAATACTTGTGCAGAAATTAATAACTTTCTGTAAAACAAAAGATATCATTTGGTTTTGCAATTTTATAAATTTACGTTTATTATTGCTACAACCATCCTACCCATTCAAGAATTTGCGTTACAAATTTTCAAGTTAAGATTTAATTACTAATTTTAGCAAACGTGTGCAAAACTAGAGACACAAATATAATAAATTTTCTATAACTTTAATTGTTGAAATTAAATTAAAAATTTTCAATGTGTCAAACTCACCAATGAGAATTTCAATAAAAAATTTAAACAAAAATATTTTTTGTTCGAAATTTTAATGGTTTGTTTTAAATCATGTATTCGTAAGATTCGCGATGAAGAAAAATTGTAGAATTTTATATTTTGAATCTTGTGATCCTAACTTTAAAGATTTTGCGATTAGACCATTTCACCTGTAACTATTATTCTAGTCTCATAAGATGTAGGAGTACATTGTGCAAAATGATGATTCATTTTTTTGAAATTGTCTTTCTTTTTAAACTATGCTTAAGGATTTAAAAATAACTTCCGGGTTTCATGGAATTATTTTCAGAGTTGATTCATTGGTGTTTCTGACAGCACGAAATATTCTGTGTGGATTCTGTATTTTCTATCTGTTCGCTAAGCAACTATTGAGCCCTATGCTATAACAACAAAGGGAGCTTAGTAGGATCTAGAAATAGGTGAAAGCACAATGAGGTGACGGTAAAAACTACTGAGAATGTTTTCAATAATGTTCATTAGAGTGTGAGAAAACAGCATTGTTACTATACAGCATGGTCACGTAAGTGTTAAGGATATAGAAGGATTTGTAGTGTTAAGCTTGAATGCTTTGATTGAAAAGGATCTTTTTCTCAAACATGGGTTTAGGTGTATGTTTATTTCGTGTAAAAATTCTCATAAAGTTATCTCATTGTATGCTTGACAATAAAAACAAAATATTTTAGTTGAATGTGATATAAAAATAAATAATTTATCAAATAAATCAAATTTCATATTAAGAATAAGATAATAATAATTTATGTAAATTTGCAATTGAAAAATGGAGCATAATTTAATACTGTAGATGTTTATTGGATGGTGATAAAATAAGTCCTGTTTATCATCATGACTTCAGTATTGACAAATTTTGAAATTTACTTAAAATATGTTATTATGAATATATTACAATAATTATGTATTTGATGGATTAAATAATAATAATTCAATTTAAGTAATAAAATTCTTGATTCAATTAAAATTTAAAAGTAGAGAGTTTGAAATAATAAAACTCTGATATTGGAAAGTGGCTTACAAAATTCTTTGTAACTTTAACGAAAGATACATTGAAATTTTCAGTCAAGCGCATAAATATGTATAAGATTGAGTGAAGTCAATACCAGTTGAATTCGTTAATTTAATAATATTCACAAAATGGGAAGGATATTGCCTGTATCTATTTGGGTTGGTAGGAATCAGTTACTGGAAACAAATGCAGTCAAACCCTATTTTTTAATTTACCGATGAGTTAAATTTTTTTTACAATAAGTTAAACATTAATTTCCAAGTAAATTTTAAATTGTTCGTATAAAATTTAAATTGACAGCGTTAATTTATTTTGCGTAGACTTGTGTTATTCAGTCTAACTCTACTGTCCGTTCGTGATCGGTTGAGATTTTTCTTTTCTGAAATAGGTGTTATTATTTTATAATTGTAATGTGATAAAAAATTAAGATATTTTAAAACGAAGATATCACTTGTAATATATATATATATATATATATATATATATATATATATATATATATATATATATATATATATATATATATATATATATATATAACTGACCCAGCCACGCGTAGCAGTGGCTGAGTTTTTAAAATACATTGAATCAATTTTTTACTAATTCTTGGGTTCAATCAAATTAATATTTTCTAAAAAAATTTAGAATAGGTTCATTCATAGGAGATTAAAAATAAAACGTTTCACCAAAATTTAATAGTAATAGGTAAAGTATCGAAATTTTGAAATTAAGCACAAATCAACATATACTTTCTGAATTTACATTTTATTCATCTTATATTAAATTATGGTTTGTAATCAGTGACTTACTTATAAAATATACTATATAAATTAAAGACATCTAAAAATAAATTGTTATAAATGAGGTAGATAACATTGACATCGAACTATTATTATTTTAATTTTAAATTATATTAAAACTAAAAATTTTTTCCGCGGCATTATACTGAAATAAAAAAAATTAAAAGAATTTATCATTTGAATAAATAAATTAGATCAAAATGTTCTACTGAATAAATTAATAATTATCAAATTATAAAATAAAAATAAAAAATAATAAAAGGCTATCAAGAAATACTTACATATTTTCGAGGTGGTATGAAAATTAGTAGAGAAAAACAGTAATAAATAAAATTTTATTTTACTATTTATAATATTAAAAATATTCAAACTGAATACTGCACAGTAATAACACAATACAAAGTATAATTATGAAAATGATTCACGAAAAATTGTTATAGTATCATTATACATCATGAAAATATATGTAAATTCTATATTTAACCACGCGCTTGCGCGCACAATAATTTTCTCGAAGATGGTATAATCTAGAAAAATAAACACGTCGCCATCTGCCGAATACCTGAGCAACTTAGATGCTAAACCGCCATCTATTAGGAACTTACAGAACTAACCTAAAAAAATAAAAAAAATTTAGGGTTGTACTACCCCTAAAATTTAGGGGGATTAAAAATAGATGTTGGCCGATTCTCATGGATACCGGATAAGCACAAAAAATTTCATCAAAATCGGTCAAGCCGTTTCAGAGGAGTATGGCAACGAAAACTGTGACACGAGAATTTTATATATATATATATATATATATATATATATATATATATATATATATATATATATATATATATATATATATATATATATACATGTGTGTGTGTTTGTGTGTACACAGTACTCAGCTGTTGCGCTGGATATTAATGCTACGTGACGTCCTGGTCATCAAAAGGTTGCAGTCCATAATTGAGATTTAGAAATAATGTTTAAGGAATAAATGTGTTTCATGAATATTTAAGCATTCTATTTAATGACATTCTTATGATAAATTCAAAATTTAATCTTTAATAATAAATTTGCTTTAAATTAAATGTTATATAACAAATTAAAAATAAATTATATTTTTCAAAATAAATTTAAAAAATTAGGATAGGTATTGTTTGAATTATAAACTGAAGAGAGAGAGAGAGATATTTTTTTATTTAAATGAAAGTAATGTAATTTTTCCTAATTTAAATCTGATAATTTGTAGTCAATAAGGATAGAAATTTTTATGGTAATCATTCTTTTAATACGAATTACGTGATATAATCGATAAAATGCGTCAATGTTATTGCATCTGTTTTGACTTAAATTTGGCATAGCTAATGGCCTTTGACGCCAAACCTCTAAAATAAACGACTAGTAATTTCTAAACAAATGTGACCTTTACTTCTCATCATGGAAGTAGAGTAAATGCATGTTTCAGAGCAGGAATTGTTGCCATAAAAGAGTATTTGCTTCCTAAATATTGCGTTTGATATCAAGGACATTAAAAAAAACTCACATGCCTGCTATTGGGATGCATTTCATGTAAAAAAAAAAAAAAACTCTTATTTAATGACCGTGTGGCATTAATAGTCAATGTCAACTTTCTTAAGAAAAGACCGAAAGGAATTTTTTTGTTTAGTTTGTTATAGCAGGAAAAATATTCTGCTGCAACGCATCATGGAACAAATAAAATACATTCACTACGGAATAATTTTTTCTGGTCGTGCTTCAATAAATTCTAAATTCAACTGAGAGCATCCAAACAAATACTGTTGTATTCAGCAGGGTGGATTGTGCAGGTTATGTTGTACATGACTTTTAAATATTTACCACATGAAAAATTTTCTTTAATTCTTAAGAAACATCTAACTTATTCGAACGTTATTTCGACAGTATCGTGCGAAGTGGATAAACCTCTTCTGATGACATTATTTTAGTCTTCCTTGAGAATTTTCTTTTGGATTTTTTTACCTTTCTTCTATGAATTCAATAAAAGCATTTGCTTAATAAACTAGAATTAACTGCGAATGAAAGAATTACTTTTAGTCCTTTTATCAATATGTATTTATAAAAATGACAGTAATCAGTTGTTTCTGTATGCTTTATTACTATTATTTTGAAATATGAAAGGGTGTTTTAAAAGAATAAAATTGATTTTCGGAAATTTTATGGAATATTGAACTATTTTGGACTCATTAGTATTATGAATAGTTTGTGAATTTCTTCTGATGAGAATTCATTTAAAAGACTTCCATGAGAATGTTTCTAAAATTAATTCTTTCTCTCTAGGAATTACATCAGTAAATATTTTTTTAAATAAATTTGAATTCATTGTTGGAAAATAATTAATTATATTTTTGTAAATGTTTATTTATTACAATGATAGTTGGTGGCTGTTTTTCCATTTGTATTACGATCGTTTTAGAATCACATTTATATTTTTTATTAATAAAACTCATTCTCTTAAATTTAAGAAACACTGAACTATATCCACAATAAAGAGAAAATGCAATGTTCATGGATCTCTCTCTTTCGCTTCCACCTTACTTTAAAATCTCCGTAAGGATTTTTTTTCAATCAATAGAATTTAAGAGCTGACATTGTCTCCATTTTTGTAACCATACGACATTTATTTTAAATATGCATGTGTGTATAAATATTTTAACACCTTTAACAAGAATATAATTTGATGTTTTTTTCAGATATTTCCGTACGGAGACATATTTTTTTTATGGACATATACTTAAACTCTTTCCTGAATTAAAATCATTTGTTTTCCAACTAGGAAAATTTATGAGTTCTCTTAAAAATTTTATGATTCTTTCAATCAGAGAATTAAAATGAATGACATTATTCTCTAAGAATTAATTTTGGATGCATTTAATGAAATTCATATTTTTATCTTTCCAAATTATCAAATAATATTTTTGAAAATTAAGAATTTGGGCTGCTAAAAAATTTAAAGAAAATTTAAGAATACAGATGGATAAATAACAAGACAAGAGATAAAAGACTCAAAAATAGTTTCTTGACTTTTATTCCTAGGAATAATAGAAAAAGTATATTTCAGGGTAAAGTTTAAATATAAATAAACGACGAAAACCTATTCCTTGGGAATTATGCAAGATACTCAATATGACGAGAGTCTCTTTCGAACAGCTAAAACTGATTTATGGATTCATAAGATTACCCATCTTAGAAATAGTGTTCTATTGCTTAAGAAACGTTCCAAGTCCTAGACAGTAAAATTAGACTTAGTTTCACACCAAATCGCTTTGGAGTTGGTTCCAAAGATGAGGAGATCTGGAATTATCATGAATAAAACAAAAAAAGAAATCAATGGCTGTAGTGTAAGGTATGACATGAGGTTGTATAATGAATACGTCTGGTGTAAAGTAAGGAACGTTAAGATAAGGTTATCGATATCAAATCATCAGTCTGGATCATATAAAAGTTCATTGATTCGTTATATCGATTCTAGTTCATATAATAAAATTATTTTTAGGAAATGTACTTTTTCCTAAAAGAATTTAAGAGTGTTTCGAGTATTTTTTACTCTCACTCGGCACTTGACAGGAATCACATTGCATCAAATCTCAATATTTACTTTCTTTGATCCTCATTGTACCTCTAGGTTAACAGATTACATATTATTGTTCTAGTGACTAACTGTTCTGATATGTGTATTTTTCGGATTGTTTGGCTTCTGACTGTTTTAAACTGTTGCCAAAAGAGCTGACTTTATAACTGATTACCTGTTTCTATTCGACGAGATATAATCAAGATATATCAGAAATCAACAACTCAGTAAAGCATGAAATCATATCGCTGGATGTTTATAACTCACAGATCTTTGAATCGATTTCATAATGTTGAAGTGACACTCCTCGTCATTCTAATAACATCCGGTCTGTATTTTTTGCTTTTGGCTTAGCGATAATACGCCAAGCTAGTAAATCACATTGTCATGCACTTTCATTTCATTTATTTTCATTAATTTTTTAATAAATAATGTATATTTATTCGGATTTTTAATTAATTTGTTTAATTTTATAATTAGATAAATTTCAGTACGATTGCTTTCCGAAATTTATCTATAAAAATATAATTAAATGGGAAGTCAAAATGTAATATAATTTAGTTCTGCTTAGAAAATTTTGGCGTGGTTGTTTAACGTTATCAATATTCATATTAAAAGTTTAAAGTTAATAAACTAATTTAAAGATAGTTTTAAAAAATTACCCTCATCGTAAAAGAAAATTTGTTTTGTCAGAATTATTACAAATTATTGAATAAAAATCTTATCTTTTGCTGTGAAATATTTCGTGTGCACCAAAAAAATTAACATACTTCACGTCAAAATGAAAAAAGTGAAGATTGATATCCATTTCCTTTCCTCAATAGAGCAAATAAAGACAACATTCCAAAACTTTCAGCCGTATTTTCAACTTATTTTCTTTTTGTTCTGATTTTCTATTTTGTGAATTACTATTCATAATGTATGGTGTACGTTCGGAAAAAAAATCAACTCACAAAATTGCTGATTTTATCAAAACAAAAAAGAGCTGCTGACCTAATGATTCTTTTGTTTTGTTTTCATTGTTATCGAGTCTCAAAATGATGCTGAGCGAATTGTTTGCTTTGTTGCTCTTTGCCCTTGACTGAAATTAGGTCTGACCCACACATAGCTTTTACATTTTATAAATGAATGTTGCTATACTAGGTTCTTGAGTATATATGCTTTCAAATAAAAATGTGAAAATTAAATCGATTAATCAAGAAAAGTTATTTTCACCAAAGATAATTATAAATATTATCAACTCTATTCAATCCACAAACCTTGTAATGCTTGAGTAATTTTGTTCTGTAACTAACAAGTTGGTCTACGAGAATTTTTCGCTTTTTACCGTAAACGGAATGAAATGGAAGCAGAATAATAACTGTTCTCTTCTTGATATGGTGCCTAAATATAATACATAAATAAAACATTCTGTATTGCAAATGCATACACTTATCATACATATAGAACAAATGTATAGAACCATGCTTATTCAAAATAATTAATTTGATTCATCCTTTCGTTTTGCCTATATAAAAATACTTAGTGTGTGTTGGCTACAGTAATTTAATCAAACTATTTATATTTGGAAATTTGTTTTATTATTACCATAAAATAATAAAAACATGAATTAACAGCTTTGTTACTCGTCCTATGTTCTAATACTTCTAATAAATATACTAATTTATATTATTCTATTACGTGATTTTCTAAATTGTTTAAAATCATTAACAAAATGATATGTGAGTTTAGGCATTTTGTATTTGTTCTCTCTCTCTCTCATTGATAATATAGCCTCTAAAGATCACTTCAAGTAATGTATTGATAAACTATTTTTTTTTGTTTTGTTTTATAAATGTTCGAATGCCTTCGTGTCATTTGAATGTATTACTACTAAAATTTATTTGTAGATAGTAAATTACAGAAATTACTTAGATATTTTCTTTCGATTTTTAGACCAATATATATGTAATTTTTTAAAAAAATAAAAAAAAAACTTTTATGAAAAATCTGCAAATTTGAAATGAATAATTTTGTAATTTAAATATCGATTTATTTGAATGAAAATGAAAAACGTTTTTTTTTATTTATTTATCTTACAACAAACAGAACGCACCATTCTGAAATCCTATCAATTTTCATCACCAAAACATAACAATTCAGTTTTAATTTCCTTCAAGGTTATACAATTAATTATTTTAAGTGAGGATTCTTACACGTGCTTTGGAAATACTCTTAGTAAGGTTATATGCCATTATCCTTCAATTAACTTTGTTTACCTTTCCTTATAATTTTCTTTTTATTACTTCAGCAAAAAATTTCATTTAAGTTATTTATATTTTATTCTAAATAAATCTGTTTTTAAGTCACACTGTTTTACAACATGATGTTTTCATATATATTCATCAACAAATTTATGCACACACACACACATATATGTATATAAAATGTGAATGTTTACTTTATATAAAATTTTCATTATTGTACACTCAAAAATAGTTTATCCATGTTTGAAAATAGAAATAAAATGTATACAAGACAAATGTAAGTACTGAAGGACAAGTTACATGCCTTGTAAATGGTCCGACAAAAATACTTCGATGAAATATTAACCTTTTTATTGATTTATTCAGTGTATTTGTAAAAAATATTTGTTTGAAATGAATTTACGGATCTTCCCCGATTGCTTTGAAAATTTGTCTCGCATATCGTTTAAATCTAAAGAATGATCTCTATAGAAGAATTTCGATTCTTCTGGATTTTTACCGTCTGAGAACATCATTATGTAACTTATGGGTCATTTAATCATTTCATATTTCAAATGGATGTCTACTAAAATACCCTTTAAGTATTTTTTAAAGTAGTTGAAGAAACCCTCAAAGAGTTTTATAAAGATCGCCATCACTGCCAATTGCATCAAGTATTTCCTATCTCACGATAGTCGACAATTAAAAATAATCACAAGTAAAATACTTATTTCTGCATGATAGAAATTTAAAACTCGACACTCATGGGTTTTTGAGAAAGTGCCGAAAAATCATGAAATTAACAAAGTTTCGTCTTTAACGATGATTTTGGAACTGCTGGGAAATAGCAAGCTCAGTGAGCTAATAAGGAAGAATACTAGAGTTGACTATCGAAGATCCTATGGAACTGCAATTTGTGTTACAGTTAGAAGTTTTTGTTGCACAAGCGTGCTTTCCTGTACTTAGCCCACAGTTAGGATCTACCAATTCAGTGGAAGCAGCTGGATGGAAGTCATCTTAATTTAGAAGCAGAGACCAAGCAGAGGACCCTCAAAACTTATCCTGCCCACCCAGCGATGTCATTTCACTTGGATAACATTGCGATTATGACGTTTTTGATATGTCCTATCCACTTTTTGTGAACACAACGGATCTTTTATTTATCCGTTATTCGAACTCACTACCTTCTGATAATGAGAAAAACGTCCAAACTAATTAGGCCACCACGACCTAACTGGTGGTCAGTAAGAAATTATAGAAAACATTTATAATGGGTTGTGGATAACTGATCTGTCTTCCAGTGTTTGGGCTTTCTGATTTTCTTCGAAGTATAAGAAATTAAGTATTTTACGTTGAAAAACATCACGCTACTAAAAGAAATTTATGCATGACACACAAATTTATTTAGTAAAAATTATGCGTCTCAATTAAGTTAATTTATCTTGTTCTTACTGAAAACTTTTTTATTTAATTAAAAAAAATTTATTTATATTTATCTATTTCTATAGTTGTGCTTATTTTATTTAATTTGTTAAAAACTAGAATTTACATTGCTTATTAAGTAATTAATTTTCTCTGCTCGTGTTACATATATGAGCGTATTACATATATTCATAATTATATTTCTCTTCACACTTGTGGTTGTTATAGCATAAGATACATGAATTCTCAAAATAGCGAATTATTTATGAAAATTCTAGAAAATACCTAAAGCTAAATCTACCAGTAAATAATGATATTCATATTAAGTATAATTTTACATTTATATAAATCCATATTTATATGGTGAAAGTGTCGTCGGAAAAGTGAACAGAAACCTAAAGCATCGAGCATGAAAATACAAACATTTAAACAGTGTATAGGAAATATGATCTCTCAAATGAAAGACTCAGTAAAGATGAACAACTCATAGAGTCATTTCCCTTTTCTAAGATTGTTGCTGACCTCAACCGCCGCCTCTTCTCTCAGCCTACATAATTTTATAACTAAAAGGAACGTTGAACTTTACTGACTTCATATTAATAAATGATTTTTAAGACTTCCGGTATATTGTTAATGAACATCTACAATAAAGTCAGATATTAAACTTTTTTATAAGTAAAAAGAATTTGATTAGACAACTGTACATGCTTTTTTAAGTTGCATATATTTAAGAATTTTTATATTTAATAAATACTTATTTATGTTTAGCAATGAAATTAAGATCATCTTCTGTTATTGATTAATAATAAGCAGGATATTTTACATGGGTTAAATTTAAATAGTTGTGCCGAATTTTATAAGGTAAAGTTAATTCGTATATAATTTTAAATCCATATAAAATATGAAAAGTATCTCGCTGTATATATGTGTGTGAATTATTTTAATTAGTAAATTATGCAACAAATTAGTATAAAATATAATAAACATTATTTACAATTATGATTACTAAAAGAATTATGATAACAATGTTTTAGCTTTAGAACCGTCTAAATTCAAAATACCTTTTAACTAGTCCATCTTTTGTCTGTAAGATTCCAAGGTATGTTCCCTTTCAAATTAGCTCTCGTACACAAAACATGATTATTTTTATTTTTCTAAACAAAGTAGCGCATCACAGTTCATTTTATATAAATAGATTCTAAAAACTTTGATTTTATTAATTTAATCATACCTTTTTCTATTTTATAAATTTAATTAAAACTAAATTCGAATATATTGTATTATATAAAAATTTATTAATTTAATGATATTTTGCACTTGTGTAAACTTAAAATTTATGCTAAATATTTCATATTGTGACAAAATGCATTTAATCTGCATCTTAAAAATGCATCTTAAATTCATAGGGAAAGAATTCATTAATTATATCAAATAGAAAATTTATAAATATTTCATTCATCAAGGAATACTTACAGAAAATAAAATTTTTTAACAATTTTTTTTATGATTTCAGGTGTATTTTTACTTATACTTAATATCTGAATGGAAAGTCATAATATCTGAATGAAAAACACAGCTTTATCGACTCTTCTGAAATAAGCTCTTTTCTGGATGCTTCGGAATATAGCAGAAATTAAAAAATAATTTCTTGAGATAATTCTTTTAAAATATTTAATATGTTTTAACTGTTTAGACTTTATGCATCGTTTTATAGTTCGTCAGATGTGTATACCGTTTATCAGTTATGTTTAATTAAGCTTTTGTTAAACATAAGACATCTAAATAGGCTATAGCAAGTAGTGAAACCATAAAAACAAATGTATTTTGTTTTTAGAATAAAACTCGATTAATTGGGTAGAAACTTGGTTTAGACAATGCGTAAAACAAATTTGCAGTCAATTTGAAACTTTGTGGTAATTGTATTATAATCACGTCATTTAACGTGAGGAAAAATTCTATTTTGAAAGGGAAAAATATTCAATATAATTACGAATAAATTTGCCTAAGTTAATATTTTGTAATTCAAATATAATGTAAATGTAAAACATTAAATATTTTTTCTGTTAAATGAAAATGTAAAACTTTTTAGAAATATATTTCAATGAGAATGAGACTTGCAAATATGTTGTTGGTACCATGAGAATGTAACTTATATTTAATCTGACGTAGCTGTTTGTTGTATTTCGATTTTATGAAAATGTTTTTAATATTTATGGTATGTTTCACATCATGAGATAAAAAATAATGATTGACCGCGTCGAAAATTTCGAAATCACTAATGAAACATCAAAAGGATGAGATATTTCTAACTTAAAATCTTTTAATTTTACACCAAGAATGAGATATTATTGATTAAAATATTGAAACTTTTTCATTATATTTTTTATATTACTCTAAAATTTTTTTTCAATATTACATATTATTTTACGTAAATTATGTCAAAATAATTCAAATTCTCATAGAAATTGCAATTACAGAAATAGGATAACTGAAATATTTTTATTATCTGTGTATCATACACGTAATAAAAAACTGTTCAAAATACATAAAAAAACTGAGTTTTTCTAATTACATTTTTACACAATTTACTGAGACACTCCACCTATTCATTAAATCAAATCGGTTTATATTGTTTGCTCAATTTCCAGCATCATACTTTATTAATTACAACAAGATGTAATAAACTTATTTATTCAAAATGATAAATTTATTTCAATACAAATAACTTTTATAAATCGAAAAATAATGTATTTTTGTTTTTAAAGGCATTTATTGTTTACAATGCTTCGAGCAAAATACCAGGTTTCAAAATGCATTTCGTGAGGTTTCCTTGCAAAAGAATAATAATTCACGCTTCTCTGCCGAAACACATGTACATCCAATGAAGCAAGCAAATACGTAGCTGGAGTAAATACGCTAATAAATCTAGAAATTCAACAACGATTTTAGAAATTGCTATTTTGATTGTACATGTTACTTATTTCTAAATATAATGCACACACATGTATTTTCCATTCCATTGTTTAAGTAATTTTTAAAATAATTTATCTACAATCTTTCCAACGTATTCTTTAATTCAAAAAATATTATTTCACATAATTTGATAGAAGTTTTAAAGCCTAATATTTTTTCGTTCAATGAAATAGTTAACACAAAAGCATTTTGCCATAGACAAGTATTCTTTATTATGTTTTAGATAATATATATATCTACCCCAGTATTTAAATATAAATGACTTAAAAATCAATAATTTCATATTTACAAGACAAAGATGATAAGAGAATATTGGTGTTATACTTGTAAGCTGAAAATATATATTTAAAATTGTTTTTAAATTGTCAGGCTTATGTTATAAAAATGTTATATGTTATGTTAAATTGTCAGGCTTATGTTCGCATATCATTTAATGTTTACATATGACTATATTCAAAATATATTTTTAGGTTTTACAAGAAGAATAAAGAATTGAGAGAGAGAGAGATTTCAATCAAAAATGAAAAAAGAAATACCGTTAATTAATTTGGACTAATTGAAAAAAATTAGTTATTTAATTTAGTGATTCTTGCATATAGTTTGCCGTTAGGAAATTGATTCGCAAAATATAACATGTTACTATGTTTAGTTTTCATTATTTATTTTTACCCTTGAGACAATATTTATCAGAACGTAATGAAATATATGTCTTATTTACTGTTTTATTTCGCCTGAAAAACTCAAAAGATTTTCTTCAATGAGTACGTTATTTTGAAATATCAGTATAAAATAACAATGGGTCTAAATTTTTCAGTGTTCAAAATCATGTATTTGACTAGCATTTATAAAAATGAAGCAACTGTAATCATAATATATAATTGCAATAAATAAAAATTACATATGTATTACAATTATTACTTATTTTGCCTTAATACATGAGATAAATGATAAATTTAGCCATTTTAATTATGTATTTATTTAATTAGTATTTGTTCACTAATATTTATGTTTGCTTATTTTGTTTCCTCAAAATATTATATTCATAGCATTTTTAACTATTTATACATTGAGAATGAAAAATATTAAAGACTCGCATTGGTCTGAATAATAGGACAATTTTTTTCAGAATTTAGAGTCTCGGTCTTCAACTCAGATACTGTTCAACAATGCAATGATTGCAATCCGGGCCGTGGTAGCCTAGTGGTTAGAGCATCGGCCTTCCATTTGGAAGTGAGGGGTTCGATTCCCAAGCCGCCAAAGACCCACCGAGTACATGAAATATACGTGCTCGCTAGATCCTGGGAATCGATAAATCTGTGGAATCGGTGCTTTGAACAGTTATCATGACTGTGCAATGGTCTGGAGAAAATTTCCTTCCCCTTCAGATCAATGTTAAGATTAAAGTAGTGTATCCTCTAGTGGTGCCATCTATCGGCGGATCTGAAAGGCAAAGTCTTACTTTCCCCTTCGCGGTGCTCTGATTAAACGAAAGACGCACTCTACTAACTTAAATTCACATAGTCAAGGCATAGCGAGTTTGGTTTGTCGAAGTATCATAAGTAAGAACAACATATTGCAATCTGCATTTCATACATATGTGTCAGGGTATGAGCTTGTAAGTTTTCCGGGTATTTTTCCCTTATGGCACGGGAATACAACCCACTATCTATTAAAAACTATACTGGAGGACAAAATGCAGGAATTGTTCAAATGCTTTACAAATACTTTTGATTGTTAGACTATTAACTAGCAATATCAAAAAATATTGTTCTGGAGTTTAACTGTTCTTGAAAATTTTAATTTCTTATTTGAATTTCCTTTTAATTACAGTACTTAATTCAAAATGAGAAATTTGAAAACAAATAGACTTAGAACTTGACATTCTTTTTGTTTTTATTGTATATGAATTACGATGCTTATATTAACTAACATTTTATTTTAACTAATATAAAGACAGAAAAATAGTTTATATTTATCAAATATGAACTGTTTTAATATAGTTTGTATTTTTCATATGTAAACTTTTATGTTCTTCATAAAAGTTTTATTTTATCTATATATTTACGAGAATTAACTTATATAAAAACATTTCTACAGATTCAGTACTTAGTTTCCATTACTTAATATTTATTTAACCTGCTGTGATTAAATAGGATCTTTACGTAAATGTATCAGATTGATGCAACGTTAAAGTACTCAAACAAATTATAGTCTGTCAAACTTTCCGAGATTTTTAATCTACTTTGTAAACATAGCAGCTTCCGAGGTCAATATTAATAAATCTTAAACGCCCTTTTATGCCAAGTTAACAAAAAAACAACTATAAAAATAATTTTACTTCTAAAACATGAAAATAGTTTCATTAGAAAGCTTTCGATAATCTTTTGTATCATAGATTATTTACTTTTGTAATACTTTATTTCTCAAGCATTTATCATGTCTCTAATTTAATTCTTATTTTAATTATGTCTCTTAATGAATTAAAAGAATATATGCTGATTAGCATGCCATTAATTATATCTTAAAATAAAATGTCTATACTTATATCAGATTAAAGTGATTAAATTATAAAAATATCTTAGGCACGTATTTAATACCATGGAATATCTCCTTTCGCAAAAGACTGATGCAAATTTCATGTATGTAACATCTGTCATCTATGTCAAATTAAATATAACATAAATACTATGTGACAATGAAAATGCAAAATAGATATTGAACTGTATGGAAATTTAAATATCTATTTGAAATATCCATGTAAATAAGAGTATAAATTTCAGATTAAATAAGTAATTTATTATTAAAATATTCACAACTGAAATAGTTGTTTTGAATACGTGTAATATAAATTACAGTAATATTTTTGATAATTTTGTAAATTAAAGTGGATAGTTATTTTTTTTAAACTTTTGATTATTTTTCAATTTTGTACTCTAATTCGATATTTGGATTTGGATGATAATTTGTTGATCAAATTGCTAATTTTATATTAATTTAATATTTTTGGTTTTGATTCTAAAAATTTGATTTAATTTTATTTAAAAATCACAAAAGTTGGATATTTGTAAATTTAATGTAAATGATAATGTAAATAGGTATTCTAGACTATTATTTACATTATCGAACATGGGTCATTAACCTTGTACTGATGGCTTTTCAAAAATCAATTTATTAATATGATTTTAAGTACCCTATGGTTCTCAGTAATTGAAATAGTTCGATATTCTCGGCCTTATGTGTGTGTAGAGTTAGTGAATAGAGTTCATGAATAAGTATTTTTTATTTTATTATATATTATTTATGCATCATATAAAGTTGTTTACTAGGGAAAAAATAAACAAAATAAAACAATTTGACCTGAAGCAATAGTTAACTTTGGTTACATCTCCGAAAACATATGAACAATATTTACTTTGTGCATTCACGCGAATGGAATAACTATTAACCTTTAACTGTAAAATGTGAAAATGAAACAAAAAAGTTAAAGTATTAAAATAATTTTAAAAGAGTACCTAATTTATATGTCTAATGAAATAATATATAGTTAATAATCAATCTGAATTGTTGTTAAAAATAGAATAATTTCCTACCGCCTCTAATTTGTTGATATTATATATGATATTATTCTTCATAATATATTCAAGTGAAACGTAATAATATACGTCGGTAATTTAAAGATTTTAAATTGATGATTCAATGATTTTAAATGATTTTTTTAATTTCAATACTGGATAAATCTCTTCATAATGATATTTCTTCGACATATTTCGAGACGTCCATGATAAATTCAATTAATACAATGTTAACTTAAAAAAGTGCACTTCTGAAATTTGCTGTGAAGTGATTAAACTAAATTAGATCAATATTACCATTTTGACCAAAACGTCAAATTTATATGCTATGTTTGTGCTTCCTGAAACTTTTGAAAAGGTAGATTGTGTAAATAAAACTTAACATTATTTATATCTCATCTTAGCCTTGTGACGAATTATGTCATCTTTTAGTGAATCTTGAAAAGATAATATATTTTCAAATAAAAAGCGATGGAAGAGTAAGTTTTGTTCTCAGAATCCACCCTTAATTTGGAAATTGTGAAGGTTATATAAAAAAAAAACCAAAGTTCCAAATTTCCAAAGTCTTAAAACATTCACAACAATAGATAATCGATTTTAACATGTCAATTCTGTTGTCGAAAAGACTCAGCTTTTTTATGAAATTTATTAGAGAAATATAACATGAAAATGTTTTGCCGAGGTTCATCCTTAAAAAAATTTACGATGACAAGTAAATTTTTTTCTACCTTTCAGCATAGCAAGAAAGATAGCTTCTATGTATTCGTTACTCAACAAGGACTTACTATTCTTTCCTTTATGGCTATTGTAGAGCGTGCGCGCGGTTCTCAAACAAAATGGCTGACAACACACTACTATTAACTTAAAGAAAAGGAAGAAAAACAAAGGGACTTTCAAGGTTGAAAAATATGGTTTGTTTGATAATTAAAAGATTCTATTATGTTCCGAAATCTTTCGAATACCTGCTTTCAAGTACAGAAGTAGGAGTTGGAGTTATTGACTTAGTTGAATTGATCGCTTGAGAAATAAAAAACTATTTTTATAATATAATATAAGGAATTTCTTTTATTAAGCTGCCCTAAATATTTCTGAAGGAACGTCTGGACAGTTGTAAACCAATGAATATATCTGTGTTTTAGACAATAAATTTCTTTTGAACGTTTAATTTTTTTAGTCTGACAATCGGTGAAAATTTATATGAATAAAGGCAGATATTTTTAATAGTATATTAATCATAGTAAATTAATAATTTTAACACGATCATAATAAAGCATAAAAGTCACAGTTTTGTTATTTCTGGTTTCTTATGGGTTTTTTTCCCTGGTAAAGTCAAATAAATAGCTTGCATAAAAATCGACTATATTTATTGTAAAAAAGTTTTTGAATATTCATATCACTTTTCAAAAATTTTTAAAGTGACTCCTTTTAATATGATTAAATACCCATTATTTAAGAAATTTTTTTAAACGAATTCAACACATTGAATTATTAAATATAAGTTGAATATATTTCTGAATATTGTGCTTCAGTTTGCTTTTAATTTTACAAAAATATCAAACTCCTTCTAAATTATTTTTATTAACCAATATGATTCTTGATTTTTTTCTTATTATATAACATCTTATGCCAATCGATGACTGAGTGGTTAGCGCTTCTGACTCCTGAGCTGTGGGTCCCGGGTTCGATTCCCGGTTCCGGCATGGTTTTCTTTCTCTGTTTTTTCTTCTGTGATGATGTATGAATGTGGCCCACCCTATAAACGGGTTTGTTGTGGAATGGCGCAGGCAACACTACTCGCCTCCATGACTTGGTTCACGGTTACCCGCTGGGTAACGACAAATGTGTAGCAGATTCTGGCCTTGTTGTGGCATACGGTTCGTCACCCAAAGTGCCCGCCGTTGGAAAAAATATTACGTTTAATTTATATTATTCCATATCTATATATTGAAATTAAATACTATCTTTATAAATGATGTTTCTTTATGAAAACATTTTTTAGAGAAAATTGTTGATTAAAATTATAACAATATTTTTTTTATCCTCTACAGCTTTTCGCCATCATCTGTATGGGATGCGGATCTCCAGCAGTCACCACCTACGCAAGCTTTTTCATGTTCGTCGTTGCCATCTTCTTCATCATCACACTCGTCTTGTGCATCATATATTTCTTCACAATTAAACGACTTTTGCCTAAGGTTCCATGGCTGGTCATCGTAAGTTATTAATTTTTCTTGCAAATATAACAGTTTATAGAAAATAACCGACAGAAATATAATAGTAAATTAAAAAATATGTGTATATTCTACTTTAATTATGAGAAGACAATTATTGTTATCAATCGGATCAAGAATTGTTTGAACCTGACTGATTAGCGCTCTGGCCTTCAATTCAAGAGTTCGACTCCTGCCTCAAGCACGAATACTTTGAGGGACTCTGAATACGCTTTAAATTATAGGCGCGGTTTAATTTATCTTGTGATTGATCGGAAGTTGACCACACAGAGAAACGTATAAATCTGTCTAAATCGATCAAGACATACGACATCTAGCGGTCAAAAACGAAAATTCATAGAATTAGCTAACGTTGTTCTATTTGCTTCTTTGTGGAAGTGTAAACACAGAATTCAAAATAATAAAAAGTATAAAAACGAAGGCTTTAATGTAATTTATTTCTTAATGACGTGTTGCATTCTTTGTTAGTTACATATGATGGTTATATAACGTTAAAAATTCCTAAGATAAAAATTTTAAATAAGATAAATCCCATGACGAAAGACATTAAATCATATTGATATACATTTGACACATTTCCTTATATATTGCTATAAATTTCTCATAAACAATTAAAATTTATTTAATTTTTTATGAATTGATTCTTCCCTAAACGTATTGTTTAAGAAATATTTAACTCTATCGAGAATTTTTCTAATATTTAAAAATTTATTTGTCAATTGTTATCTTGCCGAATAATCATTTGACGTATTGATTCATTAAAAATAACACGTCATATTTAAAATTATGTCTTGGAAAGATCAAATAGTTTTCAATAATTGTGTCACTCAATATGAAGAAATATTGTAGACGCGTGGGTGCGAAGTCATTTGAAATAATTGAGATAAATTTATCGAGATGCGTCATAAAATTTTATGATAAAGTATTTGTATATAATAATCCAATAAATTTCTTTATGATTCTGAAAATATCTTTCATCGAAACAAATACTTTTTATATTCTTTGAATACTAATCTCTCTTAGAGTTTACGTGTTAGTAATTTCTTTATATCTTCAAAGGGGCTAGTTCAATTATTATGCAAATTTTTGATATTTATAAATTTTAAATATTCGCAACTTAATTTAATTCTTAAATATGTATATGTATGTTTTACTCCTATAACCTCAAATAAAATAAAAACTAATATGCTCAATTTGATGGAATTCTTTAATTAATTCCAAGGAAAATAACCTTATTATCAATAATATAAGCAATAATAAATAATAATAAAATAATTTTACTGATACATAATTATATCAACTACAGTATTTTCCAGAAGAAATGCCGCTGCGTATGCGTGCTTAAAAGTTACATTTTTAGCTGTGCTGCATTTCTAACATGAGATAATTATTTGAACTAAAAAAAATAAAAGGTGTTCTTTGAAAAATTAGTGGAAATTGCATGGAAATGTGTGATACAATCATCAATAACACCAGGATTCAATGATACTGAAAATATATTCCCGGATAAAGATATTATAAAGCAAGAAAATATACATGATGTTTTTTACCAGATAATTCGAATTTAGTTTGGGATTTGCCAAATCTTTCAAATTCGGACTGTGATGAATCAGATTTTGAATATTTCATTTTTGATTTATAGTTTGCTGTAATTATTTTTGTTAGCAAAATATAGTTTAAATTTTTCAATTTCATTCAACTTAATATCTATTTGTTGCGATATTCTTTATTACACAGCATGGACATTATGCATATTATTTCATTTTAATGAGTAAATGTAAATACATTCGTGAACTTAAGTACATTTTCAATATTTCCCGTGCAAAACTTTTGAGACATATTTTCAGTCGATGCATCTTTTTAGGCGAAATGGCCTACATTACTGCATTGATTGTAAAATTTTGTGTCAATGAAGTTTATAACGATAACTTACTATAACCACTTTGTAGGGCGTTTACGCTGATTCGGCCTTTTCTCCAGCAATTACGGTATTTTATTATAAAACTGTGAATTTTAGCGCTGAAATTATATCTAATAATCCAATAAAATAATATTTATAGAGCATTTTAATTACATAATATATTCTGAATTAAAGGAATGATCAATTGCAAATGAATTTGAAACATGCTATAACTTTTTTAAGTTAAAAGTTTTTGTAAATAATATTAAAAATTTTATTGAAGCTCTAAGGGTACATAGCTTTACATAATACTATTACAGCGAAGAAAATATACCTCGCTTTTTTAAATTCTAATCTGATTACATCGAAAATAAATATATTTAAAAACAAAATTTGTTTTAAGTTGAAATTAGAAAATGAAGTTAATAAATATCTCCTAAAAATATTAAGACACTCTATGTTTAGTTAAGAAAAAGAAGAAAACATAATTTTATAAAATTATCATTTATTATAACATCACATGCTGTCTGATTAGCAGTGATTTTGGCACTTTCGTACAAAATCATGTGTCAGTTTCCTATCTTTCTTTTCAACCGTAATCTTCATTAAATATTTACTATAAAAAATTGGTATTCATTTGAAAATGTATAGCAAAAATACGAAAATTAACGAACAGAGCTATATCCAGACTAAACACTTTCGAAGACACAATCATCTTTTTCAATTTTTCTAGAAAATGTTTATTGAAAGTCTGTAAATTTCAAATTTCGAAGTGTATTTGAGCTCATCTATCTGATTCGTTTTAAAGTGTTTAAAACTTATTTGAACTGTATGTGCCATTTGCTTTAAATTTGGTTTTAAAGTTTTAAAACAAATTTTTTTACTTGCTTTTTGTATAATTTTTTAATTCCTCACACCAGATTGCCCCACTCAAATTCCAATACTTTATAATACTAATTTTACCACTTTAAGAAAAAAATGTAAATGGTATGCAAGGTCGTATTTAAATATTCCAAATAAAAAAATAAATAAATAAAAATTAAAAAATGGTGCTCATAAATTTACTTTTTTCTTTTCATCAGATTCTTATTTAAATTTGCGTACTTTGATTAGTATGTGATAAACCCAATGAAAACTATATATATATATATATATATATATATATATATATATATATATATATATATAGATATATATATATAAGTTTTTAAAATTAATTTATGTGCAATTCTTTAAAGGAATATTTAAAATTTTTACCATGTACTTGAGTCATCCTTTCTTTACACAAATGTCACGAAATACGATTTGAGAAAACAGCTCTATAGGGTTAAATATTTTTACACATCTCAAGAAAGATCAAGAAGATCATTTTGAAAGTTATGAAACTGTGATATAAGTCCAAGTATCATTTTATTTACGTATATTGAAAAAACTAAAAAAAGAAGTTCTGGTAATCTTTTGGTCCATCTCCGACAATCAAAAAACAAAAACTTGCTGAAGCAAGCGAAATTTAGTGTAATACAATTTTTTAATTAATGTATACAAAAAAAAACGAAATATTGAGAAATAAGTTATATTTTGAAAATGAATTGTGACTGGCGAAATGGCATGAAGCAAATCCCTGTACTAATTGATTATTTATATTTGGGTTTATTTTCGAATTGAATAAAGTGGTTTACACTATATTGGAAGTCGCGTATGTACATCAACGCATTAAAAATAAGATGTTATTTCCAAAATATTTTCATTAATTTTTCCTTGATGTGTAAATTGTATATTTTTATGTACATCCTCTTATTTTACTATGTTGACAATTTTCAGCTTGATATCATTTTTTATATTCATCGGATTTGTGAAAATGTATAACTACCATTTTAATTTTCCTGCTTTTTCAGGAATTGTGCTTGACAGCCATCGGATGTGTCTTATACTTCATTGTTTCAACTGCGCAGCTTGGTGCTACCAACAGAAGAGATTACCATTACCAATTGTTGCATCATGGATATTACTCATCTTATATTGCTGCAGGGGTAGATAGATTTGAAAACCTCATTTTATTTTCACACAATTTTGTATAAAATACAACTCCAAATATCCGAATCAATTTGAACCAGATTCCATTCAGATAATTAGATTTTTCAAAAAAAAAAAAGATTTGTTTTAATTAATTATTGTGCGTTAAAAATGGGCGAAAAAATTACATATTTTTAAAGAAAAAGAACTTTTAATCAATTTAATGAAAAATCAACATTTTTACATATTAAGGTATTTACAAATACTATACATTAGTACAGTATGTATGTACAGTGCTGTGAATGAAAATCATTACTTGCAGAACATCTTGGTTAGGGTAAGTTGTTTCATTGCCTTCATATGTTTTCCAAGTCATGCATCCCCGTGACAGTGCAAAGTTGCATCCACTTCAAAGCTGGCAAATGCTACACTTTGTTGACACTCTTGTGTCTACTTCAACTTGGACATTAAGATTTTCATCCTCGACACTTTCAATATGTTTACCATCATCTGCAATTTCATATCTAGGGTCTGACTCATGATCCATTCATTCACTTATCTCTTTAGCTCTAACTTCTGAGTATCCAGGAATTTTCAAAAGAATGTTTTTGAATTCCTCAAGTGACATGCCATTCTCATTTTCTTCCCTTCTCTTACCTTTTCTTTTCTTGAGCTTTTTCCTTTTTCTCATTTTCCTTCTCTTCAATATTATTTTTCTGAAATTTTAAAGGTGATTCGGATAATCAGCGAATTGGAATTCTAATTCTGCATTACGGTTGTTCTGGATGGTAAAAATAGAAAACAAAAGTAGTTCTACTTATTCATATATGCAAATAAAATGCGATATTAATTTATAAACACGTTTTATTTGATAATAACATGTTATATATACTTAGTACCTTAATAGCAAGCAAATTATGCTTTTAAAATTTAATTTTATATGGAATGAGATTAACTACAGCTTAGTTTATTTGAAATTATTATTTATCCACGTCGATAAGATGAAATCAAATATTTGATTCAAAATGTTAAACTTTTTACTGATTGTACCTGTTCTAAATACTAGTAAAATTAAGATTCATTAAAATCAGTATTCAGTAGTACTAAAAAAACCCAGAAAAAGTTTACCCAATTATATCGCTACTTTACCTATCTTAATTTTGAAATTTTTAGTATTATTTTAATTTCAGAATATTGTAATTGTATGTTGGTAATCGTGCAGTTCCTATGGTGTTTATACACAATATTAAGTTAAATTATTCTTAAAATGACATATTTTAACATTTTATTGTGAGCTTTTATTAAATTTAGAAACTTAGTTCTTATTTTATACGCCAATTTGTGTTGTTGAATTTAGACGTTAATGTCAAGCTGTAACGGAATTGTGTCAAGATAAAATTTAATAAATATTAATATTTTATCTTGACATTAGGCTGTGGAATATCACATACCACTGCCACGTGTCAAGAAAAAATAAAGTGATTTGTAAATTATTCAAAAAATATATGGGCAAGACCTGTAAAGTGTTGCTTTTTTGACCACTTTGATAAGTTTTAAAACTAGGTGGATTTTCTTTTCTTATTAGAATTTTTTTAATCCTATAATATATTGCCATAGCTATACTTTCCAAACTTATTAGCAAAGTCTTTGAGAAGGATTTGTGTATAATAAGAAATACTTTTTTAATTGTAACGTGTTTAAATATTTAATCTCTAAAAACAATATTTATTAAAAAAACATTTAGTAAATTGTTGCACTCTCTATTAAGGATTACACTAATAAAATGCAACTATTTGTAAACTCGAAGGAAGTAATTTATCTTATAATACAGTTTGTCTTATAATTTTGCATTACAAAATTAATGATATAGCAATTCTATTGAAATTAACTTCAATAAAATTCGTGGGATTATTATAGCAAAACAATATAATAAAAAGATAAACGCAAATAGCAATATAAATTTTGCAAATCGTTTGTATTATCATTAAACTATTTTTATGATACCTATATAACTCTTTGATTAAAGATTTAAATACATATTAAAAATTTAGATACATATTAAAAAATTAGATACATATTAAAAATAGATTAGATACATATTAAAAATTTAAAACCATTATTACACAATGTTAAAAAATATTAATTTTTTATATTTTTTATAAAATTTTTATAAAAATTACAGTTATTTATAACTTTTTTCATAGGATTTCAAATTGCATACTGTGCACGTTCGCAAATAAAATAGGAAAAATTACAAAAACAAATTGTGCTAAAATTAGCCCTTCTTAGAAAATAATGTTATTGGTAATGGTGTTAACAGAACTGATTCTGAATTACTCCATTATAGATAAAATCGAACCTCTCTTATACCTTAAATGACGGTTTTAACTCCTCAAATATACTCCGTGTGGCGCTTTCGCATACTTGCAATTTGTGTAATAAAATTAGCCATGGCCTTGATATTATCGCCAATTTAATGCCAATAACTAAAACATTTATTTGAATTTGTGGTTTTTACTGATAAATTGAAATTTTGATGCGTTATGTATTTATTTACCCTGTTTTAAATTTTTTTTCTTATCATAATGTGGTTTTAAAGCCGATCTCATTAAACTCTGGATTGAACTAACAGTTGAGAAGTCCATTTAAGTGCATCATAAGGAGATCTTGCTGCTTAAAGGCTACTTAATAGGCATTTAATTAATGGGAACATTGGGGTTGTTGCAGCCATGGGTATCCAGGCGTATGGTTAAATGGGCGGTAAGCCGCCAAGTTAAAAAAAATGTAAGGCACAATTTTAATTGTAAATTTATCAAAATAAAAGTATTAGCATTATTCTAGGTAACTATATAAAGTTAAAACTTTTTTGCTAGTATGACGGAAAATAAACAAAATCACACATTATTTTTAAACATACTACTTCACACTGCAACCAATTCGTAGAAACATTGAAGGCTTATTTACAAATAACCTCATATATCTGTTTCCGAATTCAATGATTTACATACAAATTTTTTAAACAATACCCGTGATTGTCTCTGGCGAATAAAAATATTTTTCAAAACTTAAAATAATAAAAATTATTTGAAATCAATAATGAACAAGAAATAACTCCAGACTTATCGATTATTAGCATCGAAAAAGATAATTTGGAACATATAAATATTTCAGATAGTATATTAGAATTTGACTTAAAAAAGCAAGTCAAATATATATATATATATATATATATATATATATATATATATATATATATATATATATATATATATATATATATATATATATATATATATATATATATATATATTTAATGTAACTTATGTATGTACATATTATGATATCATTAAATTAATAATTAATATATTAAGTCGAAAATTAAAAAATTAGCTAAATTTGTAATACTTCCTGTTTTTCATTGTTTTATTTAAAATAAAGTATTTCGGAGAAATTTCTATTAATCCTGCAGTGTGAGGGGGGGGGGCAAATTTATTTTCGGCAGCTATCTTAGGAAGGATCCTGGTTAACGTTATTCAGAACTCGTATTCAGCCTTATAAGTACCAAAAGGTACATAAACACTCTGTAGAGAACTTTTGGAACACTAATGGTTATGGGCTACTAAATTTATTCAATGTGATGATGGCTAGATGTTCCTACCGGTGTAAAATGGATATACATAGCACAAAATGGCAACAAATTTGTCTCTTGCATTGGACGTGATGCTCCTTAGTCCCATGAGAAGGAGAATGTGTTGTTTATATTCTAAAGAGAAATAGGACATAAATTTAGATATCGATTCATTTCGCACATTCGGATATTGTTAAATATTATAAGTAATGAATTGATGTTATATGAAATAGGACAGAAGTAAATTTGAATCCGAAGAAAACTAGAAAATATTTTATTTCAAACCATTAAATTTCTTTTCTAAATCTATGTATATTTAAAAAAAATGTTATTCAATATTAATTTTTCAAATATATATAGTTAAAAACTATTTAAATGCAAGAAAATAAATCATTTAGAGACATCAATTGCATTTAGCTCACTGCAAACAAATATTTTATTTGCCTTTTTACCGCTCTTCTTCTCTGAGTAAAAAAGTAACACCAACAGTATTTCTAAATATTGTTCACTCATTAATTGTTTTGAGCATCATGTAAGACAAACCGAATCACGTATACATACAAACTTCGCAAAAAATGATTTAAAATTCAAATAATTTTCACTTTTAGAAAATATTGATTTTGTTTTAATAGTGAATTTAAAATTCGTGTAAAACATTAATATGTCTGCATAGAAAAATAATAATATAAAACACATGTTTTGTTTGCCGTTTTTTATTATTTTAATTTGTATTATATTGATGATTTAATATTACATTTTAGTGCTCATTAAATTTCAACAACATTTAGTGCTAACCGATGATATTAAATTGATTCATATAGTTTATTTTTTGAATCATATTTTAAATTTTAAGTACAATTCTTTCAATTTTTTGTAAATTTAAAAAAAGTTTGGATAAAACTATTTTGCTATATTTCATAACGTATTTTGTCTTTTAGTGCTTTGGAATTTTCAATTTTGCTGCGTATGGAGCTGGTGCTTTCTTCTTGTTCATGGAATGGAAGCAGTCCAAAACTTCTCCAACCACCGTTTCAAGTGGCCCACAAACCACTGTAATTAATAATCACTAAAAGCCTGAGCCAGCAAGTAGTATTTTGGCGATCTATTTGCATAAGAAACTGAGAAATTCCATACATCAGTGGAGTGGTGAATTTTTAAAACGGTGTTTGTAAAATGCACTCTATTTGCAGCTTCACTAATAACTGAGTATCTTTCATGTACCTGAGTGACCATTGTGAAAAATCAGTTTCATGAAAGAAAAGACTGAGTCATTTTAATATGGAACAGTATAGTTAATTCATCTAAATGAATTAAATGCATAATTGTTGGTGTATTTTCTTCAAAACGTTTGGAATATGGTTGATGGTTTAAATTTTCAAGACGTAACTAAAATAATTTTAAGACAGAACTTTATTTTACATAGAAATAAAAAATAGGAAAATACATATATATATTCACATTTATCATCGTTCAAAGTCTGAAAACTTTAAAGAGATGGTTCTATGTATGAAGTATAATGTGACATGATATATATAAATGTAAGTTATTACATTTTTGATAGAGATTTTTCTGAGATAAAAAGTACTGAAACTTTTATAATTGAAAGTAAATAATATTATCCAAGTATAAAATTTTTTTAAAAAAGTAACTTGTTGTAAAAGATTGCTATCTATTTTAGTTATTAGTTTACCTAGAAATAAAATCATTGAGAATTTTTCGATTAGTCGTGTTGGCAAAAAAAATCGCTAACTTCAACACATTCATATTGATGAGAATGAATAAATAATAAATCATTAAACGAATTTACTCTATAAATTCAATGTAAATTTTCAGAAAATAATCATATTTCACTTATTTTTAGAAAAAATCAATCGCGTATACTTTCATTTCATTACATCCACCCAACCGAAAAGTGGTTTTTAATGGCGATGAATGTATTGAGTTCTGTTGCAGAGCATATAAATAATTCTGGTAAATGACAAATATGAATAAACCACTTGGAAAATAACTTCTTTTTATAATTTAAAAATTTTATTATTAAAGTTCCAACTTTTAAAGTTTTCTAACTTTTTAAGAATGTTTTACACCCAATTTTAGTTCAAAATACCATTTCGTCTTCAATACATGCTTAATTAATTTAACATTTGAAGTCATATTTTAATAACACTAATGAATTAAAACCAATAATAATTACAGCTAACTGAACTTTTAAAGAATATTATCAGTTTATTTTTATTATTTTTCATTGCATTTTCAAGACATGAATTTTTTGCACATCAAAACAGCACCCAATGATATTACTGCTAATCTAATTTGACGATTAAAATTTAAGCTAGGAAAATATGTTCCATGATCTAATGAATCGCTCCATAGAAAATATATTTAAACAAGTATAACAGCATTGTAAACAAATTTTATTTTTGTTGGTGTTGAATCATATTTAGATGTATATTATTATTTAAAATATGTAAATATTTAATCATTAATAAAATATATCGCATTATCTGAAATCTGTAATATTTCTCACAAATTGAATCAAAAAATTTAAGATATGTTACATTTTATAGAATTTACTTTATGTTCTTTTTTCAATTTACATTTCATGTAAGAATAAATATGTTTTTTGTTTTCCCTTTCTTTATTCATTTTTTTCAGCTTTACTTTCTAACACACTCAAATAATTATTATTAAACTAAATAATACTTACCGATGTGTTGCAACACAATTTACTTAAAAAGCATTTCTTTAGATTTTGAACTATACCTAACCCACAATACCACCATTTAGAAGCAGTAGTAAATTAGTAGACTTTAGAAAGCAATTTTATGCATTTTTCCTTATCTTGGAGGAGTTCGAATTCTGATCTACAAACATTGTGAAGTAAAATGCTTATTGATAAATTTTTGACATGTGTGTGTTGTAATACTTAAAATATTACTTCACATTAATTTCATGACATTCCTTTTGTTTTATTTAATTTTAATTATTTTAAACAAAGCTAATATAATTATTACTTTACACAATGATTCAGAACTTAACTGCAAATTTCAACTAAATAGTTGTACTCCTAGGATAGTAATTGTAAATATTTTGCAGTTTATTTTTTTAATTTTCTTCTTTGGGTAATTCAAATTATTAGAGATCGAATGATTCCAATATCTTTGTAATGTAAGTAAATATTTGGATATTAAAAGAATTCCCGAATATTTTATGTTAGAATTTAATGTTAGATAATGTTTAGTTCTATATATATAATAGTAAAAATTAATTAATTAAAGAAATTTATTTAAAAAACTGTGTCAAATAGAAAACAAAAATAAGAATGCAATTTATAAAAATATTTCTTGCTCTAAAAAATTAATGTGTAATTAAATATAATTTTAAGTATTTATATTGAACTGCATTTTTTGTCGTTTCGAGTGGACGAAAATTGTTACTTAGTGAATTGGAATTTTGATACACGAAAATAGCAAAAATGCTATTACCGAGTTCATATATATTGTGGCATCGAGTAAAATACTTCAAAAACTTGATTTAAAAAATGTCAATGAATTTATTTTATTGGTATTGTTTACTTATTTTGTATATTAATCCTCAATATTTCTCTGAAGCAACTAGCATCATTAGATATATTTTTCAAAATTTTTATTAAAAAATACTGTTGCAATTTCTTTTGAATGAATTAGAAATTTTTAAATGTTGTATTTTTTGTATAAATCATGATAATGAGATTTAATTTCTTATATATATATATATATATATATATATATATATATATATATATATATATATATATATATATATATATATATATATATATATATATATATATATATATATATATATATATATAAACAATCTCATAAATAAAATTTTACAAACTTTTGTTAGCATTTAAAATATAAATTATTAGTTACAAATTTAAAGAAAATGTTATAGAACTGTGTATTTAAGTAATCGTTGCTAATATTTTTTTAATATTTCACACAGTTAAAATCATCTAATTTGAAATTTTAACAATAATATTTAATTTTTCTGAAATTAATAAAAAACAATAATTCAAGTATACTTTACTCTTACATTCTCTTCGTAAGGATAACTGCAAAGTATTTCGTAATTTTGAAATTGAAGTATAATTTACGATCCCCTTAGACTATTGATTGTAAGAACAGTTTTAGCATATATTTCGTGCTCATTGAGAGCAATCATTATTATACCTCGAGTAGTTGTAGTTCATGTAACTTTTTACGCGTTTTCCCCTTTTCTAAGTACAGAGGGTATTAACACATTTTTAGAACGATTTCGGGACCATTTAATTAATGTTTAAACTGTAAAGACTTTTTTTAATGTTTAATCTGATAGTCTTTTTTCTGGACTACACGCCTGCATCGTGATTTCCATAATAGAAGAGCTTTTCGTAAAATTTCCAGGGGCATTGCTTTCCATTCCTCTTCTACTACTTTCCCGAGTCCATCTATCGTGGTAGGTTTGCGTTTAGAACGAGCTCTTTTTAACAGACCAAAGGCAAAGTAGTCCATAGGTGAAACGTCAGGGGACTTCGCAGGAATATGTTGAAAAGGTATATATGCAATATCTGTATTAGTCTTCATTTTTTCAAGGAATGCAGAGGTAGTTTTCGAAGTATGGCTTATAGCTTTGTCTTGATGAAGTTTCACTCTTTGAAAGTCATTAGTATAAAGAAGTGGAATTTCTTCTGTAAATATTGGACGTAAAACCTTCTCTTAATAGTATGATGAGTTGATTTTAACATATTTTTCCACTCTTCTTATTTTTAATTTCCCATTGTAAGAGAAACACCTTCGACAATCATAAACCCCTTACTGTAACTTTCTTTACATTGACAGTACCAGGTTTGTACATTTTTTCTCCTTGTTTTCTAAAGTAAATAGACCTTTTTTGTTGCAGTCATTTAGGTAAACCCATGCTTCATCAAGGGTCACAATGTATTTCCATTTATCTCCTGCTAAATGGTTTTCGTACAGGATTCTACAAAATGTTTTCGTTGAGCCATATGTCTCGGCAAAAGCTGGTGAACACTATGTTTCTTAGCTTTTTTAAGTTGTAAATCTTGGTTTATTATTTTATTTATTGTTGCTACAGATGTATCTAAAAATTTTGCAATTGATTTCTGTTTTGGCGGATTTTCTCTTGTTACCAGGGATTTCCCTTTAGAAACATTTGACACAGTACGTACCTTTTTCGGATATTCGTTTGGAGTCTTCTTTCCATGTAAAAATAATGATTGACGGTTTTTACCTGTCCGATTGATAATGTTGCTTATTTTGCACTTAGAAATTTAAATACCATGCATTTCACAACGTTTTTGAATTCTGGAATAAGAATATTTCTCTTCGGAAAGCGCAAAAACATATCATTCAATCCACAGCTTGTTTACATGCGACATTTGGAATGAAGGATAAATTTAACAGTAACAGATGATATTTCTCATTTCAAATAATAAGCTGTTGGAAAAAAATTTATTCTAAAACATTTTTACATTTTTTAAAATTCTTTATCGAAATCGTTCTAAAAATGTGTTAATACCCTCTGTACTGTGCAAATCTCAACTTCAGGTAAAATGGAAGTGAGGGATTGTTTGGAGTTCAGAGGAATATTTCTGACATGCATGGCATATCACTTTGATGTGATATCTGTATTTCCCAGATTAGAAAAGAAGTTGAGTGGAACAAATAATTTTTATTCTTTCTTATCTGTGACTAAGAGGCTTATGAGTAACTGATAAAAGCAATAGATTTCGTGCATTTTATTTGCTTATAGTCTTTTTTTTTTATAAAATTATTATTGATAATAGTTGTTAATCGAAATTATTGTTTTTTTACTCTTAATTAATTGATTTTAAAGTTAATTTTCATTGTAAAACGAAAAGTCGTGTACAAAAAGTGGAAAAATGAGAGTTTGTTATCTTAAATTTAATATTTTCCCTCACTCTAATGAATATAGTATTCCAAAGTTTAATACAGAATATATTAGTATGATAAATATTGATATTCTCCATTTCAACTCTTTGATTCATATCTGTCACAATGAAGACATATTTTTATTTATAATTTTGACAAATGATACCATATAAATATTTGTAAATAATTATGAAACAAGGAAAATATTAATATAAGAAATAATTTTTCTTCTTTTTTATAAAAGAAAATTATTTTAGAGTATTATTTAAAAGTCTTTTCCATATTTTGCTTATAAAAATCAGTAGAACATGTGTTCATTGATTATTTAAAACCTACTTTGCTTTTACATTATGAAAATTTAATTATCAATTTCATAAAAATGGATGGAGGGAATATTGATTCATTTAAAATAGATTAAGTTTTATTGTCTTCTTTTATAGACATTTTCAAATTTTTATTCAAATTTTCATCTGATTCATCATTACTTATGGTTTTAAAAAACGATAATTATTCGTCAGATAAAACTATTTTTAAATTTCCATTATATTTATCGATAAAAATAATTACATAATTTTACTAGATAACACCGTATTCATAAGCGAACTTACAGCATCAATTTGACACTTCAAATAAATTTTGATTTCGGCTAAAATAGTATTAAATACAAAAACATACAAATACACAGTTATTATATAATTTCCAATTTATCAATTCTGTCAGTACATTTAAAAATGTTACGTTAAACATAGATTAAAATAAATTTCCCGGCTAACTAGAAAAAAAACATTTTTAGGTTTAAAAAAAATATCACGAACGTTGTAGATTATTCGTATTCTTTACCTACAGGCAGACAGTAACATTATCCTTTAAATGAAATATTTCTCAATACTTTTTTTACATAAATTAGAATCGATTAAGATAATTTTCCTACAGAGAAATCTTCGGAAATTAACGTATTTTTAAAAAATCTAATTTCATATCTTTATTATAAAAAGCATTTTGAAATCTAGACGCAATATGTTGATTGTGATGACTACTTCGATTTTATATAAATTATAATTAACTATTTAAATTTTTATAAAACCCTTAAACAGAACAACTTCTTGTCTGAGAAACAAATGCTAACCAGTCTAAAATATTTCGATGGGTAAATAGATTTATAACAATCATTGTTGGAAAAACTTCTTCCCTCCTTTTACTTTCGATAAAGAATTATTTGATAGTTGGCTAAACTATTTTTAAACTATCTTTTTTTGGAATTTAAGCTAAATTTAAGGTCGAGAAGAATCTTATTCTATTAAAGAATAATCATCATTTAAACTGCTTCTACAAGATAAAATTTTGGAAAAAAATACTTATTAATATTATAAATTCAGATTAATTTTCATAAGAAAACTCCATATTTTTACTAAAGAATGTGTAAATTAATTTAATTCATTATTAATAATTAAAAGTAACTATTAACTTAAAAAGTAATTAACTTATTTAACATTCCATCGTATTTCCTTCTTTTTTATGATTTCCATTTAAATTGCATGACATATTTGTATACAAAATTACATTTAGTTCAGAGTAAAACTATGTATAATATTTAACATTAAAGTTTAACTCTAGTAGAAATAGAAAATTACTATTCTTTTTTGAATAACATAAATTTAGTCATATTGTCAGAAATTAAATAATATTTATACTATATTGGGATGACTAATTATTAAATATTTTACTCGACTATAATGATATTTATTCTCCTATATATTTTCAAGCATTATTTAAGAGAAACATAAATCATCTATTGAGTTTAATTCCAAAACAAAAACCTATTTATAAATAAATATGCAAAAATTCATTAATTATTTATTTATTATTGCAAATTAGATAAAAGAATACATTAGTAAAATATTTTTGCCTGTAAAAAATTACTTGTATTTTATTTTAGACTACTCCGGGAATTTCAAATCTAATAATACTATGAAGAAAATATAATTTTTTCTTTTAAATTTTATCATTCTTTGGAAAAATCGTAAACCAAATTGATGGATATCTATATTAATTTCTTTAAGCATAAAAATCTAATTAGAATTTTTATTAAAGGGATAAAATATATCAACCAATCAAATAACACTAATGCATTATATTTTTATTTGCAAAATAAACAAAATTTATTAATTTGTGATATGTATTTATACCGAAGAAAATCGATCAGCATTCAATTCTACAAATCTTTTTATTATATATAGATAAGGAAAATCAAATAGCAAGAGTAAAGGAATAAAAAGAATTTATTTAATGATTCGGATTTCAATTGTCTTTTCATTTGCTTAAAAAAAGTTATGTAACTCATAATAAAGTAAGACAATTAATACGAATACAATATCTAATTTTTTTGTCATTTAATAGTAATTTGAAGTATATTAATATTAGCAAATTTTTTGATAAATAAATTTTATATTATTAGAGGATATTTTAAGATTTCAAACTCTACTTTTCTACTAGTAAAAGAAGGAATTTTTGTGGTATTTTTTCTATTAAACTCATTATAAGTTTCTTACTTAAATTAAAAAAAGACAAACTTTTCGAAAATAAATTTTTGAAAGTATATATTATATTCATGGAAATACGGAAATAATAATAACAATTGCAAACTTCATTTTTTTAGTTAAGTAAATTATTTAATAAAAAAAATTATATATAGATATAATTTTAGGCTTTATCCGAATATCTTATTCACTTTTTTATCATTTAAAGAATAAACTAATCTAAAAGAAAATGTTAAAGGATGGCAGTTTGAAAAAAAAGAAAACTTTGATATGTCTATTTTAAAATAATAAATAAATAAATTAAGTTTTAAAGTCTCATTCACATGCTTGATTTTCCTCGTATTTATAATTTACATAAAACTATTTATGACTGCTTTACTTAGAATTACTCATAAATTTTAAAAATTATGCGTAAATAGGAATAAATAAATGAGAATAATGAATAAAATTTGTAATTCTATCCTTCCACAATACCTTTACATATTTTATGGTTCATTTGTTTAAAATTTTAAATTCACAAGTACATGTGCAATAAATACCCACTTTATTTCCTGTTAACATCCTTGCTAAAAGACAGTGTTTGAAGTGGACAAAATTTTCGGGGTTTTTACTTAAATATACAGAGTTCATCAAAGTAAGTCCATAAAATTAATTTTTAAAATAAATCTAGAATATAACAATTGGATTTATAATTATAATCTATGAAATGTAGAATATTTTATGTTAATAGTAATGAATTTGTGCTTCTCAATATTATGCTTGAAAATCAATTATTTATCTACAACAGACTTAATTAATTATGCAAAATATTATTACATGTTAAGGCACTTGCAGAATTTAAGTTCATTTTTATTAGAATTAATTTTTTGAATTTTTAAGTAAAATGTAGATTTAAAAATTTATATTTTTCTAATAAATGATTATAAAGTCCATTGTGTAAGTTCATTTAAGTTCGCTAAAAATGATAAGATTTCTGTTTTAATCAACTTTCTATACAAATTTTTATATTAAGAATTCCAATCAATATAAATTATAACAAAAAATTAGATTAATTTTTAAAGTATTAAACATTACATGATTAAAATTAATCATGAAAAGTTTTGATTCATATAAACAAACAAATACCTTTCAATGCTTTTGATCAGCCAACAACGCAACGTCTGAGTAGATGCCGGTCAAACCATAATCTAAAGTTCTTGAGTTTAAAACATGTTCGTTAAACTAGAAAATGAGGATATTCATTCTACCTGTAAATGTAAATGAAAGTGAAAATTCTTTTACTTTTACAAGTAATCATTTTATAAAATGGCATTTTATGACAAGATTTCGTTCTAACAGGGTGGAATAAATTTCGGAAATGCTAGTAAAACTTAGTTTTAATGAATCATGATAAGAAAATTACAAAAAATTTTGTACAACACTTTACCACTACATAATAGTGTAATATAATTTCTATGACAGGGGAAAATATTGCATCATCATATCTTTGCCTTATTAATCAATAATATATATATATATATATATATTTATATATATATATATATATATATATATATATTAATGATTAATTTACAATATTAAAAAAATACTAGATAAATTATATTAATATTGTAAATTAATCATTAATAATGATTGTATATTTTGCATAAATAAATGAGTATTTATACAAAAAAAAGTCAAGTTCAATGTCGCTCAAAAATTTTGAGATATTCTTATGTTAAAATTATACTTTTGCCTCTTGCTCCAATTATTATACTTTTAAAACTTATTATATTAAGACTATATAAGTTCTTGTTATATTACAATATATTTAAGACTCAACAGTAAAAAGTAAATAAATTTACCAGGAACTAGGAAACAATTTTCAAAGAGCCATTATATAGCCATCATACTTCCATCGCTGAAAGAACAAAAATCGACAGCAGTAAATGCATATTCGAAAAATATAAGGTCATATTTAATTGAAACAGAAGATGCACTTGAATTGTCAGAAAATAAAACTGACAGCATATTAAAACTTGCTTAGGTAAAGCTTTGTGGATATGTTTATGACTTATTAGTGATTTGTTTATGATTTATTTACAAGATATGCAAGAGAGAAAAGAAATTGACGAGGCAAATTTAATTAAAGTGGTGACTGAAAATAAAAATTAAATAGATTCTGAAGGCAAAAGTGTTAAGAAATATTGTGAAGTTAATATAAAATTGAAAAAATAGGTGAGGGCTTAAGCTAAACTAAAAATCTAGAAATATTTTCTTAAATACAGACGCTTCCACTGAAAGAAGCTGAAAATCCAAAGAAAGCTAAAAATTTGCTTATCTTCATACTATGATGTCCACGATGATCTTCAACTAAGAAATAAACCAAAATTATAAATTTATTAGAAAAGAAAAAAAGAGGAAAATATCTTAATGAAAAAGATACTTACAAATGAAATTAAAAATTCCTTTACACACACAAGTATATATGTGTGTGTGTGTACGTGTGTGTGTATAAGTGGATTTTTTATTCCATTTTTTGTTTTATGTTATCCCTTTTCATTTTTTTTGTCACTACAGCCCATTGTAGGAGAGGGCCTTCGCTCGAAGTTACTTCCATTCTGTTCTCCTCTTCACCAGCGCATTCCACTGAATAACACCCAAAATTCTGAAGTCTTCTCTCTCACAGTCTACCAATCTTAACCTGGGCCTTCCCTAACTGTGGTTTTTGTTGGTTTATTTTTGAAGATTCTGAATGTCATGGCGGAGAGATTCATAAGGCAAATGTGGCCAATAAATTTTAGTGTTAAATTATACACGCTTCCTGTAGATCCAATAGAACTCATTATTGTATCTATGTCAACATATATTGCATCCATAATCTTCCTCAACATCTTTCTCGCAAAGATAGCAAGCCGATTTTCCTGTGATCTCAACAAGGTCCACTTTTCTGAACCACACATGGGTACAGGTATAATAATGCGTTCAAAATTAATAAAAAGAAAATAATGGATTTTTTTCTTTTAACTTATTTTGAAAGTAGAAAAATTTCTCAATCCATTAAGACATTACTCAGAAACAATTGTATATCACTTGATCTCAATATTCAAGTTTCCCTGTTATTCACATTTGAACCAAGTTATATAAAGATGTCAGCAGGTTCGTATTTGTAATGTTCAGTATCAAAAAATTTTAGGTTGACATCCCTCATAGTCACTTACATATATTTAGTTTTTCTCTCATTAACCCAGAAGTGCATTTTAGGTGCTGATCTCTTGATGTCTGTGAATACCGATAACAATGCCTCTTTAGTTAGAAAAATCAAAACGACATCATCAATATAAGTAAGGATCAGGACTGACTTAATAAAAATAGTTCCTCTCATATGTGTTTTGCCGAAATTTATATTTTTAATAAAAAATCTAGTTGCAACAATTTTTTTAATAAAACTATTTTTCAATAAGTATTTGGAAAGTAACAAATATTTTTTACTGGTTCGGAGTCTAATAATGTAACATGGTTTCAAGCAATATAATATTTTCTGGAAACCTATCGACCCCTATAAGGGTGTTACTCGTTTTTTCTGGAGCTAAGCTGATAATACCACTTTCGCATTGTGCTTTTAAACGCGTTTGTCTCAATTAAACATTTTTGCGGATGCAACTTATGATTTAAGTAAGTAAAAAATAATTTATTTTAAATCAATTTGGTAAATTGACTTAAGTAAATTTCAATTGATTTAACACTATCCTGTTTCCAATTATTGTTGTCAGTGTTTGTTGAAATGACTGCAATCGTTCAAATAAAAATAAGAAAATAAAATCTGAAAAATATGATGAAAAAATTATTTGTAAGAGCTCTTACAAATAATTCTTGTGTGGATGAATCACCACAAAATAATGTTGGATTTAAAATGAAATAGTTTTTTCAACCATCATTTTTTCAAGATGCATTTATTATTTTAGTTATCATTTTAATTACTTTAATTTTGGTCAATAAGTATTTTAAAAGCAGGCGTAACTATAAGAAAAACATATAATTTATAATATCAAGGAACAATAAATTTTTCAAATAAATTTCAAGAGTTTAAAGCAGAGCGAGCGGTGTTTCTAATGTAGTTAAATCAATTAAGTTAAATCAATAGTAGTATCAAGTTTACATTTTAATTGATTTGAAAAATGCTTTTTCAGAGTGATTATAATACTGCAATCCCTCTAGGTTTCCATTCAACAGTTCATGGCTTAAATTCTAGCATCGAGAATGAATGTCAAATTCAAATTCAAAATATTGATCATTGTTGATAAAAAAACACTTACATATATAAAAATGATTGTAAAATCGGAAATAATTTTTTTGACATATGTTAAATTATTTACAGTGAAAGCAGTGAGAGATAAAGGACTAACAAGAAATTTGTTTTCCAATTGACCTGCAAATTATATCTCAGATTGTTCGCATGATTTTCTATTCTATTACAGGTATGGAAGTCAAATGAAGAACTGCAAATTTCTATCAAAATTTTTTCGCATTAATGTAATTAATCATATGTTTAGAAAAAAGATATTTGATTTAATTCCTTAAATACAATTTAATTATAAAATTTATAATTTAATAATAACTGTATTAATTATAAATTGAGAAATTAATTGCACTCCTAACATCATTTCTGTCAAACTGAGAAAGACACTTTGTAACCCTCGTGAACTGCAATTTCGCATTTATTTTTTACTCTAGGAGTACATAAATATAAGACTTTTTATTTTGTTAGTTTAAATCAAATTAAATATTTATATCTTTATAATTTTTATTGGTACGACTAGCAATTATAAGATAATAACTCTTGTGTGCGGTGATCTCGTCATTTTACCATGGTTAAAAAAATTGAGATACTTTTTTTATAAAGAATATTATAACTGTTATGTACTGCGCTGCTATGTAAAGTGCAATGAGATCGGAGAACCAATATGAATCCCCATTGAAAATATCTACTATTGTGTACTGTAATTATAATGGTGGAGTAATACACATTTTCCATTTATACAATCAGGAACAAAATTCCTTTAAGAGTTGGCAACAAAATAATACATACTTAATGACCGGTTATGCATTTGTGTTTTCGTTTTCGATTTTTGATTGTTTGTATTTAGAATTTTTCTCTTAGTATTATAACATTTTTTTCATTATTTATTTGAGTCGTATGTTTGAGTCGATTGTTTATTTATTTGAGTCGTATGTATGCTATTTTATAACGTATTATTAAATTATTTTGGGGTATGAATATTTTCTTAAAAATTTTAACTTTGTTTTTATTTTCATATAAAATAATTAAAAATACATAATAAAACTCGTGATTTTCTATTATGTATTTTTAGTTTTATTTTCTAATATGTATTTTTAAATTTCAAATGTAAAATTGTAAATGGATGATAAACTTTAAATTTTAGCAGTTTTATTATCATATAAAGTTTTTTGCTTCATACATTTAATTAGAAATTCTGCTAACAATATGTATGCGTTTATCGTTATGTTAGCATACATTATGTTTGTATGCGTTTATTGTACAATAATGAATCGGATATACTCCACTTAATTTACTGAAGTGATATATTGTTAATTTTTTGGAAATCCTTTATTTTTGTAACTATGCATCATTGATTTCCTTTTCTACAAAATAATTTGAGTTTTTGTTGTTACTTTATTCGGGGTATATTTTTATAAATTTATATTGCAGATCTTTGAATTGTAATTTTGTCCTTGTAATTGTCCTTTTAAATTGTAATTTTATATTATAATCCAACTTAAAGTTATAATATAAAATTTTTTATTAATTTAACTTCAAAATTTATGCTATTTTCTGACATTATGTATATAATTAGTATATGTCTAGCAAGCTTGAGGCTTTTCTTCTGAAAATGAAATTTCTTTAGTTTTATTGTTTTATTATAATAAATATTTAACTTTTATTTATACAAAATATTTCATATAAAATGATTTTGTTCTATCAAATGCTAATTTTTTTCATCATTTTCATAAAAATTAACTTAAATATAACTTAAGAATATAGATATTGTAACTCTCTTTCTAAGCTTTTATTCATTATGTTGTCTGCCACTATCATTTATATTGGATAGAATAAAAATTCCTTTACAGAAAAAAATTTACTCTTTTTCTGCATGTTTTATTTTTTCCTTTGTTTAATTGATTGCAAAAGAAAAGAGGGTGAGATAAATGAATTGATTAGTTTTACAGTGATTAAGTAAATTTGAGTGTTGTATAGTGAATTAAACATTCAATTTAATTAAGGCAAATTTTCAAACCTGAGTTTTTTTATTCCATATATATATATATACTATGTGGTATACTTTCCATTACTAGCAAAATTTAACTGCATTTATATTTAATAAAAAAGATAATAATTTTGTATTTAAAAGTTTATTATTATTTTGCTTGTTCATTTGATAGTCTTTCTTTTTATTATTTGTCATATGTTGAAGTGATATAATATTTTTTATTATTAAAATTTATTTTAATAAAATAGTATTTAAAATATTATATTTTATTACTATTTATAGTATAATTATATTTTTAATATTATTAAATAGTATTTAAAATATTTTCAACCAGCATTATCTTTGCTGTCATTCTGTTGATATTTAGAAATCATAGGCATTAAAATTTTTGAGAACTAGTATTAAGGATTTATATAAAAGATTTAATGTATATTTGAATAATTTAGTATTTTAGTTCAATAAAAGATTTGAAAAAGCATGTAACAAAATTTTCTTTTAATAATTTTATTGTATTATATTATTTTTCTCTTTATATTTTCAGATACATTTTAAATTAGCATCTTATTTATGATGCTTGCTTTAGATACAAAAGCTACTAAACTTCTGGGATGGAATTATAAATATCTTTATAGTTTTCAAGGTATAGCTCATGTTTGTGAAATAGTAAGTATCTTTTAAAAGAACTGCAAAAATACTTTTATTGAAAACTTTGCTTTTGAAAATTGTATAAATTAAATATGTTCTCTATATAGTATAATAGATTTTGGTTAAAAATTAAATTTTTATTATTAGAAAGTTAATTTTTATTGCTCAATTTGAATTTATAAAAATTAACTTGACATTGAATTTACATAGATTTTATTATGTATACTAATATTATACAATTTTCAATTAAAATACTAAAAATTTTGCTTTAAAAATAGTTATTGATGTTTCTGTGTCCATGGGAATATAGTTAGCAAAGGTGTCATTTTGTTATTGGAAAGTTGTGTGTTCTTTACCTATCCAAGCCAAAGTTATTTCATATTTACTAATGATCACATAAAGCAGATTATGGTCAAAATTTCCTCTAACTGAAAAACTTGGTTTTTGCTTCCAAATTATAAAGTTCTGTATTTTAGATTCATTTAGAAGTTGTCAGACTCTACATGAGGTTGGCTTATTCATATTGTTAATCTGACAATCTATAGTCTGACAACTATTAATGGAGTTAGATTTTAAATAGAGTAGGTGACTGAGACTAGTCTAACTGAGAAAATATTTATTTGGCAGTATTTGATATAAGGCACTACTGTAAAGCAGAAGTCTAAATTTTAACAATAATCCTACCAATTGCTAGGAAAAATAAATAAAAGCTGCATGCAGTGTTAATGCCACACTGTATGTAACTTTCTGTACTCATAGGATATTACTGATTTTAAATGTTTCATTTTTTTATCTAAAAGAAATAATTTTGAATTTATTTAAAGCATATTTCCTCAATATTAAAATTCTTCAAAATTTTATATAAACTATTAAATTTTACTAAAATATTTAGGTCTAAGTATAGATCATGACTTGGATTTATAAATTCAGTAATACTAAAGTATTTAAAATTGTCAATCCACAAATTGAAAAGCAAAGTGATAAGCTCTTTATACCATTGAAGTATTCTGAACTCCTCAAACCATAATCCTTTTTTTTTTTTTTATCCTACGCTCAATCTTGATTTCTCAACCATTAGTCTATGTCGAGCAAAGCTTGACATGGATTAATACACTCTGGAATAAAATGAAAAGTCATCTTCTGTAGAATTTCTAACTATGACGTCATTAAATCCGGGGCAAGAGTAGAGGTGGTCTCAAATCATTTCTTTAAGTCCACACAAGGGGCAAGTCAGAGAGTCAGTTAAACTGAAAGGGTGGAGGTGTACCTGAAGATAGTCATGCCCTATCCTAAGACAGAAATTTGCAACACCCACAGCCCTATGGAGGTTGTATGGGATAGGCTTAGTCAGTAAAGATGCCCAAGTCTTTCTTCTTGTGGAATTGTTATACATATTTTCACGAAAGGAAACTATTTGTCTTGACAAGCTTTTTAATAGTATGGTACTCCAAAGCTGGACAAAATTGTTGTAACTTCGAGCCAGCCTTGGCTAATTTGTCAGCCAAGTCATTAACAGTGATAACACAGTGGCTGGGTATCCACTGCAGCACAATTTGATGTCCCTCCTCTAGAAGAGAACTAATAGCCATTTGAAAGAGGAGAAAAGATTTGATATTGCTAGGTATAACTGATGTGAGAGTTTTGATGGTGACCTGAGTGTCAATAAAAAAATACAATGCTGCTCTCACTACTTTTACTTATTTCAAGAGCCAAAGAAACTGCTGCAACTTCTTCATTGTAGCTGTTATAATATTCTTTATTAACTTGGCTAAGCTTGAAGCTTTTTGAATGAAATCCTACACCTCTAATGGCATCCACAGCAGCCATTTGTGTGTACATGAAATCAAGTTGGAGACGGATAACCCTCATCAATAGTAGCCATGCAGCCATCCTCAGTTCAGAATCAGTCGAAACATTTTAACCAACAGGAAGTACCAGGTCAAAACAGCCATCAGCTCCGTAAACAAGATTTCAGAAGCTGGGAAGTCTAAATAGAAATTCTCTATCAACATTTGGAATCTTAACTCTCTCTAACAATTCCTTGGTTAGACTCAGAAGCATTCTCTAAGATTTCAATCTAGGGTAAGCAGGTGTATAGTTTTTCCAAAAAGCCTTTCAGAAAGTTTTGGGGAAGCTCTTGGTCACCTATCTGTCAAAGATTTTAACCCAATTTGAATCTGCATTGCTTAGTTAGGGGTAGAAAAGGCCCAACTGGAGATAAATCTAAGGATATTGTAGTCTTCAGTTTTTTTTTTTTTTTTGATAGTATCCAATGCAGTAACCAGGAGCTTAGCTCCATATTCAACTGTAGTTCTGATGTAAGACTTATAGGTGCACTAGTTTTATAATATTAGTAAATTCTGTGGTGCACCCCATTTTATCCCAGCAAGTCTTTTTAAAGACTAACTTCTGGAATTTCTAATGTCCACCACTTCATCAACTTGACCATTCCATCTCAATCTAGTATCAATGGTGATACCCAGATATTTATCTTTAGCTGTTTTGATTAAACGATGCAGGCCATAGTATAAACTGACATCAGAAGATTTTGTACTTAAGGTAAAAACCTGGTAGAATATTTTATCAATAGTTAGGATAATCTGATTTTCTTCACCCAATCGAACAGTTTTCCCAGGGCTCTCTTAAGAGATATTTGAATGTGCTGCATAGTTCTGCTTGAAGACCAAATAACCAAGTTATCTGCAAAATGAAGGTCCTCATCCTTCCTATCAGCATTCATGACTCTCAGGATTTCCAAACTTTAATCCTAAATACTTTATGGTACTGATCATCATTTATTTATGGCAACAATTTTGCTTATATGCAAATGTGTAATTGAATATAAATTAGGATGTGTTACTATTCATCAAAATTTGTACTAATTGGGATACATCCTTGAAGATTTACACAGATATTATCTTAGAGTAGTTACCTGCTGGCAGTTCTTTCCGAGGAATCTGGAATATGGTTCCTCAACCCTTGTCTGTAGCATTGTATGGAGAAATAACTATAACTTAATCTGACTGACTTATAGTCGAGCTGGCAGCCGAATGGTTAGCACTCTTGCCTTCGGTTCAACAGTTTGTGGGTTCGAATCCCACCTTGGGCATGGATGTTTGTAGTGGTTCGGAATCCACTTTAAACCGTAGGTCCAGGTCTAATTAGCCCTCGTGTGCAAAAAATGACAATTGAGTGACAAACTGACTGACTTATAATTGGTTGGAGTTTACATGGTGGACAGGGCTTAATATAAAGTTTAGCTATGAGATATTTAGTTATTACTTTAAGTTTAAAAATTAATTATTATTTATTATGTTATTTTAATTTAAATTATATTGATTTTACTAGAGTTCTTAGTTTAGAATAAATAATGCCAAGTAGTAATTTGATTAATTTTAATTTTAAAAATATGAAGCTAGCTTAAATAGTTTATCCATTGAAGATGAGATTTCTCTTAATTCTTTAAGTATATCCCCTAGGGAGATATTTTTAAAAATTTGCTTCATTTCATTAATTAGTTGCATTAAATAATGTAATTTGTGAGCATTTGAAGAAGCCTGCTGAGTTGGTTTTTCAGTTTGTGGTGGGTGGAGGTCATAGCTGGAGAGAATGTTCTCTATGGTGTAACATAATTCGATCTTTTTGTGTTGTTACTATTTTCTGCCATTTTTTTGGTGTTAAAAGGAGTTTTATTGGATCTTGGCTTAGGGAATGCAGTACATCCTCTATAGCTAGCTGAATGTAACCCGTGGCAGTTACAACACTGGGGTTGTTCCATCTTCTCAAATGGGCACTCTCTGCTATTGTGTGTTCCCGCACATTTAACACATCTCAGTGCCATATGACACATATGGGCCGTGTGATTAAATCTGGGAGTTGAAGCACTGAATGACCGACTTGGATTCCTTGTAGTGCTCCAACTTATAGATATTATCTTGTATTCCAGAGAACCAATCCTGTATGTTCCTCTTCAAAATTTTGTTGTATATATGTATTCATGTTTATTTAGCTGTAATTATATAAGATAGAAAGTTCTGTCAGGATGAAAATATTTGACTTTATCATACCAATTTCTTGCTTGTCACCAGATTAATTGCCATTAGAAAGAATGTAGTTTATAAAAAGTTATGTCTAGTTTTTATGAACTAAATTTTTTGTATAAATCTATGCAAATGAATGGATATTTCTTTTTATAAGTAATTAATATTTAATTTAAATTGTAGGTTATTTGCTATGCATGTTTGGATTTGGTTCGTAATACTTGTAGACCTGCATATTCTCATTCAACTGGTGGATTTGTAGGAAGCTCTCAAGAAACTTATTTTTATCTTTGCACTTGGGCTTGTTTAATCTTTACAAGCATATTCTTAATTGCATTTGTAATCTCACACATATCATTCCTTTTAATGGAACGAACTGTTCTTGTAAGTTTTACTTCAATTTATATTGTTTTATTATTATAGAATTATTTGTGTTATTATTTTGCTTTATTACTAATTGTCCTTAAAATATAATAAAACAATGAAACATAGTTTTAAGAATTCTCTTCTTGTTTTAATGATAAATGAATTTGCTTCAAATAAAAACAATTATAGGCTTTGATTTTTTTTGTTTAAAAATATTAAATATTGTTGAAAATATTTCAAAATTCCTCACAAATTGAAAAATTGCTTAGCATAGGGTAATTTATTTGTATTAAAAAATTACTTTTCCCCAACATCATTTTTTAATTTTTGTTTTGATCTAAGATAGTGTCATCTGTGCTACAATTTTTTAAAATAATTTTACCTGTTATATTTTGATGTTCTGATAACTTTATATAATAATTCACAAAAGGCAAAGTTAAAAATACTTACCTTTTAATTTTATTTTAAACAAAATATTAAACTTTATAATTTTAAATATTGGTAATTTTTTAGTTATTTGAGTATAATATTTATTAAATTATATGTTAAACAACATTTTATAATTTATAATAATAAAGTATATGGAAATGAATGACACCATATTCCTTAAAATACATTTTTTACAATAATTGATAACTATTACAATACAAATGTTTGTATTTTGTAACTAATTTAATTATAAGGTATATTTCAAATGAAAATATTCAGAAAAAAAAATTTAAACTTAATGTGGTTACAAAGATTTTTTTGTAACATTTTAAGTGAAAATAACATTTAAATCATTACTTTAACTGATTGGTGAATGTTATCTAGGAAATTTATGCTTAATTTTTAAGTTTGTCTATATAAATACTATAATATCAATTGTGCTATTCAGTGTATATTAATAAGTGGTAAAAAATTCAAAATAGAAAACTCTCTTACAATGCATAGTAAAAGTAATGATACAAGTGATTGCTTACTTATTTTTAAGAAGGTATTTAACATTTAATGTGTAAATAAAGGATAGTTAGCATATAGATAATTTTGGTATATTTCAAGAAAATCTTCCATTGATGTTCGGAATAAAATATATCTGAAGCTATTGGATTGTAATCTTCCAAATTGTACGCGGATGACAGTATTAATAAGTTATTTTATATCATGAAATTATTGCTGTATACATTTTTTGTTAGAATTGCAGCTGCTAGAATGATCATTATGCTTAAATTATGACATTATTTAAATCAACCATACTTTTTAACTTGAAAAATTCTAGGTATATTGAAAACGTTTCTAAATATTTCATATTATATTTTACAAATTGCTAAGAATGGCTTTTATGAACTCTAAAAACTAATTTCTGGATATACAGTACTTTTTTTATTATTTTTATTTGAGCCTTTTAAGCATTTTGGAAACTATTAAAAAACCTGTATAAAAATTATTAGTAAACAGCTATTACATATTGAATAAAATATATAAACTAATGAAAGTAATTATATATCTGGTATTTTATAATTATTTTCAAAAAAAGTTATAAAACAAAATATGAATTTTGTAGGAGCATATGTCATCAGTTCAATCATGTTAATGAATTCTGTTAGTTGATAGTTTCTTTCATAATATAAAATAAGTTCATATTTGCTTTCTTCTATCACAGCATCCTGCTTCTACTCATTCTCTAAACATCCTTAACAACACAATAATATGTTGATTCAAAATATCAATATATATAGTCAGTAGCATTACTCTTTCATGGTACATCATTCTGGAACCAATTTTAATAAAAAGAATGCAAGCCTTATTTGCCTTGCATATCTAAATATATGCATTGTTGTAAAAGGCAGCTCTCTGAACTACTGATTTAATCATTCATTGTATAATAGTTTATCTTGATTGCTCTTATGGCCTTGAAGTTTTAATCAATTATTTATCTATGCATGAACTGTGCATGTATTTAACACTTCAAAAGAAACACTTTCTTTAAAATTCATGAGTTTTTTCCTATTGCAAAGAGTACACAATTTCAATATAAAACTATGAAAATTCCTAACTTTTCTTTGCTTTGCAAGGACAACCAGCCATATTGGACACCTTGCATAATCTCAAACGATATATTTTTTGTCATTTGCATGCAATATAATTGTTTCCTTGAATTGTCTTTCTAAGTTTTTTCCTTTTATTCCATTGAATTTTTAGTTTTATACTTTGTTTTGTATTTTTTCCCTCTTTTGCATTTTATTGCTCATTTAATCTTTATTTTAAGCTCATCTGGACTTGTTGCATAGTAGTTTTCTTTATTTTTTATTTGCTCTCTTAATTTTTTTCTTGAAAAGTATATTGAAATGCCATTTACTATTAGGTTCATTATTGAAGGAAAATAGATTTTGCCTTTCGTTTTCATTAATTTTCTTTTAATACTAAAAGAGTATTTAAAATTATTAAGCTCATATATATAATTTTTGATAAATTTTATTCTGAAATATTTTTGTTTTAAAACATATTTTAAAGTTTCTTGGAATGTTAAGAAAAAGAGACAGAACCACATATTATAATATGCAGATATCTCTTGTTTAATACATAATTATATTCTATTTTATTAACCGTCAATTTTGTTTGTCACCAATATAATACATTTTTTTAAAACTTAGATATTAAAAAATTCCCTAGAATTTAAATTGAGGTTATACATTAATAAGCTATGAATTCTCCAATCTAAAATATTTTTCAAAATTGAAGGATTTGTATATTTAATTGTTAAGCATTTTTAAAATTCTTGTGCTTAGTATCCTAGTTTAGAGCTAAACTTCTACTGCAAATCGATTTTATAATTCATTGGTATGATTTTGCTTTATTATAAAAATTAGGATTTAACTTATTTGTGTCATTCTTTGTGCAAATTAAAAAATTTGCATCTATCATTTAAATTTATCATAAAAATTACTCTATGAGTTTTTATAATGGTTTATAATTTTATAAAAGCTGGTATTAAATGATTATAACTTTAAATTAATTGATACTATTTTTTTAATATCCTCCTTTATACTCACAGGAATCAATTATTAATATTTGTGTATAATTTATTTTAAATTTTCTATTATTTCTGCATTTTATTCTTTTATTTGTAAAGTAATATTATTTTTTAGGGTATTTTATTTTGGTCTGTTGCAGCCATCATGTCTTTCTTCACAAGCCTTGCCTTGTTTGCGTATGTTAATGCTCCAAAAACAGTTGAAATATTTGGATATTCACATAAAACTGCTGCTACTGTAAGTTAAATGGTTTAGTGATAAATATAATATAAGAATGTAGAAATAATATATTGTATTAATGTTTCTCAATGTACTTTAGCTTATTCTATTTTTCAGTAAAAATATAACATGTGTAGCTCTCTATCTGCAGGCACCCATGGCATCGTCAACGGAAGCCAGTCCCTCTCCAACAACCGACGGTATGAGACATGTCCATATGACTCTCATGTTTATTTTCTTTTCTTCAAATTTAAATGTTTTAGTTGTTATTTAGTATTATTTGTAGTATCTGTGTGTATCTGTGTTGTGCTCAAATTGTACCTAAAATTGTAATAAAATATTTTGAGCTTTTTAAGGAACTTATTTCTTTGTTCCTATTAAACCAGCTACATGCTACACGCTACAAAAAATGGCGCCCAACGTGGGGCGCCATTTTTTGTAGCGTGTAGCATGTAGCTGGCTTATTAGGAACAAGGAAATAGGTTCCTTAAATAGCTCAAAATATTTTATTACAATTTTAGGTACAATTTGAGCACAACACAGATACTACAAATAATACTAAATAACAACTAAAACATTTAAATTTGAAGAAAAGAAAATAAACATGAGAGTCATATGGACATGTCTCATACCGTCGGTTGTTGGAGAGGGACTGGCTTCCGTTGACGATGCCATGGGTGGCGCTGCAGATAGAGGGCGCTACACATGTATATAAATGAGATAATGAAAAAAGGGTAAAATTTACTACTTTGTAATTTTAGTGAATTGAAAAACGAATAACAGTGTAAATTTTTGTTTGTATAAAAATGGTGTTTTTACTAAGACTACTAAATTTAATTTTATTTGTTTGTAAACAACAATTTAAGTTAGTAGTTTTGAATGAAAATATAATATCCTATACATTAATAATTATTTTTATATTTTTATTGAATTCCATTTCATACTCATCATTTCTAAATATTAGATTGATATTAAATTTACTGATCTTGAATGTTCCTAAACATAAAATCATATATAGCAATAGTTATATGTTTATAATAAATTTACTGAACACGACATGTCCTACTTATCAAATTTAATTACTTTTTTTTGTAAATGACAATTAAAAAATTGAAGCTTGAATTATCTTCGATTATTATGTTGCATTTTTCCTTTATGTATTTATATATACATTTCATGTGACAGTCAAAGCTAGATTTTGCTATTTTGTAATTGAATCATTTTCACCAGTTACATTTCAAATAAATCTTTTTGATTCTCTTTGTGCATTATAAAAACTCTTACTTTTGAGTATTATTAATACACATTTATTTGAAATATATAGATTTATGGAATATAAATTAGTTTGTTTATAATACATTTGTTGAATAATACATGATTCAGATTTATTTTTAATAGAACTGAAAAAATATTGAAAAATATCAAAATCTATGCAAATTAGAATAAGTAAAATATTATAAATAAAAATTTATCAATTTTATAAATTAAATTTTAAATTTGTAACATTAATCATATTTTTCTATTGTTTATATTTAATTCTGATTTGCTAATGTTTGCAATAAGAATAATTATCCATTTTAAATATGAAATTAATAAAAAAGGCCCTTTTTAAACTATAAACAAATAAAAAATAAGTAAGAAAGCTTTGAGTACTATTTTTTTTATGAAAGTTTTTAGTCTTACAGTTGTGAAAAACAATATAAAATATGATTAAGTATGTATATTATGAACATGCTTTTATGTCAAAAACTATAAATACATGTGTATGTTCATTTAAATTTTATTGTTGGATAATTTTACTTGGATTATTTTCATTAATTTTACTGATATGTAATGTTCTTGTATTGTTACTTGCTGTTATTTTGACTATTTGAAGTCTAAGTTATATTTACGTTTAGTTACTAACATTTTTGTTAGACTAATTTTTAAATGGTTACTACAATATTTCTTCACCTTGCTATATTAAGTTGCTACAGTTGTTTACAATACAGTATATAGTGTTTGAATCCAAAGTATTCATAAATGTTTATATTTATAAATTGCACATTTAAAAAATATGTTTTTTTTCCATTGGATTCATTTATTTAACTGGTAACTGATGTTCAGGGCAAAAAGTGAATTAGTTACTGTAGAGGCTCAAACTCAAAATAAAACTCTTCATTAATTTTTTTATTTTATTTTAAACATTTATATTTCTATATTAGCTATGGAGATGTTAATCTTTCTCTTGTGAAATTCTTTATGATGACACATATGACAAAACCCCAAAGGTTAAGGAACAATAAAATTAATTTTGACAAAATTATACTTCTGTAAGTTGAAAATGTGAACTAAAAAGGTATTTTAAGATTGTACTTAATCTTACAAAAACTTTAAAAAAAAATTAAAGTCAAAATAAAAACCTGCAAGTTTACATCCCTGGCTGTTGCAGCATATTATATGATCTTGCCAAATGAAAGTTTTTTGCACTTGATTGCTTTGATGCGTTTGTAAAGGCTCAAACCCCAAATAAAATACTTTAGTAAAAACTTTTTAGTAAAACTCATAAAAATTCCAGTTTTAAACCATCAATCTAGCAAACACTTTATAATAATAGAATCAACATTCATTTCAATTCAGTTGATTTGTGGTTATAATAAATGTTAACTTAGTTGTAAAGCAACTAACTAACCATTGCATTAATTTAAATGTTTTATTAATATAATTTTGAATATTGTTTGAATTAAAATAAAAAGGAAAGGTCAAATGTTAAAGTTTCTACAAGTTTTTTATTACAAATTCTAAATTGAATTACTTCAAAAGCACATATTTATATTGTTGATGACAAATGTGTACCAGTAATTTTTAATATAAATCATAAATTATAATATTGTCAAACTGTGGGTAACTATAAAAGTCTGACATTTAATTGTCATAGTAAATGTCATTGACATTGTAAGTTTCATTGGATACTATTCATCATTATTTATGATTAACATATAAATTGAAATGGGAAATTTTCTGCATAACAGATTATATAGCTTAAATTCATTAGTGTGAATTTTAATTTATGGTTAGATGTGTATTCTTTGTATTATTACATGGAACATGTTGTAGTTTTCAATGCATCTTTGTTATGAGTACCATATTTTCCTGTATATAATCCATGGATTATATGTGTTAAAAAGTCTTAACTTTTGTTATGCGTATTATACACCACCAAGGATAATCACAGATAATTCCATGGATCTGATGGGAAAACATTCTCCACCAGAAAAGTTTACAATAAAGTTTTGAAAGAAATGCTGTTTATACTTTATAAAATAAATAATAGATGGTGCCATGACTTGGTTGACTCATTTAAGTTATAATAAGTTTTGTTCAATGATGTTCAAGAAATCAAGTCCGATTTTGGCTCCTCGGAGACATTACAGTTGCTATTGGTCATCATTCCACATTGTCTTGACTTGAGCTGTTTTATTCTGAAGATATTAAAGTATGCATATCCTCATATGGAAGGAATGAGGATATACGAATTAGTGTGTAAGCTACATAGAAGATTTTAAATTAAAAGCTTTAGAAGAGGGATATGAAAAATTGGTGACAGATATGCTAAATGTAAGAGAAAATACAAAGCATGTGCAATACAAAATTAAAAATGTATCCAATGTGCAGTTTGAAAAAAATTAATTTTTTTTTTCATTTAATTTTTAACAAGGCAAACATATTTTATTTTTAAGATACTTGTAACCTCTCATTTTAAAAGTTATTAAAAACTAAAATTTAATAAGTTTTACTAGAGTTTTCTCAGAATTATCTCTATCTAATCTAAAGCTCTTGATCAATATTGTGCTTTCAATATAGTTTATCGCATTTTGCAATGAGATGGATTTAAACAGATCTTTTTCATAATAAATGTTTTTTCTGTACATATATTTTAATTATACTGTGTACTTTTGATCATATTGTGTATTTTTTAATCATATTGTGCATTTTTGTGTATTTTTTAATTATACCATATATGTATGTGACATCCACATTAATACTTTCGAGTATTCAACACAAAAATTATTGCAAATTTTATGCAGCTGCAAATTAGTCAACACTTTTTTTTTACTTGAAAAAAGTCTTGTTACTAATATGCTACTGCAGATTATATATAGAAAAATGTCATAATTATATTTTGTGTGATTGGAATTCATGAAAAAATTTATAATAGTTTGCCATAGAAAATGTTAATTTTGCATCTATTTAATTTCTGTTTTATATGTAAGTTACATTTATATGTATATTTAAATATTAATAATTTAAAACATCTATTGTATATAGAATATCTTAAATTCTATGCAACACAAATAATTTAAGAAATCATTCCATATTTTAGAAAATAATCATAACTGTTTTTCTCCCAGGTTTTAGGTATGATTAATTCTCTTCTGTATTTAATCAACTCAATAAAGTCTTATAGGTCTTGCAAGTCGAACTGGTATTATCAATGTAAGATTTTTTGTTAATCATTTGAATAATGTATGTTTGCATATACATACGATAAAAAAATGCTAATCATTGTTTTCATTTACAGGATTTTCATATTTGATGCCTTGTGATTCATTTAAGCACCATATTCATGGATAAGCAGAGAGAAATATTTAAATATGATATTTTGCAATTTGTAAATAGGAATTGTACACATTGTAAATATTTTAGAACATTCACAAATTTATAGATTTGTTATTCATTGAAAATAAAACTTATTAGTGATATTATTATGACTTTCATTTAATTTTCTAGTTGAAGAATTCAAATTTTTTTACTTTTGTTGCATAGATTTTTACTGAATAGTATTAATGCTACTATCATTCAATTATTTGAAATAAATTTAGAATATATTTATCATCACCACTGAAATATTTATAAAATCACTCATTCCTTTTGCACACCACGGCTTGTTGGAGGCAAAGGTTTCCTCACCAAGTTTCTCCATCAAGCCCTATTTGTCCCATTAGCCTTCCATTGGCTGACTCCAATTTATTGATTACTTTTCTGTGTCATCTATCTCTCAGTAAATGTTTCTTCTTTCATCATTTTTCTGCTATTATCATAAAAGTTTTCTATTTAGTTGTAAATATATTATTCTATCTAAATATGTATCCTACTCATTTAATAGGTTGACTATTTTCACAATGTCAGATTGCCATATATTTTATGCATTTTGTGACTTTGAAATTTGTCTTGACATTTTATGTGTTTGAAAATTTTTCTTTTGAAGATAAATGTCCTTTGCTGCATTATTAAGCATCATGCCCATATTTTCATAGCATACAATAAAATTTATTGAAATCTAGTATAAGATCTCCCCTTGCCTTGTAGCTCTTTATATTCCTGTTGTGTATAAGGGCACAAGTTTTTTCCATCCTCTCTGACCCAGTACTACATCTCAAGTCAGTACCCAGCTAGTCCACCTGAAATTGTTTCTTTTTTGGATCATTCCCCTAAAATTTATTTTAAGCCACCCGCTTTTCTTGTGCCCACATAAGAATATTCTCGTGGAATCAGTTGGTTTCATTCTAAGGATGTGTTCAGACCACCGCCAATGTCTCTTTTTAAGCTTAGTTGTAATAAGATAGCATTTTAATTTTTTGAATTGCTGTTGGTGATTACTAGCGTATTTTGTTTCCAATGTTCATTAATTTTAATTTATTTTTAAGGCTGTAGAAACATTTATTGTACATGAACAGACTATTTTCTTTAATTCAATTTTTATATCATTTTAGCTTTGATATCATTGTAAATCAACTTGAATATTTGGGAACATTCTCAAAAGTATGCTATAAGTTTATAGTAGACATATCCATGGTTTTATTTGTTACAGTTGTAAATTTAGTTTTGTTTTCATTAAATAACCAGCCCATTTTTTCTGCTACATTCTTAAATTAGACAAATATTTCAAGAAAGCTTTATTTAGGGCTTCCAGAGAATCTGTTTTCAGCAAAGGAGGATATTGGGTTGTTCTCTGAACAGTGAGTTACTGTGGATATAAATGGAGCTCATTTATATTTCACTCACTATCTTTTATGGCGTTTCATAGTTAAGAGATTTAAATTAAACTATAACGAAATTGTATTGTAATAATAATTTTATTGTTATTTATTATTATTTATTTTTTTGAAGAAAAAGTTAAATCTATTCAAGTTGAAGACATCATTTAATCAGTCAACATTATGGATATAAATAAACTTTAATTGGACACAGAAAAGTTGAAAGTGAAAAAATTTATATAGATTTTTCAAATTTTATTGTTATTTTAAACTGCATTTTCTTTAAAAAAAAAAAAAAAAGGATGCTGATAGAGGAAAATACATACACATTGAAAATTACTCAAATATTGTAATAATAATGTAAACTATTTATATAATTTTCTTTATCTCTCTCCTAATTGTAGATTAAAATTAACAAATATTTTATATTATATCTCCTTTGGATGGCAGAAAATTTTGACTTTTACATGTGTGCTATTTCTAAAATATCTAAAGTATTTGCAATATCTAAAGCAATCCAATGATTTTCTCAGTATGAAAACTTACAGAATATACATTAATGAGTTATTGTTAGTTTTCACTGTCACATTAACTTTAGTTTTATCACTGTTTTTACAAATCACATATATCTTTCAACATCAAGTCTGGTTTTATTCTTATTCTAGAAAAATAAACTTATTTGAGTAAATTATCTCTAAAGTAGAATTAATATAAAGTTGATTATATTTTGTAAATATATGATGTTTTGAGATCGAAAAATTGTGACTATTCTTTCTTTATAACGTCTTTTAAAAATGAAATATTTCAAAATCAAAATTGTTTCCGATTTGTAGCTAAAATATTCTAACTGACAAAAATCTGACTTTCTCATTTGTATTATGAATTAAAATATTCAACATAATATTTTTCCTTTTGAAAATTAATCTTTTCTCAAGCATAAAATTAATTTTATCGTGTATTGACAAGATTAAATGTAATTCCATCAAGACAAAAAATTAAAAATTTTATCATTTTCTTTTGAGCATCTTTCCCTATTGATAGTATTTGCTCTAGTGAAATTAGTTGCATAATTTCCTGTAATGGATTTTCAATGTCCTTATCTTAAAAATCTTACATTTGTCCTTTTATATGCTAATGGCATAAAATGTTTTTATTGTTACACCCTACACATAAAATATTTCATATTTCTTTTTTTTTTCTCTTAATGTTTTAATTTTATCTTTATTTTGTACATATACTCACAGATAATACACAAATGTCTGGAGATTGTAAGATATTAAAACAAGCTTGCTATCAGCCAGGTAAAGACTTGACTGCTAATAGTCAAAGCAACTTAATGGTTGAGCCAGTACAGTGAGAATGTGCTCTATTTGTTGTTCATCATAAACTCAATATTCTTTTTAAACAATTATAGTATGAAGCAGAGAAATTTTATATTGTTTATTTAAGCTCAAATCATTTTCAGATTTTGTCATTATAATTGAAACTACATACTTTTTCACAATAATTTCTGAGAAACTTAAGAAAATTCATTAACCTTATGATAGTTGCTGCCCGAGTGAAATTTTCATGAAGAAATTATCAATCTCTCGCATTGATTATGAATAATAGTTATTGTTCTCTTTTACGTTTTGTTTAATTAAATCTATGATAAGTCTAAAATTGCTACGCAGTAACTCATTCTCAATATGGAAACTAAAAATATTGATGTTGCATTGATTCAAGAACCTCACTGTTACAAAGGGAATCTTCCCGGGTTTCCTAGCCATTACAAAGTATTCTTTGATTCCCATTCAGATGTTATAAAATCAGCGATCATCATTCGCTCGAATGATATTTCTACCTTTGTTTATCATAATTACTCTGATTATAACATGATCTCCGTCGAAATCACCGTAAATGATTTAGATTTTATTCTGCTTTCTTACTACTTTGAGCTGGGCAGAAATATAGATGCTGATTTACAAAAGATTGATTCTTTCATATCTAATGTTAATTCTTCTTGACTTATTTGGGGAATGGACTCTAACAGCAAAAGTAATGTTTGGTTTAGTCCTTATTCAGATGCTAGAGGAGATAAACTATGTTATTTCTTTAGTACCAAACAACTGTTTGTAGTTAATGAGGATTTCGGTCCTACCTTCTGTTCAACTCAAGGTTCTAGCTACGTTGATATTACTGTTGTTGGGGAAAGTTTATTGCAAGATGTCATCAATTGGTCTATTCCTAACTCGCTTTCTGACTTCGCATAGGATGATTTATTTTGAAATTGCCTTGGCTGATAATACTACGAACTCTCTACACCAAAACAGGCCTCAAATCTTTGACTGTAGAAGAGCAAATTGGTTTCTTTTTCAGACTAAATGTTATGAGGCTATAAATAATTGTAATTTTGAGGATATGCTTTCTTTTTGTAATGACCCTATTTCCCTGGAAAATCTTATTTCTGAGCTTCAGAATGTCCTGATTTCTGCCGGAAGGATAGCTATTCCTTTCAAGTATTATGATAAAAAAAATGTTCCTTGGTGGACTTCTGAAATAGCATGCATGCCTAAAAAGTTAAATGCTTCAAGACGTCGCTTTCAAAGAGCCAAAAACCCAATTGTCAAGGAAGTTTTTAAATCCAATTACCTCCACGTTAAAGAAGTGTATAAGAACTTAATAACTCAAAATTAAATTCCTGGAAAGACTTTTTTTCTGATGTTACCCCTACAAATGTACAGATTTATAAAGTCATGAAGAGAAACTAAAAGTATCGAGATTACTGGCATTGAAACCACTTCAGGTCACTTCACATCCTCTTTTGAAGAATCTCTAAGTACAATCTCAAGTTTTTCATTCCCAGAAGACAATCCTTCTAACGATAATTCGTTTCAACAAAACATTCGAGAACACTCTAACAAGGCCTACTCTGTAGAAGATGATGTACCTTTTACAATCAATGAAGTTAATGCTGTTATTCACGGTTTGGCCACTGGAAAATCTCCTGTCCTGGATTCCATCTCCAATGAAATGATTAAATACTTTCATCAGTGTTCTCCTTCTGTTCTTCCTGCTGTATTCAATTTATGCTTAAAATTTTCTCTCTTCCCTGCTCTTTGGAAAAATGCTAAAGTTGTCTTAATCCCAAAGAGTTAGAACTCTAAGCGACCGCACCTTAAGAATATTAGATGTATTAGCTTATTGCCTTGCATTGGAAAATGTCTCGAAAAGCTTCTTACAAACAGACTAAGGTGGCATCTTAACAACCGCAATTATACTAGTAAAGACCAATATGGATTCACACCACAGAAATCTACTGAGGATGCACTTCTGCGACTTGTTCACATTGTAAAGGAAGGGAAAAAGAAAAATTTGTTCACTATTCTCCTTTCATTGGACATAAAAGGAGCGCTTGATAATGCGTGGTGGCCTTTTATTATTTCCTTAATGAAGGAGGCTTATACTCCTTCAAATATTCTCAATCTCTTCCGCAGTTTCCTGAGCAACAGAACGGCTGTTCTTACTCTTGGCAATAAGTCGAAAGTTTCCAAAAAGGATGTCCACAAGGCTCTGTTTCTGGCCCATTTCTTTGGAACCTAATTATGAATGATTTACTAAAAAAATTTAATGCATTTAAGTGCTGGAAAATTGCTTTCGCAGATTTACTCGTAATTGTCCAGAACAAAAACTTTCCCGATTTATGCTGTACTGCTCAAGATATTCTTGATTTTATTCATGATTGGGCTCAACATTGCAAGCTGGAATTCAATCATACGAAGTGCAAAGTAATGATGATTCACAAAAAGGCCAACATTGATTCCACTATCAATCTTGCTATGGGTAGCAATTATCTGGAAGTAGTAGATAAAATTAAATATCTAGGTGTTGTTGTCGATAGTAAACTTCACTGGAAGGAACATTTGAAATACATTTTAGCTAAGGTTAACATTCTTACTAATGCATTGTATAGAATTTGCAAAAAGAATTACGGTATTAAATTCGAAGTTTCAAAATTGATTTATAAACAAGGCATTGTTCCCGTTATTCTTTATGCTTCGCGAATTTGGGGAGACAGTTTGAGGAAAAAAATAAACCGAAAACTTATCAGGAAAATACAAAGAAAGCTGCTCTTGAGAATTGTTAGAGGATATAGAACAATCAGTTATGATGCTCTTTTCATTCTCTCTGGTCTTCCACCTCTTGATGTTTCAGAATGGTTTTGAAGTGAATCATCAGGTACACTGCATTAATGATTACAGTTCTATTTTCCAAGCGGAGTTACTCTGCATTAATCTTGCTGTTAAAGATGCCATAAGCAAGCCTTTTCAAAAATTTCTAATTTGCAGTGACTCGATGTCATCCCTACTGGCTCTACAAGATGTAACTAGTTTAGAAAGACTTAAAGTAGAAGTCCAGACTTCAATTAATATGTGTGTTATCAAAAATATTTCCTTCATTTTCTTCCATGTCAAGGGTCATAGTGGTGTGTATGGAAATGAAAGAGCGGATTTCCTAGCCAAATCTTCTCTTTCACTTCCAAATTAACTCAATACCAGCTTACCCAAGTCTTTTTTCAAAACCACTACCAAAAAGAAGATTATCACAGAATGGAACTCAGGTTTCATTTCCTCTCCTAATTGTAAGTGGGCCAAATGTTTTTTCCCTTCAGTTCAATGCAGAATTAAGAACTACTGGTTTTACACTGGCTTTAAAATTACGCAATTCCTCACTGGACATGGGGAATTCAATAGTTACCTACACCGTTTCCACATTAAAAACACTGAGGTGTGCAAGTGCAACTCTGGGAGTGACAACCCTTCTCACATTCTTCTTGAATGCCCATCTGTTTCAGAAGTAAGGAACGAGCTTTGTAAAGACTTAAATAACAGGTGGCCTCCGATTATGGTGGACCTAGTTAAGAAAGAGAATTTTGAATTTTTTGTAAAATTTATCCATGCTGTTATCTAATTCATTTTTCATTTTTATATCTTTTTTTTCTCTCTGCCTTCTTTTATTAGTATTTTTTTTCATCTCATGTATTATTTGGATTTGTTTTGTAGTACATTTGTTGTACCTTCGGGCCCTGTGTGGTATTCCTTGGTGCACAGGGAGATATTTTTGTTTTCCCTAATAAGTTAAAAAATAAAAAAAAACCTATGAAAAATTCATATAAACGATGAATAAATCATGAGAAATGTTTAAAAGTACTACAAAAAAGATAAAGAATTAGAAATTTTCGTATGTAAAACTGAGAAGTATTAAAGAAGATGGTTATGTTTATATAGTCTGTTTATCAATATGAAGTTTATTTATCAACATAAAATAGATAGCTGACATAACTAAATTGTGTTAAAAATATCTAAGTATTTCATAAAAATACTCAGATAATAATCAAGAAAGCATTTTTTTGTTTTTTACTGACTAATTTTATTCTTGATTAAAAATTTGTAAATCATAATTTAGAGAAATTTATTGTTACATATTAATGGAATTAATGTATTTGAATTATCAAATGCTTCTTGTTGTGATTCGGATATAATATGTTTACGGTGTAAGGTTAATTGCTATTTAATTTCACTAATTACATAACAATGATTATTTTTCTAATTAGATAATTTATAAATCAAGCTAATTATATAAAAGTTAAAATTCACAATTTTTGGAAAATATATTTGTAGTAATTAGAGTTATTCTATGAAAATAAATGTATTATAATTCACATTCTTATTTTAAAATAAACTATATATTTGCATAAATTAATACTAATCTTATGGCTCCAATGAGAAAAAATGGAAGAAATAAGTAGTTTTAAAACGTAAGGTCCTGGCATTCGTTTACGAGAGGAAAGATAAAAATATTTAAAGATGTATTTATAAATACTTGTATGAACTCTGTGCTGAGGAAATAATACAAACAATAATAGTAATAAATTTTCAAGAATAAAAGTTTAATAGTTTATCTAAGCTGAAATCTTTGTAAATAAATAACTTTATTTAAAATTATTTCACTTAAAATACAATCCATCATTACAATTCTCTACTTATATTAAAGGATTATATCTATCTTAATTTTAAGTGAGTAATTCATATTTCTTTCATCAATTATGCTATAATCTATTTAATAATCATTTGGCATATTAATTTTTTTTTCAATTTCTAAATGTTTAATATTTTTGAATGGTGTTTACAGTTGCTCTATTTTTTTTCAATATTCTTGTTGAGAGTATATATATATATATATATATATATATATACGTTTTATTTTTATTATTATTTTTTTATACATTTAATATGCTTCTGAGTATTAAAATTTTCAGTTATTTTATTTATTCCAATTTGAACAGATTAACATATTTAAAGTTGTTCTTACTTCCAGACTATATTTTATAAGCTGTTCATTAATTTTTAAAAATACTTTTCATTTCGAAATTTTGTTTGTTTTGATTTTTAATCATTTCCACATAAATTATTATGTGCTTATTTAATCACATGATTTTTTTCCTTCATGAAAAGCGATTTTATAAGAAAAATGCATGAGGCACTTCCTTTTTTTTGCATTCTGAAAAAGATTATGCTAAAACCACAGTTGATTGAAAATAGATTTCTAACAAACAATATTGTGGATTATGATTTTCTGCTATTAATAATTCAAGATTTTTTCTTTGGCTATGGTGATAGAATTTTTGTAACTTAAGAATATTGCAAATTATTAAAATATATTCATAAATATTATATTTATATTTGTAAACTAATTTTTTTTGTGGATAATTTAGGGTGTATATTATTATTACCTCAGCTTTGAATGAATTAAATCTACTTTACAGAACTAGTGACTTTTTGGAAATTCACTCACATTAGTTACTTTTTCAATTTAATGAATAGGAATAATTTATATTAAATCAAACATATTTAAAATTTAGATTGAAGAATTTAATTTTTCTTTTCAAAAGATTGACAAACAGTCAATTTACACCTAGATTCCATTAAAGGGTTATCAGACTTTATTAATAAAGTGGGTGATCCGAGCAAATGGAACTAAGAAACATTGGGTTTGGAGTTAACAGTACAAAATGCTGATAAAAGCAGAGGTGCTCAATGACATACAAACCCAACTCGAAGAAGAAGAAGAACAGTCAATTTGACGATTAATGCTTCGAGAAAGTAACTTAGATCAACATTTGAAAGAGATATTTCATTTAGTGAAAGATTACGCTATTCCTACAGCAACTGTATTAGTGAAGTACAGCTTTGTTTGAAAAAGTGTATCTATAAAAAATATTCATTCTCAAACTAATTTCAGTAGATCAAGTGCAATATTTCATTAATAATCAATTAAAAAACATTAATTTATTAAAAGAAAGGTTTTAATGTAATACAGTAATAGTAAAAAAATTCCCATTTGAATTGCTGTTTTACATTGATAAGAGAATCTTGAATTATAAAAATTAATTTAAATTAGTAAAAGATGAACAATATAATTTTGATTGTAATTTAAATAAATTAAATAAGGATGACTTATCGAATTATTCAACATTGGCCTTTAGCAATACGAGGAATTAATCCACTTCTCTTGTAACAAGTAGATGTGTTGATAATTGCTGAATAAGTTCTGTAATAATCCTTAAAATCATATCTGGAGCTCTTAAAATTATAATTCCATAGAAATCGTATTTTGGTATTGTCAAAATTACCAACATCAAAATTTATGAAAATGAGCAAATTGTGCTGTTCATCAAATTAAATTTTTCTCTTTTTAAATAAAATTAACAGCACTAATTAGTTATAGTACCTAAAAATTCTCGATATTAGTTAAATAATTTCGAAAATTCAAAAAGAAAATACTTAAAGCTTAATATTTTACTGATAATTTCTGGTACTTAATATTCTGAGTTTAAAGTTTTCATGTCTTAATAAGCAATATATGTTAATAAATTTAAGAATATTAAAAGAGTATACCAATTAAAATTTATAATATATTTAAATTTAGTTGCATTATTTACATTGCCAAATTTATGATTGAGTTCAAACTCAAATTTTATTAAAAAAATATTTGTTCAGTTTTAACATTTGACTTTTTCCTTACTAGTGGTATAAGACATTTGATTTTTATTTCAGAAAGCTCAATACCGTTTTTTTTTACATTAATTAAATTAATCACAAGGCACTATGCTTTTTCTCAGTTTTAAAACTGGTAATTTCTTTTTCATAAAAAAACCTAACAAATAAGCAATTCGATAAACCATAATGAGCCTTTTGCTTCTACAACTCATAATAATCTAATAAAAATAAAAACAGGTTTATTTTTATCTTTAAATTTATGGAGAGTATTCTTTCCATTATAATCAAGTAAATTTTTTTCTAAAAATGTGCTTTTTTAATTAGTAAAATTATGACAAAAAAACTTCCATACTCAAAGACATGTAACTTTTATAAGTAAATAATTTTTTCATGTACTTTCTTTGTCAAAGCATTTGATAATACTTAACTATTTCTTTTATTCTGTATATTATTTTATCATTTCTAACACAATACCATATATACATGACAAATTCAGTTACTAAAATGCAGTGTATTTATAAGTATGCAAGGTGTACGTATATTAAAAATTTGATTCTGTGTATTTAACTATAACAGTTTTTAAATATTCAAACAATTTTCTTACAGGACTTAAGATGAAATCTTAATTTAAAATTATACATGATATTATTTAATTTTAAATATAGTTATTGTAAGACAAAATATACTTTTCAATGTGGTTTTGAATCCTTTTTAAAAAAATTATACTCATGTTGAATATGCAACTTTGGCATTCTTACTTATTTTCTTGGAAAAATTTAAAAAAAAAAACTTCACTTTTATTATATAAAAACATTAGAAAATTTTATTTGCTAAAGAAAGAACCATAAATATGCTTGCCATATGTTCCAATTTTCATATAAAATATTAATTTTCGGGCCAGTTTATTTGAGTTCTGGTGAAAATTAAATTCGATTTTATATATGGTCCAAAAAGTGTAAAAATAATTAACTGTGAGGGATTATTTAGAATATTTGGTCATTTATTTCTGTACTATATGAAAATTGAAAACCATAGAAGATTGGAAAGTTTGTAAGGTTACTTTAAAAGGAAAAAAAAAAATGATACAAAAAACTTTTTATAAAATAAAGTTCCATATAGCATCTGCAAAATTCCTTCAATATTATATTATAAATCAACAACTTATAAGTAAGGATAAGCAAATAATTTGAAAGATGTTTTTTTCTAGAATGGTATACAAAGATTTAAAAGAAAAAAGGAAATTAAGGAAAAAAGGACTGCTGCTGAAAATAAAATTATTAATTTCAGAATAATTTATAGGTAAAATTAATAAATTATTTTACATTTATTTTAAGTAAAACTTAAAATAAATGCACCTAAATATTCCTAATCATACTTGAAAAATTACAATTAGTAAAACGAATTAAAATTTGGAAAAATAAATCAATTCTGGAATGAAAAAATAAATATGATGATAAGAACAAATGTAATAAAAATTATCATAAATATTTCCTGGTTTTCTAAACCATGTAAAAAAATGTTACATTTCACAGAAATAAATTTAGTATAAATCTATATAATCAAAAGTAAAATTTAGTATAATCAAATTATAACTGAAGTAATGTTTTGATACATCTTAAGAATACTAAATGTATATATATCATATAAGGTTTTTAAATTGTAAAATTATTTAACAAAAGCTTAATCATATGACTACTTCTATTTATAAAATTCTTATCTTTTCTTACTTTTTCACTACAGAAATTTGGAAAAGCAACATTAATTAAAATGCAGCAAAAATAATTAGAATAATAGAAAAATGATACAATATTGGCAAGAATATTTTTTATGGGTATTTGTTACAAGCTCATCAATTATGTAATTTCAAAACAAAAAATTAATATAGGAATACATATCAATATAAAAAATTAATATTTCTATTTAGTATAAGAGCTTCAATATTTTTATTTTTTTAATAACTTTAAACTTTTTAGATATTTTATTAAAATAAAATTATGGGGATAGTAATAAAGAACATTGTAATTGCCTAGATAGAGAATACCACATGACTATGACGTTATAAAATAGCATCCCTCCAGTGATGTCACGAGTAATATTTGAATTATTGCTTCTTGGCGACAGATCTCGCTGATCACCAATATAAGAATATCCCCAAATTATGCCTTCCAAAAATTATTTTGCTTATATAAAAGATGACAAAACTATCTCATAAAATTAAGTTTTACCACTTTAACAGCAAAATATCAAGGATAAAAATTATATTTATTACTGCAACCAAAAAAAAAAAACATCCTTACTTAGCCTATCAATCATATATGCCTTTTTAATTAACAAATACTGCAATAAATTGATAGTTGCAGTAATAAATTCACATAGGGCCATCGATCTCAACTTCATTTATAAACATCTGTTTAGAAGTACAGAATCGACAGGAATATTTACTTTTAATATTACTTAACAGTAACTCCATATATAATCAACTAAATTGAAAGAGTTTAAAGATATAATCAACTTCTTCTAAACATGTAGCCAAATAGCAATTAAATTCAGTATATTTTTGTTAAACAGATGTAATATCAAGATAATATTATAAATTTATATAATTTGACAAAAGTTATAAGAGATTTTTTTTAAAATATACTGTTATGTTATAGGATAAACTATAATCTCGAATAATGATAAGCCAAGAAAAATGTTTATGCCAAGCTAATAATGTAACTTACTTTATTTTCAGAAGAAATGTATGATTAAAGTATATCTGAGTTCACAGAACACAGTCTAGAATGTTTATTACTGAATTTAAATGAATACATTCAACTCATGGGCAATCTGAAGAATATTTTCAAACAAAATATCATTTATAATCTTATATAGAGATATAATATTAAGGCCCAAATGTTTATGAATATAAATATTAAATTTCAACGTAACAAAATAAGAAAAATATTTCAGAGAAAATGTTCTTATATTAATATCTTAATATGGATACAATTATGACACTTAAGTTTAATAACAAACGTGAAATCTTTAAATAATTTATTGAACATAATTTGCTATCGAGTAATTTTACAGATCAAATAACTCTAAAACATTTGAATATTCAGATGTTGTACATTCATTATACTACAATCTACAAAGGTTAATGTGTTTTAGCCCACAATTGACGCTCTTTCATCTCCTTTTTTACCTCTTCAATATACTTTTCAAGATAGCGGTTATTTAAATCATCTTCAAACTTTGTCCACTGTTCCTTGGGAAGAATATCTTGCTGAATGCAAAGCTGAAAAGCCCTTTGGACACGGTATACTCTGGCATCTAGGATTTCTTGCGGTAAACGTCGAATTGCTTCTTGCACTTCTGGTGATTCGTAAAGACAATCATCATGGTATAAACCATATTTATGATAGCCTGCTTTTTCAAAAAACCATTTTCTTACTCCTTTGGATGCAACATATTTTTGCATAAATGAACGAAATGCCATTATTTATGCAGTGGAATAGTTACGCAAGTGTACTGTGAGTGAAGGGCAAATTTTGCAAAACGTAAATATACAAAACTTTAAACCTATTAAGTTGAGTTGTTGCTCTCCTGTGATTTGGAGAAAAATTTCTGGAAAATTCTTATTAATATTGTATATTTAATTTCCTACAAAATTTGATTTTGGGCTCGAGGTTAATCAAGTTTAACTTCTTTTTTATTACGCGTATACCACAGAAAATATTTATTGGTCATTGGCGTATACTTAACCTGCAGCAAAATAATCATTGCATTTAACAAATATAGGCGTTTTTATTAAAATTATCTAAGGAAAAAACTTAGAACACATAAATAAATTTGTTAAAAATTCAAAGTTATAGTTTTAGCATGTTTATCGAAATAACCCAAGTAGCGAAATAGCTTAGCCTAATACTGGCAAATTTGCCAAGATAATCCCAATAATGGACCAATGTTGGGCGTCAACTTTTCCCCAATATTAGGTATGGCAAGATTGGTCCTATCATGGGAACCAAGTTTTTCCCAATATAGGAAATGCTAAAATAAGCCAATATTGGATCGATAGGGATCGCCAAGTTTTTCCCAGTAATCCACTATTGGTCCTATAAAGGTGGAAAAGATTTTGCCAAATTATATTATAGCAAAAGTTAAATCCAATATGGCGACATAATTTTCTAAGCTGTTTGATTGTGTTTTTGTTTATTAAGAATTTACTGACTATAATTGAGATTAAATTTCAATTCCTTCGATTCTTAAAGTTTAATCATAACCTTTTATTATTTGTTTCAAATAGAATTAAAGAAATAAAAATACTTTTTCCTGATAGCGAATGGTGACATGTGCCAGGGAAAATTAATCCTGCTGATTTAATCTCTCGAGGGTGTTCACCCAGAAATTATGTAACGTCACGCTCTGTAACGAAACAACTCAAAAAAGTTGAAGCAGGGCTGACATCTACCCGATGTCGTATTTTGACAGATTAATTAGTTTTACTGAATAAAAATCAGAATGTGAAACGAAACTAACATTTAATGAAGCACACTGAACCCTACAAACTACATGGACAAAGGTTACAAGGTTTACTGAAGAGAAAAAGAATATCAACATATATCGTCAGCTCGTGCGGGATGCTCACAGCACATGATTGGTGGGTGAGGTGCTGCCATTTGCAGCATCCTCCCTCCTTTTTGAGGAGCTGGATAGCTATTCAAACTTAACAGTTAACAACATTTTCGCACTCGTATAAGATTGTCATTAACTCTTCATACGTGACTATTGCTTTTCCCAAAGATCTTCGAAGAAGCTCCTTCATTGACCTCACAAGCCTCTCCCAGAAACCACCCCATCAGGCAGCTGTGGGGGGTATAAATTTCCACGCTATGCGTTGTATTTCTGCATAGCGGGAAACTTCGTTCCAATCGATGGCAGCTAATTCGTTATATGCTCCTCTAAAATTTGTGCCGTTGTCTGAATATATTACTCGAGGTCTTCCTCTTGCAGCCAGAAAACGGCGAAAAGACGTCAGAAGAGAGTAAAGACACCAATTCAAGATGGACAGCACAGAATAGATCACAAGTATAGAGGACAATCCATACTTTACTACCACCTTTTATGTACAAGGCACCAGCCAAATCTATTCCTACCACTTCGAATACGGCGGCATCTTCTACTCGATCAGCAGGTAGGGAAACTGGAAGAGTCATTGGAGATTTACTTTTAAATCGCCGGCATCTAACACAAGCATTCCATATTTTTCTAATAGTTTTCCTTCCACCTAGTATCCAATATTTTTCACTAATTATGCTGAGAAGTAACTGTGTACCAGCATTCTAATTCTCAGTGTGAAAATGCTCTATAAGTCTTTGCGTAAAGATACAATTGTTGGGCAGTAGGATTGGTGATAGAAAGTGGGGAGCATCAATAAGTTATGTAATTCGAGTCTTTACACGGAAGATATTGTTGTCATCTTTAAATACATACAAATTTAGTATTGACTTTTCATCTGGAAAACTTTGAGTTTGTACAGAATGAATTAGTCGGATCTCAGCACTCTCTATCTCCTCTAGGCTTAATTCCCCCAATTTTCTCTGATTAGCACTACTTCTTGCATTGTTAACAAATCGTAGAACCCAAGCCACTAATCTTATGATCGAGTGAAATTTGGAAAATTTCTCAGCCTACCATGGTACCTTTTTCTATGTCAAATTTAGATTACATACTCTAACTCTTTTCCTTTCTGAAGTGATTTCGGAAGTTTCGCAATTATTTAATTCGGAGACGGGCCATGAGTCTGGATACTTAACTAACCATGAAGGCCCCATCCACCAGTGTGACTCAACCTAATAACTAGGTGAACCCCCTCGAGAGATTAAATCAGCAGGATTAATTTTCCCTGGCACAAGTCGCCATTCGCTATCAGGAAAAAGTGTTTTTATTTCTTTAATTCTATTCGAAACGAAAACTGACCATCCCCCTTAATGTCTTAACCAATATAAAGCAATATCGCTCCAAAAATGGTTTCTATTTCTGTAATGTTAAGTGCTTGCTGCGCCGAATGTGCTAACCTGTCACCTATACAGCATGCCATAAGCTCTAACCTGGGGATAGTAATTTGCTTTAAGGGAGCCACTCTAGATTTTGCTCTGATAAGCATAACCTTTACACCTTGGGAAGTGTCTGATTTCAGAAATACGCAAGTTGCATAGGCCTCTTTACAAGCATCAACAAACACGTGCATCTGAGTGGTATCATTAATTTCAAAGTAACGCGGGATTTCTATGTCCGCCAGTCTACTCACTTCACTCCACCATTTAAGAAAGGGTTTCACAACATCATCTGGCAGAGGTGAATCCCATGATAATTTCAATTTCCAAGTATTCTGCAACAGTATCTTAGGAAGCAGAGTTGCAGAACATAAAATACCGAGTGAGTCAAAAATTTTCTGACAGCGGCTAAAATAAATCTTTTTGTTATATTACAATCATATTTTAGATCTCCCACACAAATATTGCATTTTAAAACATCCCTGTCAAGATCCCATAACATTCCTAAAACATTCGTCGTTTCCGTACTCTTAGATAGGTACTGACATTCAACATTACTCTCCCAATTTCGTAAATTAAAACAACCCCGAGACAAAATTGCCCTAGCCTTCAAAATAAATTCTTCTTGCTGTCTAACATCATTCACTCCCGCGACGCAGTTGTCAACATAAAACGAAAGGTTCAATTTATCGGCTATCTCAGAATCTTCATCTGGCACATGTTCGAGCAAGTGTGAAAGTGTCGCAGCTAACATAAACGGGCTCGATGTTACACCAAAGACCACTCTAGAATGTCGATATACGATTTGCTCCTTCCCCGTGGGATAAAGAACCTCAAAAAATCTCTATGCTCAGGGGCTATCCCCAACTGGAGAAAAGCCTTTTCAATATCTCCAGAAATTCCAATAGGATAACTTCTAAACCTGTCAATTATATCCGGTATCTGCTCGATTAAATTTGGACCTTTGTGCAATAAATCGTTTAATGAGATCTTTCCAGTTTCCCGAGCCGAAGCGTCGAAAACTGGCCGTATTTTTGTGGTGCTACTATTGGTTTTCACAGCTGGTCGGTGTGGCAAAAAATGAGAGGTTTCGTTTTCACATTCGATTTTTTTTTATTTGTAATTCATCTCATTCCTTAAATACAGCTTTATAATCTTCTATAAACCCATTCCGTTGTGCACGTTCACACATTTTTGTATGTCGTTTCCATGTCAAATCTTTATTGGAAGGCAACTCAACTGTATTTGCTTTAAAAGGCAAAAAAGTTCGTATCTGCCATCCGGCAGAATCTTCATACTCTTTTCAAACTCCTGTATCACCTTTAAATGCTCATTATTTTTGTTTAGCCTCTGAACGGGTCAAGAATCTCAATATTTTAAAGATCCCACAACTCAGTAATATATGAATTCGAAACATATAAAGAAATAACATTCAAAACAGTATCAGATATTGCATCACGTTTACTAAGCATTTCCTGTTTTCCCGTCAGAATGAATCCTAACCGCGTCTCTAACAAAAACAAGCTCGAATCCAATTTGATAGGTTTATCCATAAACAAAAACCCTACGACATCAACTTCCCAAAGCAAATCAATCTAGTTATCAGGTGCCTCACTGTCTGATAGAATAATCCCCTTTTCATTTAACTCATTCATAACAGCAGAACAGTTGGTTTTTGGCACATTGCCACAAATTCTCTCTTCAGAAAGAGCTTCAACACTTAGAGTGAATGAGTCATCCAACGTACTAATAACCAGTTCGTAAACATCATGCATGTGACTCGGCGTTTCTCTTCCGCCAAACAACATATGCTGCATTTTTACTTTGTTAGTTGATTTAATACCTAATTTTTCGATTGCATGCTTTGAGATGTAGGAATAGTGAGATCCGCTATCTAGTAACGTTCGACACGTTTCCACGTGTTTTTGCAATTAAAGTCATTAAGTAGACATAGTAATGAATTAGCTTATATGCTAGAAGTAATGAATTAGCTTCGATGAAGTCCGATTTACTACTTTCTTTAGAATGGTCACATAATAAATAATGGTGCGGCTTGGCACAATATAAACAAGAAATTTTTACTTTACAGGATTTTGAAAAGTGCGTGGCAGAGAAACATGAAAAACCGGCTCTATGTTTCAGCAAACATTTTTTCTTTTCATCTAAGGACATTTTTCTCGCTTCCAAACAGTCCCTGGAGTGATGTTTCACATTACAAAAAACACAAAGTAAAATTCGCTTACCTGTGTTGCCTCTAGTGTTAGTGCTTACCAATGACGCTAGTGTTAGTGCTTACCAATGGGTAATTATCTAATTTGTGCACTGCATCTTTCTTCTTAAAGTTAGAAGAAGAAGCGAAACCAGTTCGAGCAAACTCGACCATCTCTTCTCCTTTTACTTCTTGCTTGCTTGCTTAAAAAATTCATTAAATTCTCTAGTGAACGAGTCTCAGCATCAGACGCTAATCTCATGTTTCTGCTCCTTTCCCATGCTAGCAATATCTCTTCCGGCAAACAAGATTCCACTAAAGGTTTAAAAAATCACCGTACTTTTCCTGCGTTCGCCCTAGACTCTCTAGGGCCCGTATCTTCGCTTCTAACTCGTCGTATAATGTCGGAAGATCTATCTTGGAACGCCCGGTGACTGCATTTCTCATAACCATAGTGAGCAGGTCTCTAACATAAACATGCATTAAAAGATTCTCGCGTCTGAATCTCTGCTTAAGCTGGAATATCGCCTTGGAATAATTATACGCCGCTGCAGGGAAACTCTCCACCACACGAGCTGCTTTCGATTTTGGCACTACGGCTTGCAGGAGGTACTGAAATTTATCCTCATTAGGGATACTTGCATTATCGTGGATTTTACTAAACTGACTTCAAAAGAGTAAATGAGGTACGAAACTATTTTCGTTATCTCTTTAGTTGCATCACATCCATTTTCAGGCTCAAACTAATCAACTAGCTGCCGAAAAAGCCCCACGTTGGGCGCCAGAAACTATGTAACGTCACGCTCTGTAACGAAACAACTCAAAAAAGTTGAAGCAGGGCTGACATCTACCCGATGTCGTATTTCGACAGATTAATTAATTTTACTGAATAAAACTTAGAATGTGAAACGAAACTAACATTTAATGAAGCACACTGAACACTACAAACTACATGGACAAAGGTTACAAGGTCTACTGAAGAGAAAAAGAATATCAACATATATCGTCAGCTCGTGCGGGATGCGCACGGCACATGATTGGTGGGTGAGGTGCTGCCATTCGCAACATTTATCAACAAACCTTTAATTTTTTTCTATTAAAAATGATTTCAAAAGATCACGGTGTTTGTAAATTTGATTTTTCTTATATTTGTCATAACGAAGCTTAGTTACCATGAAAATGTGTTTTCTATTTGAACATAAATTGTAATCGAAATTAAAATAATGTTTAGATACATTTTATTTTTCATTTGCAATTGTTCTGTATATTATTAACCATGATCCAATGCTATTGTTATTCCAAAATCCATTACTCCAAAATCCAATGTTATTGTTATTCATAAAAAAACAGCTATAATTAGGCTGTACAAGTATTTACCGACATTGATTTAATCACATATAGATATCTTATAAATGCATTTACGAAATATTATTCAAAAAGAACTATTTTTGTGATTTAAATTCATTGCTTTCTAGAAATGCCCTTGAAATTTATTATTTTTTTATTTCCTATGAAGCAAAAAAAAAAAAAAGTTGAAAAAAATTGATGTTATAAAGTTAGAGATCATTATAGTTTTTATTTTTATATTATTTACCATGTTTTTTTAAAAAAATTGTTTTATATTTTATTTATTAAGACATATGTGTTATAAAATGTTTCACATGTTTTCATTAACAATTATTTAACAATTTAACAAAACAATAAATTATTACTTAAACAATATAAAAATTTTAAAACTTATTTTAGGATTTTTTTAATATTTTTAACAATTAATTTGTATTTAATAAGTAGGATAAAATGTACATGCTTTGATTCTTCTATTTAAGCTACTTACATAGAAATGAGCATTCACATGTTTGATCAAAAAGAGAATGTGTTTAAAATGATCAGGCTTATAAAAAATGTTCAGGTTTGAATATCTTCATTAGCAGTTAAATAATTATTAAACAATATTGACAAATGCAAACAATAATTTCTATATATAACAGTTTATTTAAAAACTGATTTATTATATCTGTTTGATTTCTTATGTATGTCTGTTGATCATGTTTTTTTCAATTTTTATATTTTATTTATTAAGAATTATGCGCAATAGATTATTTAACATGTTTACATTAACTATGAAGTTATCCTTAAATTAAATATTAAGCATTCATTAACTTATTTGCATGTGAATTTCCACCATAAAATTTTTCAAATGGTAGGCTTATTTGTCTATAACTTAATAATTTTCACTACACTTCTGAATGGATGAAATGTGAAAAATTGTAAAGAAAAACCTTCAAAGTATGGTTTGTCATCATATGAAATTGCATGTTGGGGAATACATGTGAAAATCCAAAGACTAGGGATTTTGATGAGAAATTAAAAACAAGTGCTATATAATTTATAGAAACTACAAACCATATGCAAGTAGTTACATTTTGGTTACAATGATGGCTTCATTTTTATTCCAGTTGCATGGAAATAAAGTCGTAGCTTTTTCCCTCTTTTAGTGGTCCTGTTGTCTTTATAAATTCTTATTTCATTATTTACTGATGCACTCAGTCCCTGCCAATTTTTAATGTTTTAAAAATGTACTACTTTTTACCCAATCAAAGTAAAATATTTTAATCTATCTAACATTCATGTATTAATAAATAATTGTTCCCGGAACGGAGCTAAGTATCATACATTTGTAATTCCTCGGTGAGTTGTATAAATTTTAGTTTATTTCCATCTTGTCCTGAATGAACTTTGAATTGTACATGACTTCTATATTTAATAAAGAATAAAAAATGAATAAAACTTATTTAATATTGAAACTGTTATTCATTTTATTATTGTTATAGAAGTTTTAGTCTGATTTATAAATTATTCCGAATATTCAAAATAACTTCCAAATATCTGAAACTATATTTATCTGTAATTTTTAATTAATATTTCTATTAAAAAATCATATGAAAATATTATAATTGCTTGGCTTCAAATTTCTTTTGAAAATGTAAAACAGTGTAAGCTATTCCTTTCCAAAAAGTGTTAAATGTTTCTGATATGGCATGAATCTCAGTATTCTTTGCCTAAAAGTATATCAATATGTCAGTTACGTTATTTACTTATTATGATTAATTATTTCTTAAAGGTATGAATAATGGTAGTTTTTGTATTTCTCTAATAATATATCATAAAGTTATATTCTATTGAAAGTTGTTTATATGAAAATTGCATGTTTTTCATTTATGTTTAATTACACAATAAACACTTGCTTTACACAATATAGAGCTTGCGAAACATTAATCTAGATTTTTCACAACATTTATACCAACTTTTAAGCCAAAATACAATACTGAAAAGCATTCTTTTACTTATGTTGAACATTGATTAGTGACAGTTTCCAGAATAGTGCTGTAATTGCTCAAAAGTCTTCATTATGGAATGTTTTTCTTTCAACTATTCGTTTCAATAATATTTTTTATGGTAACAAATACTCTACTGAAATGAACAGTACAATTGAAATAATTATTACAATAATATAATTTATATTTGTTTATAATAAGATCATATGCATCTAGTTGAAAGAGTCATCAGTTGATGTCATATACAACAAATTTAATCTTGAAACATTCTAAAATTAAAAAATTACTTTGAGTCAGAAAATATTACTTTTTTGATATAATGTATACATATTTGTGGAAAAGTAATATTTATTCTAATAATTTTTATTGTTAAATTTAAAGGTGCTGTTCTAGTCCTGATCAATTATAGTGAACAGACATCTTAAGTGATTATAGTGATGAGGAACGCTGAAAGCTGAGTTTAAAAAATATAAAAAAATAACATATATTATCTCTACTGCAAAAATATATGCATTTTGTAAAATAAAAATTTTAGAATAAGCTGTTCTACTGTCTTGTTAATATTTTCAGGATAAAATATTTCTAGAACTTAGCAACTTTTATTCAAAATTAATATTGAACTCTAATTAAATAATTCTGGAGTTTGTCAGCAAGATTTGAAATAATGTTAAAATATTCATATATATATATATATATATATATATATATATATATATATATATATATATATATATATATATATATATATATATATATATATATATATATATATATATATATATATATATATATATATATATATATATATATATATATATATATGATATATATATATATTTATATTCAGAAAAAGTTGTTAACTTTAACTGAATATTTTTATGTAAGTGTAATACAAATTTTGATACTTCTCTGCTAGATGTATAGCAGTTCATTATAAGTTAGAAATATAAAATGAATTTTTTTCTTCATTAGAGACAAAAATAGAAAGATTTTAAGTGTATAAATTCTCAGTTTAGTTTCTTGTAGAAAACAAAATTTACATTTTAATTTAATTGGAATTTACGTAATAGAAATGAACCTTTTATTTAGTGAAATAAAAATAGTGTAAAATATAAAAATATGATTATACACATATTGACAGAGTAAGTGAGTATTAAATAATGCAGAAACGTGCTTTTCTTTTAATATTAAATATATCAAATTAATATATTGCTAATATGATTATTTAAAATATTGCATACACGATAATTAGATTTATATGCTAAATCGTTCATATATTCACAATTGGCAAGTAGTACATATTTACTTGATATTTATTTCACTTCTTTTTCTTTTTGAATGTTAATTTCAACATAATCTGATTTTCATCATATAATTTGTAAATTTTGTTAAATTATGATTTAGATATGGCTTAAAAAATAACAAATATGGCAATGTGTTTATTTTCAAAATGGAATGCAAAACAATACATTTCAAGCATGATAATTATTTTATTCATGTACGATGCAACAATACAGCTTTTAATAAAAAATATCTTACTTATTGTAATAATTTAAAATAGCTTCCTTCTAATTTAGTAATTCAAAATAAAATCCTTTGTTATCATTATGAGCTACATATAATGTAGACAAACTTATAAGCCAAGATAGGTCCTATCTTGGCTGCTTAAATTGGTCCAATTTTGGCAGCTAAGCTTGGTCCTATCTTGGCCACCCAGACAGGTCCAATGTAGGTTGTCAAGCTTGGTCCTATCTGAGCAACTCACATTGGTCCTATATAACGAAATATAGACCATTCATGATTGGCCCGATATAGATCGCCAATACTGGACCTACACAAAGCCACGATTATCCATTTAATAGGGCTAAGCTATTTTGCTACTTGGGAAGTTCTCAGTTCCTTTTTTGGAGAGCAAAGCCCTTGAAAACAGCCCATTCCAGAGTCATTTTGAATTACGATAAAGTGGCAACGTTGATACCTGAGCTGATATACTCTCCTTTTATTGCTCCGGAGTTGGGATTTTGAGTTTCACAAAACTTTTAACTTGCACTGTGGTTTTCTGCGAAGTTAGATAATGATTACCCAGAAGGTAGATCGAGACTGACTCCATTCCCCATTAGATTAATAGGGCCTTTTCAGCCGCAAGAAAAGAAGATTCATTTTTCATATTTAAATTATATAGTTTCCTAGTACTAGTACCTATAAAATACTATTACATACTCTGGTCTCCAAATGTTAACGAGTAATCGGGTTTTCACTCTTAATTTACGAATGAATGAATGTAGAAACACCAAATTTGAATGACATATGCAGATAACAGGTCCGTATTGATTGCAACATAAAAGCTTACATTAGAAAAACGCACAAATGATTACAACAGGAAAAGCAATCTCTTTGGAAAAGAACATTCTTGGAAAAAAGAGTACACAGTTTTTATGTCATAAAATGTCATACAAACATAACAAAAACGAGTTTTAATAATGCATGTCCCTTTTTCTAGTTTGAATACATTAGTGGCATCGATTTTCCATGCTGTCAATTAAATTGTCGTTTACGGAAATGGGAAGTGAAGACAAGACAAGCAATAAGCTCTTTTTCAGCTCTCCTTCAGACCTTGGAGGAGGACTCAAAACAGCAACCTGTCTACCAAGATAGTCCCATTGATTCTCAATAAGATTCAGGGCTGAAGGAACCAGCTGGTCATTCCATTCTCCCCAAACAAAGACCCTAAAGATATTCCTCAACAATAACAACTCGGTGAGATAGTGCGTTATTATCCATCAGAATGCCAATTGCCAATTGCACAGGCACATGGAAGGATATGTTGTCGCCAGATACATGTGAATGTACAGCACCAACGCAATTTAAACCAAGTTCCTCCATTATTACTGCAAAATGATTATTTAACACTGTTCTTCGGAAATAATGTAATTAAAATTTAAGACAAGAATCTCAGGATACAATATTACAGCACAGTTTTATTTTTCTATCTTACACACAATTTTTACATTCGAATGCAACTAACTAACTTGACAACGAAAAATGCTACAAACTAACTTGTTGCCAAACTCATTATTCAAAGAAAATACATTTCCAGCAACAGTTAAAATAACTTGTTTTTTTCATTTTACATGCACAAAAATAATTTAATAAATTACACATTAATTTTATCTTTAAAATTTACATGAAGATTTATTCCTTATTTTAATTAATATTTTATCACTTTGTTTAATTTACTTCATTGCAAAAATAATATTTTGCTAATGATATGATATCGATTATTTCTTCAAAAGAAAACTTGACTTGTAAAGCCATCTAGTGGTCAATTTACGATCTAGAAACTGTGTACTTACATTACTCCCTCACCAGTAACTAAGTTACGATACAAAGAACCATGGTGAAATATGTAATTTTTAAAATAAAAATAAGATTTTTTTTTTTTTTTAAGGAAAAGGTATAAACACATAAAATTTTTAATCTTTAAACCTTACTGGTTGTTTTATTTTTCGACCACACCTGGAAGTTGTTTGCTTATTAATTGGAAGGTGTGGATTTCTGTGATCTGAATTCTTATTTGTTTCTTTAGCTGTTGCTTGCTCGTTAACTTTGTCCATGACCAACAAATAGGCAGGTTTTAGACGGTCAATTGATATGTTCACATTTTTCTCTTTCATTGACAATGTGAAAAATTTTTCAAAACGTTCAACTACCTTATATGGTCCTTGATAAGGTGGTTCAAGGGCCTTTTTCACTCTGTCTATTCTGACAAAAACATGAGAACAAGACCTTAGATCTTTATGTACAAATATTCTTTGCTGCTTGAAACTACCTGATAGTACTGGTTTCAGATGTTCCATGACCTTCTGTAACTGTGAGACAAAGGTTTCTTGGTCCATTTTGATGGTAGGTGGGTCGAAGAATTCTCCTGGTAACTTGATGTTTGAACCATACACCATTTGTGCAATTGAGTGGTTTGTGTCTGGTCTAATGGCAGCTCTCAAACCAAGTAGTACTGTAGGTAGGGATTCAGTCCACCTTATGTTGTTATGTGCTTTTATAGCACCTTTCAAGATCCTATGTTGTCTCTCTATTTTTCCGTTACACTGAGGGTGATATGAGGTAGTATGCGATACTTTAGCACCACATATAGCAGCAAGGCATCTGAATAATTGGGATTCAAATTGTCTTCCTCTATCTGTTATAATTTGAGCAGGGACACCAAACCTGCTAATCCAGTTGTTGTAGAAAGCCCTACTAACTATTTCAGCTCTTATGTCAGGTAAAGGAATAGCTTCTATCCAGGAAGAATACCGATCAATGCAAGTTAGGCAGTATTCCATGCCTTCCGAAGGTGGTAGTGGGCCAATCAAATCTATATGTACTACACTAAATCTTGAATCTGGAACTTGGTATTCTCCAAATTTTGACTTGGTGTGTCTGGTTGTCTTCACTTTTTGACAACTGATGCATCCTCTAGCCCACTCTCGAACTTCCTTATTGATTCCAGGCCAAACAAACCTAGCAGTTATCTGCTTAACAGTTGATTTGATGCCAGGATGTGACAGGTTGTGAATCTGATTAAAAACTTTTTTCCTGAAGTTGAGAGGAATATATGGTCGAATTTTGCTTTGAGATATATCACACCACAATGTTTTTCCAGATTCAGTGGTGTACGGTTTGAACTTGAGTGATGTGTCACTGGAGCATAACTCTTTAAACTCTGGATCAGTGCTTTGCTCTTGGGCTATTACCTCATAATCAATCACAGATACTTCTTCAATCCTTGATAGAGCATCGGCTACAACATTATCGGCTCCACTGATGTGTTCTATGTCTGTCGTGAATTGTGAAATATACTGGAGCTGACGTAATTGGCGTGGAGATGCCTTCTCATTTTTTTGCTTAAAAGCAAATTTTAGTGGTTTGTGGTCTGTGAGGATGCTAAATTCTCTCCCTTCTAACATATGCTTAAAGTGTTTTATTGACAGATATATACCTAATAGTTCTCGATCATAGGTACTATAAGATCTTTGAGCGGCATTCAATTTCTTTGAATAAAAAGCTATTGGCTTCCAACTGCCTTCTTCTAATTGTTGCAATACAGATCCTATAGCCCAATCAGAGGCATCTGTACACAATGATAATGGGAGTCCAGGTTTTGGAAAACATAATAAAGCAGCATTTGCCAAATCTGTTTTACACTTTTCAAATTGTTGTACCGCTTCATCAGTCCAGGGAACCTGTCGTCGATCTTTTTTCTTGGCACCCTTTAACAGCTCATGTAGTAGCGCTTGAGTTTGTGCAGCATTTTTAAGATATCTTCGATAAAAATTTAACATCCCAAGGAATGTGCGAAGCTCATGCAAGGTTGCTGGCAACTTATAATCTAAAATTACTTGGACCTTTGCCGGAAGAGGACGAGATCCTTTAGAAGTAATGAGGTGTCCCAAGAATTCAATTTGGTCAACCCCCATTACTGATTTTGCTACATTTATATGTAATCCATATTTATTAAGTCTTTCAAACACAAGATTCAAGTGCTCTTTATGTTGTTCTACTGAAGATGATGCAACAAGTACGTCATCTATATATGGAAATAAAAAATCTAATCCATGAAAAACCTCATTAATAAATCGTTGGAATGTGGCGGGAGCATTACGAAGACCAAAACTCATTACATTGAACTCGAACAAGCCAAATGGTGTGATAATGGCTGTTTTCTGTTTATCTTCCTCAGCAATTGGTATTTGGTAGTATGCTTTCGTAAGATCAAGTTTTGAGAAAATTACTTTATCTTTTAAAATTAGTTGAAAATCTTCGATTCGAGGGATGGGATACCTATCTGGTATCGTTCGTTCATTTAATCTCCTATAATCACCACATGCACGGACGGTACCATCTTTTTTTGCTACGAGGTGCAAAGGACTTGCCCACTGGGATTTAGATGGACGAATAATGTTATGATCCAACATATATTGAAATTCTTGTTTAGCTAATGACAATTTTTCTGGGTTTAATTGCCGTGCTCGTGAATGCACTGGTTGTCCTTTGGTAGTAATGTAATGCTTGACATCGTGTTTGGTATAAGTGTTTAAGACATGAGGTTTAGTAATGTCTGGGTACAATTTAAGTAGTTCACTAAATTGTGATGTATTATTTAATGTACTGATACACAATGCATCAGTAACAGTCATAAGTTCACTTCTTATGGACAGTTTTGTGACATCATCAATTAATTTTTTGTTGTGAATATCAATTAATAACTGAAAATGATTTAGAAAATCGGCGCCTATAATGCCTTTGCTCACCTTTGCAACAACAAATGGCCACTGGAAAGCACGCCTGAGACCAAAATCTAAAGTCATGGTTTTCACACCATATGTTGGTATTTCTGTTCCATTTGCTGCATATAAAACATACGAACTGGGAGTAGATGTTTTTGCAGTTGCCGGAATTAATGAGAGATCTGCACCACTGTCAATAAGGAAACGCAGTCCAGTCGTTCTATCTTTAACAAATAAACGAAATTTGCGGCGAACTTCTTGGGAAGCAGCAGGTCTTGCCGCAGAATCTACTGCTTCTCTATGTTTTCCGCATCCTTCCAGCTGCATGGTTGTTTGCACTTATCTGGGAAACATTTTCTTCCAAATTTAAAATGAAAGAAGCAGTATTTACCTTTGGGGTCAAACCGCCTTCGTGATTTACTTCGGCTTCTATTTTTATAGTGCCCAGGACTCTGAGCTCGTGACCGTGATATCCTTGTACTCATACTTGCTATTTGCTGTTCAATAGCACATATCTTTTTTAGCAACTCATCTACAGGAGGGTTTGCTTGACTTGCACTAGCTAATTCCACCCGTGGATTCAGTTCCAGAATTTTGTCCGCCATTGTGGCTAATTTTTCTAACTCTTCATCACTCACAATCAACACATGCTTAATACAATCTGGCATTTTTTCTAGCCACAATGTTCGAAGGACTTTGTCGGAAATTTCATTTGATTCACCTAAAGCCCGCATTTTTCTTAGAAGCTGGGTTGGCTTCATGTCTCCTAACTCCAGTCCAGTGAGTAATTTTTTCATTTTTAGGCTTTCACTCTCTTTAAATGTCTGCAACAGTCTGTTCTTTGCAGTTGAATATTTATTTGTGCTAGTGTCCTTAATGATATCCCAGATATTTTCCATGTATCTAGGTTCTAACTGTGCAACTAAATAGTTAAATTTTGTTTCCTCGCTTGTGATTCCACTGATAGTAAATTGTGCTTCTACTTGATAAAACCACATTTCAGGCTTGTCTATCCAGAATGGTGGAATCTTAACACTGACTTTGTTAGCTTCAAATGTGTTTTTGTCTTCACTATCAGTCATTATGACAATATTATTTACTCCACAGAAATAATGCAGAAAGAACACGATTTAATAACGAAACGTCCGGGTCACCAGTTGTTGTCGCCAGATACATGTGAATGTACAGCACCAACGCAATTTAAACCAAGTTCCTCCATTATTACTGCAAAATGATTATTTAACACTGTTCTTCGGAAATAATGTAATTAAAATTTAAGACAAGAATCTCAGGATACAATATTACAGCACAGTTTTATTTTTCTATCTTACACACAATTTTTACATTCGAATGCAACTAACTAACTTGACAACGAAAAATGCTACAAACTAACTTGTTGCCAAACTCATTATTCAAAGAAAATACATTTCCAGCAACAGTTAAAATAACTTGTTTTTTTCATTTTACATGCACAAAAATAATTTAATAAATTACACATTAATTTTATCTTTAAAATTTACATGAAGATTTATTCCTTATTTTAATTAATATTTTATCACTTTGTTTAATTTACTTCATTGCAAAAATAATATTTTGCTAATGATATGATATCGATTATTTCTTCAAAAGAAAACTTGACTTGTAAAGCCATCTAGTGGTCAATTTACGATCTAGAAACTGTGTACTTACAGATATAAGGATCAATCATCTCCCGATATCTCACACCAGTGACCAGTCACAGATCCTTTCTGGAAATATATAGGTAAGTACCACCACCGATTGAAATCCTTGTCTAAGCCATTATTCTACTACCGTCGTTACTTAGTCGTTCCACAATGTTGGATTGAAGGTATCAGGTATCTGGTGCTTTGTTCCCCCCAGATGGGAATCTGAAGTGGTCTATAAAAAGTACAAGATGTCATCGCTGCCTGGTCCAAGAAACGTGTTCTCTTGCCTAAGATAACCGGGCCTTTCTCCGTCGTCCGGTGAGGGGGAGACACACAGAGTTGGTCTTGTACAGAGAGCGGTATGATGAAAACGCTTTCTCACCGTACTTACGGATATTCTTTTCTCATTAGTTACAGACAGAGATGTAAAATTCCCGGGAAATTTTGAAGCTTGGGAATTTACTCGGGAATTTTGGAGAATATTGGGAATTTTGAGGGAATAAACACACAACCAATCATATTTCGTTTAAGAGATTCTTTTTTTGCATATATTTGAAGCGAAGTGAAATAAAATTTGGTGTCTCTAAATAATTTTTAAATAAAGTGAAATTTTATTTTCTACAATAAGCATTCATAAAAGCAGTGAAGAGAATAAAATATGAATATTAAAATTGTAAAAAATATAGTATTGAAATATTTCATCCCTAAGGGATATTTTTGTATGGCGAGTTCTGTAGCTAAAATTGTTGGGAAGCCAATGTTTTTCACAAATATATATTTAATGAAACTATGAAAATAAACTGAAAATTGCTATTTGATCAAAAATAATATTGTTTCACTGTAACAAATAGTGATTCTTTTCTTCATTTCTATTTTTCCATTTTCAGTTCTTTTAGGTTGTAAGAGATTTATTATTTTTTGCGATCATTCTTTATATGGTAGATTTGTTTCTTATGTATTCGAAATTGCTTTATTAAAAAATGATTTCTCTTTAATTTTAATGTATCATACTTCTTAAAAACAAATTATTTGAAAAAAGTAAGGTAATACTTGATTCTTTTAGTCTTTGTAATAAACTGAAAATTGATGATTTAAAAATAAATAATGTCAAGCAAATTGCCTTCTCTTTTGTTTTGACTTCTAATTGACAATTTTTTAAATTTATCAATGATACAAAAAGATACTGCTTCATGTACTACTTCTCAACTGAATATGTGTAAATTGTGCACAAATTTAACCAATATGTAAATGAAAGTATGTGGTGAGGCAACATGTAAGTTGTGAACAAAAAAGAGCTTCCAGCGAATCATCATTTAAATCATATCTTGTAGGAATTAATGTGACAAAAAACCTATGAAATAAGCTAGCGTTAAACAATTTCATAATTTGCATGTAATTTTGAGTTGCATTGAAACTCCAAATGTTATTCCAATTTAATTATAAATATCTTTATTTGCAGAGGGAAATTATCATCAATATATTCTAGCATTATTAGCAGTTTCTTAATAGTAACTTATAACTATTTAAATTGACAAACTCAATATTTAAATTATTAACAATTTACTAAAAATCATATTTGTAGCTACTTAAATTTGCAAAATCTATTTCATATTTAAGACACAAAATAATAAATTTATATAAGAAAAATTTTATCCACAAATGTAATCATGAATAAACATATTTTTTCTTTTATTATAGTAAAAATATTTAAAATAATTTTCTTTTATATTTTAAGATTAATTAACAATTTTTTAAGTACAATAAATAATGCAGACTTAAAATAAAACTATTTTTATTTCTTTTGCAAGGATCTGATACATTAATTTACAGAATTACAATATATCTACAGTTGACTTATTCATTGAATTTTTGAAAACAATTTTTTACAACATCAAAAATGATTTCAAAACAGTAAGGTAGAATTAAAAACATCTATAAACGTTCATCATTTCTAAATGATAAGACTGAAAATGTGAGTGAATTAAAAAATTACTGATAATCTGTGTCATTGAAAATATTTCCATTTTTCAGGCTTAAAAGTACTAGAAATGGAAATAACTTTATGATATTATGAAAAGAATTTATGAAAGTCAAGCAAATGAATTCTAAAGAAAAAAATGTGCTTGCTATTTTAACATTTTGCACTCACGTAATCTTGTTATAAATTAAAACTATTTTTTAATTCAATGCATCTTGCTTTTCATAAAAAAGCTGAAATGTGTTATTCTTTTCAAAAGAAGATTTTTGGTTAAAATAATAGCTCTGAAAATATTAATGCCAGTTTGATACAAGAAAATATGTATATCATTTTTCTACAATCTTGTTATCTATACTTGAAAACTATATTTTTTAAGAATAAGTTCAGCTTGAATTTTTAGGCATAAGATTAAAATTTGTTCATAATACAAAAATTTTAGGACAATTAACAAATCTTTAATTTTGTCAGGTGTATATTTCCAATTCAAAAACTTGAAGTAACAATAAACAATTTGTTCAGAAAGGATTTTAAAAATTTTACAGATGCATTTAGAAATCTGCATAATAAAAAGATCCCATCTAAATATGTTTATACCTGTTACCTTGTGAAATAAAATTAGGTATTATTTCTATGGTAGAAAATATCTAATATTTACAAATATAAAAATATTGTTTAATAAATACTGATTGATTTTTATGAATATTATGTTCATTCATGTTCAACATGACAACTGAAGTGGATATAACAAAAATTGTTGTAATAATTAATGTATAAAATTGAAGCTGCATATTTTACTGTAACAACACTAATACTATATTCAAAACAAGCAAAGGACACTAAATATCTTAAATAAAATTTTAAAAATATTAGTTTTCAATATTTATACTACTTCTTTCATGATGGAACACCAACTTGATGCCCAATGATATAAATTTGTCAAAACTTAAGCCCTTGTAATGCTGAAAAGTGAAAATCCTAGTGGCAAGGTATTAGAAACAATATCCTACCTCTTTCTGGCTTCTTAAAATTAATTGTTCATTTAAAAAAAGCAAGTTTCGAGCATTTTAAATGCATTGTAAATCAATGCATGTCGGTCATAGATATGCTGTCAAAAGGAAGACTTGCGAACTTCAGCTCACTTTAAAAAATCATTAAAATATATCTTTTTAAATATATTATGTGGTTTTAATAGTTAAAAACTTTTAAATTTTAAACAAAATTCAAATTTTTCCACAATTTTTAAAATTTGGGAATTTTGAAAATTTTCCTATGGGAAAAAACCCGGTTTATTCCCGGGAATAAACCGGGTTTTTTCCCATCCTTGCACACTAGTTTCAGAATAGTCTGCAACAAGTTGCGACATAGAAATGCTTCTTCTAGTCGAAAGAGCTATGTAACGATCTTCTGTTGGTGTTGTAGCTCGGGATCAACCTGGAACATGTCCCCTGAATACAGAATTTGGTTTGATATTCCTTCCAGAGACAATGGACTTCACTACGGGACACATTAAGGTGCTTAGCAGCGAGTGTTTTCTCTTAGAGCAAAGTAACAGTGCGGTACGTTTATACTTCTTTGTTCTAATAATGGAGAATTAACTATGTACTTCATATCTGGGTACTCTTTTGATTGATTTTAATTATTTGAGAATAAGGGATTTGTTTCCCTGTGATTGCATAAGAAAAAAAAAAAAGAACGGAAATCTCTCTTGTAGATTTTTTTCGGTGATCAGGACAATGTTATTCATACTTTGAAAAGAAGGTTATGGATACGTAAACTGATAGTGACTATATACATTTCAATTCTTAATTTTACACAGGTTCTTGATTATTATTATTTTATTTACAGGTAAAATTTTCGGTTAGAATTACATTATTTATAGAAAAATTACATATTAACCCAATATTAGACTCTACCAGTGAGGGAGAAGTAGCCCGGTGTGAGAGTTTATGATTTAGAAATCGGACGAAGTAGAAGACCACCATTACTTAACTTTTACTTATCTCAGAGATATTATTTCCTTTGAAGGACATTTTGAGCATGACTTATTTAAAATGTCCCAGCCACTTTTAATAAACACAACGGGTCTTGTGAAAGGAGATTCAAGCTCATTTCCTTTTGATTATGCGAAAGACATTCTAACCAACCAGACTACTACGGCCAACGTGCGCAGAATAACTAAAAGAATCACTAAGAATATATATATATATATATATATATATATATATATATATATATATATATATATATATTATTATTATTATTTGTAATAATTGTAGTGTGAAACTAACAGTACAATTAACAACATTTGGGAAATACCGACTGAAAATTTACTACTTTCAATGTTGCTGAATATATTGTACAAATGTTTAACTACTGATATATATACCAGATATAAGAGGATAAATTATCAAAAAGAAACTTCAGTAAGCGAGCAGAATGAAACCTGTAACTGTTCAGTTATTTTAATTTAACCTGTAACTATTCAGTTCTTTTATAAGTATAAATATGGTACATCAAAAATTAGGACAAATACATTTTTTGAAATTGTTGGAAGTTTCTTCCGTTCAAAAAATTGTTCCAATTTTTAAGAAATAAATGCTATTAAAATTTAAAGGAATAACAAATCCAAATTTTAATAGCATTTATTTCTTAAAAATTGGAATTTTTAACTGGAATTTAATAGCATTTAAGTATTTTATTTATTATAATTAAGTGGTTAAGAGTTTAAGAACTCTCTCTCTCTCTTTGGAAAAAAATACTTAGCTGAGAAACCCAATCAATCACATTGATGAAAAATAATAGAAAGAAACATATATTACTGATTTTATAAAAATATTTTGTTAAGGAAAAAAAATGCTTGTATAAACATGTGAGGGGAAATGTAAAAAATCAATTTAATAATACATCAATGTTTAATCACATGGTATATACGTCAAATGTATAAATATATGTGTGAATATTGGTACACATTAATACCAAATTATTGTGAAAACAACTATTATTATTATCATAACACATATTTTTAATGGAAAATCTAATGTTGAAATTTCATATTTTAATTTTATTTATAGCTCTGTGCTGATTCGCCAATTAAAAACTTAACAGGTTTTAATTAATTGTATTTTCATTTTGCTTCTTTAATTACATTCTCATGTCAATAGATTACAATATAATTTTGGTCCCTATTTTTTTATTATGTAAATGTAGACAATTTTCTGTGAAAAGATCTCGAAAAAATCAGTATTAAACGAAAGTAATCTTATGCGTAACAGAACATTAGTGTGGTGTTGTAATGTTAACTATCCTGTTTTAACCTTGCATTTTTTAGCTTCCTTAATATGTTGTCTATACATTTAATAGTAGACACAGTAAATTTTAATTTTTTTATAAATTAAATATAAAATTGCAAAATATTTCAGATTTCTATAATATGATATTAATATACCTTACACTAAACAAATATTATATCTGATGCGAATTCTAAGAAGCAATTCTTGTTACTATTACCACTACAATGGAAATACAGTACTCTACCTAGGTTTAAAACCATCACAAATGATTTACTATAATCCATTTGTTATGCTATTATTTAATTTTTTAATACAATATTAATTTTCATGATACGTAAATGTTTTTCAAAACTTATAAATACTAATAAATTTATAAAAATGATATGTGCGGCTAGTTGCTCATGGCATGTTTAACACTAATTCAACAATGATTCTATTTTCATATAAATTTCATATTACTATAAATATAAAAAAGTTTAAATTAAGTCGTGAATTAACAATGTTATTATAAAAAATTTTACTGTAGAATTAATACTTTAATACTTTCTTCCAGTAAAACTCACAAGTAAAATCCACTGACTATCACTTGATACTGATTTCTTTTTATATTCTATGTGAGACCACAGAATGCGCATTATACGTTATAGACATTATTCTACCATATTTCATTATCTTGATTCTTTCGTATCAATTGCCGTAAAATCTTGTTAAATGTTAAAAATTTTATATAAGATTCATCTTAACAGTTTCTGTCTTTTTAATGCCTGTTCACTTAAAAAATTTTCTTCTGCCCGACTTCAATGGGACTTTAACACAACAATTGGGGGGGGGGACTTTTTCTGTGAAGCACCTAGTGAGTGTGCCATCGCCGTAGGTGTTCGTAATTTAGAGGCAGAGATCAAGAAAATTAGGCAGCAACCTCCAGAGACATCACTTCACATGGAGGACATTGCAACCATATCCTATTTTAAGTGCTCCAAGCTCTCTACCTTCCGGTAATGAGAACGACGCTCTTCCTAACTAGACTTCTAGTTTTAATCTTGACACAATACCGATCTTAAAAATACTTCATCAAAATCACAAAAAAATGTATACTTTATATAAGAAAACAAACATTACAAATGTTCAATTTAATATGTTTTTCTCAATCCATCTATCATCCCCATGAAACAATCAGAAGAATAGGACAATAAAACAAACTTAACATTTTTCAAGAAAGCCGATTTTTAACCTATTTGGTGAAGCTCATATTTATTTTCTCCGATAACCAATGAAAAGTTGCTGTTATTATTCATTTCACAGGTTATTTCACGTCTTCAAATACTTAGTTATATGCAGTAATTTTACTGCAGTTAAAAAGAACAACATTAAGGCTAATTCGTTAAAATAAAGCTTTTTTTTACTCAATTATTTTTATTTTATAATCAAATATTATTATATGAACTTATTTAAGAATTTATGCAAAGGAAAAATCTCATGACTTAAATTTTATTATTAATTTTATTTTATGAGAATTAGCATCGATAAAACGTGTAAGATTAGTTAAAATCAAAGTAAGTATTCATGAGTAAGCAAAAGTAAAATAATTAATTTTATTTGTTTTTATGGCACTATTTAAATTCATTTCCAAGGAGACAAAAATAATATGTGAAAATGGATTTATAACAATCAATGTAGCGCGTTCAAGTGATTCAATAAAAAGATGTGTGTATTTTATAATAGGGAATAACATGCTAGATGTTTTTATTTGTATGCATTTGTCACATACATATGAAATTTTGTTTTTATATTAATGTATTATCTTTTAATTTTAAATTTACTACATTTAACTATATAAGAGTAATATTCTGATGAAAAAACATAAATATAACTAGAATTAATGAAAGCAATGTGAATCTAGTAATCAATAATAATAGCCTTATGAATAATCAAGAATGAATGATTAAGTAATATGAATTTTATTATCAGTAATTATATAAGTAATTTATCAGAAAGAAACTCTTCGATATTCCATCAATACAAAACTATGTAATTTGTCATCAATCTTGGCTGAAAATAAAAAAAAATGTTTTTATTAATTCCTGATTGATTGAATGATTTTTGTGAAATGTGTTATTAATCAGATATGAATCCCCCTTATATTTCTTCATCCAAATGCATTCTTCTTGGTTTACACTGTGGATAATGATGCAATAGCGATACTCGGAGAGGATGTTCTCAGGTTCGATCCCAGCCGCTATAAAGCACTGGAATATGAATGTAGCATTTTTACACTTTCTTCTGTTAACTGTTTAGATATTTTCTTGATTTCTTTCCTTGTGACACTTTAATACCAATGAAAGATCTCCTGGATTCTTTTCATTGATCGTGGATCATCATAATACGCGACGAATATTCAAATATCTTACAAATGACTTTAATGGTTAAGCAATTCGTTATAACGAGTTAAAATAATCCTACTCAGTGGTTAGAATTTTTCAGATCGAAAGGAACCCATATCTGAATTCACAATGTTCAGGTTCAAGTCTAGGTACTATTGAATGAAAGAAAATTCGTGTTACGCTTCTACTTTTTGCATGCATGTCTATTGGGTGGGTATTTGGAAGTTTTCCGGGTTTCCTTCTTTGCAGTCTGTGAATACAGTCCTTCCAAATGGCAATTTACTTGGTGAACATGTCTCACAACAATTGTAGGCAATTAAGCTGTCTACTATGCTGTATCATACGGAATGAATTTGTGAAAAATAAAACAAAGATAAAGTTTTCTTATTTTTCAATAAGAAAAATCTTCATAGTATATATAATAAAAATATTAAAATACATTTTTTTCACAGTTAGACACAGCTACTATTACAAAACTATTAGTGGTAAGTGTTAAGCGTGTTGAAATAAAATAGTAAACGCAATTTAAATCCTGTAAAATATAAATTTTCTTTTTTCTTTTAATAATTTAAAAAAGTCAGTGGTGAAATTTCTTTACATAATAATTTTAAGAAATTGGCTTATAAATGCTCAGTAAGGGTCACATTCAATTGAACCATGTGTCACATTTTCCTTGCGTCGATATTTAAGTTTTTTGAATATCAATTTAAAACGTGTTTCAACAAACTTTATCCATGGGAATTTTTTTTTATCATTGATAATATTTTTCATGCAGGCCCAGTAAAATGCTGGTCGGATTTATTCTAATTGTTCTAAATTTATTCAAGTTGTTCAACAAACCAATCATGTTTTTGTGAATAAAGCATGAACGCTACAAAATATTGAAAAAATAATTAAGCTGCATTGAAACATTTACAAAATAATTATCTGCATATAAATTATTTTTATCAAATGCAAAGTCTTTTTCTTCATCGAAACGAAACAAGTAAGGTAAAAGGAATAAATTTTGAAAAAATGGAAACAATTTAACATATCTTTTTAATGCTGTATAAAATGAAACTTCCGTTTAATGGGTGCTTGGCAACTAAATGAGTAATCGAAATCAAATTAAATCGTAATTGAGCTTGCCCAACCTATGTTTCGTCCCTAGAACGGAGGAAACTAAGCGAGATGAAATTCCGCCCGCAACATTCCTCTTCCGTATGACGTAACATCCTCATGCGGAAGTGACAAAACACAGAAGTCCTTTTATTCTGCTTTTCGTCATCAGAGTTTTTCATTTTTTTGCGGTGTCTCGTTTCACCCACAAACACCGACGGAGGGTGTTTTGGAGCTAGAATTTAAATTCTGATGTTCGAAATTTTATTCGATTCTGACGGAAAGTGAGCGCGATTCGTGTGGTTCGTAGAACATCTTGAAGGAGTATTTTTAAGCCAGAAGTACCAGATGTTGTGAAGAAACGTAGAAAATAGAATGCAGAATGCGGTTAATGTCAATACACCCGGATGTTGTGCTTTGCTCGGAGATAAACTACCGGCTATTAAGTTGGATTTGAATATTTCTTTTCTGCAAACTGTTCCAGGCGGTTTCAAAATTGCACACACCGTGAGTTTTAAAGGATTAATTTTTATTTTAATATGAACAATGTTAGAATAACTCTTTGCATTTTTTGTTAATTTGTCATTATTAATTTTAAACAATCAGTAATTTCTTAAAACATAAAGCTTTTTGGTGAGAAAAAGGTAGCATTCGAAGTTTTCCTCGCTCAAAATTTTCTCTGGTCCCGGCAACAAGCCAGACAGGAAATAAAAGATTAATATTGGAGTTGAAAACGACATGATACAGTTGCTAATGCAAAACTTATTTTATTACGCTGTAGATAATTACACAATTAATGAAGTAATTGTTTTATCGGGACAATATTACGTATTATAAAGACATAGTTTATAGTACTCAAATAAACATGCTGAAAATTTCAATTACTTTGTTGCGAGAATGAAGGCGATATTGTTTGTCAATTGATATTGTAATTAGGATAAATATAGTTCTTCGAATCTAAATTTTGAATTTGAATCATGACGTTTTCTCATCATGACTCATTCATGTCATTCATGATATATTATATTCACCAATTTTTGTTAACTTCATCTTTTAAATTCTTTGAATGATATTAAATAATATACTATATATTTTTACAGATATATAACAATATATAATATTATTAATATAAAATATATAAAATACTTCTTACTTTTGGAAAGCTGTGTAATTGTAGAAAACAGTTCCTGTAACAAGAAAACAAAAGCGAGTTTCAATATTGTTTGTGAATGGAGCGATTATTAAACTTAAAAACTGCGATAGGTGCAATGATGAGTGTTATATCATACACATTAAAATGAATTTTAACTGAATTTGAATTTAATTAAATTCAGACACAAGACAATGAAAGTTTCTTTTTCTTTTCCTTTTGTTTATTTAATATAATTTTTTTTACTAATATTTTATTACCTAAATGTATTAAGGTTTAATACGTTTTTGCATACTTAATCAACAGGGTTATTGTAATATCATAAAAAATCAATATATTTAGTTGTTTTACACATTTAAATATATGTAATAAAGAATCAGAATGGTTATGAGTTTGACTTATATATATATATATATATATATATATATATATATATATATATATATATATATATATATATATATATATATATATATATATATATATATATATATATATATATAATGAACCTGTAAAATAAATTTTAATAAAACTTTTTGCTTTATTTTGAATGAAAAACATATTATATCCATTTGTACAAACTATGCTCATATTACAATATTAAAAATAAACATTGATATTTATTAATGAATACATTAAGGAGATTTTCTAAATGAAATAAAAATTAATATAAGGTAGAAATTTATGGTATCTTGATCATATCTGTGAATCTTAAATGACATTAAAAATTTTATTTTGGTGCTTGTAAGAAGAGTTAAAATTTTTGTGTTCAATAAGAAGTATGAATTTTTTATGGTAAACACACATCACACATTTAGCTGAAACATATTTTAGTATGTCAATATTTTTAACATCTCATTATTGCAATGTCTAACTCAAATTGAATATTTCTCTGATGCTACCTCAAATTTTATAGTCAAAATTAAGTCATATTTAAACTTGTTTATCAAACCTTTATTTTTATGCGTATTGTTACAGAAAAACATTAGAGGATATAAGGTGAATGTATTAATAATTTTTATTCTACTTACATTCAGTTTAGAATTAAAACATTCTTTGTTGACTCGATTAATTAGGAACTAAATCAACACATGCGTCTTTTTACTAATTCAAGAGAGATGCATGACGTAAGTAACTGCATTCTTATTATGTGCACCATCAATAAGCTGTAAGAATAGTATTTTGATAAGTATAAACATCGAAGGTTTTTTTTTTAATGGAATCGAAAATTACTTGGAAGAATTTGCTAAAATGAAATTTTATTCAATAATATTTACATGTTCTTTGATTTGTTATACTGAAATACAAATTCAAAATTTATATAAAGATCAAGTTTGTTCCTTTATTAAATGTGGAGAACTCTTCTCCGATACAAAATTTTTTTCGAGTGACCAATGGCACAATAAGATCTTTTGCAAGGCATTAGAAAATTAATTGAACACGATGTGTTAAATGTGAAAAAAATGAAAAATGTAACGAAAAATGTTTTATTGCAATAAAAATTTAAAAGCAAAGAATAGTTTTGCAACGTCAAACAATATTTGCTTGGAATTTTGAGTGGAACATTGTTATAGACATTTGAACTGCAATAAATGTAAACCCGTTTATCACCCTTTTAAACTAATTGAATAATTTTAATATATTAAAATAATAAATAAATGTAAAAATAGTACTACAGTTTTCTCTTAAATTAACATTTTTAAAAAATTTGTTTTAACATTTTCTACTCTTGTTTCATTTTTAATCATAAAGTGGTTGTTTTTTTCGTTCCAGTTGAGATCATAATTACTCCACATTATTACAATTCTCATTGGTTTAAAATATCCATGACGTCAGATAATATTCATCTATGTCACAATGTATTGAGACAGCGTTGTAAATCCGACTTGTCGACGAATTTGCTGCCTGCATTCAAATCGAAGTTTTTGAGTGGCAACAAACAAGGCGAAGTTCACCATCAAATGTCTGAATATCGTCGGTGATGAGGAAAAATCTATTCATGATTTTTATCAGTTTTGAAGAAGTATTCTTTAATTATATTATTCCGTTTGCAAAAACTTTCAAAATCATGAAAATTACCTGTTGTTCTAAATAATTATTTTTCAAATTTTTAGTGATATTGTTTCCAAAATTGAAAACGTTGAAAAAAAAAGCAGAAGAAAAAGCAAAAAAGACAAAATAAAACATCCACTTTATGGTTAGTTCAAATCGGCAAGGAAGATTTAAATTTTTTTGCAATTTTTTTTAATATTTTAAGATAGAATATTGTAAGCAGCATGGATATGCTATTTAATTAATACCATAGAGAAATTATTAAATGAATATTAATTTCCAGTTATTAAGAATTATCAATGTATTGTTAATAAGATGATCGGTAAAAATCTGAGGAATACTAAAGATATTTAAGCACTCGTTGTTTATCAGATAAACTTGTGTGTATTAGCTGGAAAGTTAGTGAATCATAAAAAATTAGTAAAAAAAAAAAAAAAAAAAAAAAAAAAAAAAAAAAAAAAAAAAAAAAAAAAAGAAAAAGAAAAACGAAAAAGATGACGGAGCACATAAATTGTTCGCCTAAGACTGATAAGCCCTTAAGTATAACATAAACATGATTACAAAAAACTGAAATCTCCTTTTAAGATTTCCGCGGAAATTTTTTTTAAGATATTACAGTCGGAAAGAGTTATTTTTATGTCAAATAGATGAAATAAATTATAAATGTGTTTTTTTTCCAGTAAAATATTTAAAAAGAAAATATGATTTGTATCGTTTTAAGAAACATTTTATAAATTTTGTACATTAAGAATTTTGTTAATTCTGATTAAAAATTGAAAAAAATAATTAATAAAAATAAATAAATAAAATGTGGAAACAAGTCTTTAAGTCCAGTCGATAAATTTTTTAGTCAGAAAATTATGTGAATTATATTCATACAATCATCTGATGGAAATTGGTGATGAACTTTTGAAGAGAAAGAATAATTTGTTTTGTTGTATCTTATTTATACATTTTTTAATTATATTTTATTAATGAATTTACACATTGAAATTTTGATACTTTTATGTTTTACTTTTTGATATTATATTGATTTCAATTAGCATATACTACTATATTCAATATTCTCTCTCTATGAGTAACTTGAAAGATAAATAAATTAATGAGCAATAGTAATGAAAAATTTTAATCAAAATGCTAATGTTTTACTTGTGAAATATCAATTAGTCTATCTCAACTGTTTTTATTTTTAATGTAAAAACAATTTTATTGATTATGTTTGAATTATTCTTCACAACTTTTTATTTATAACTGTAACGATTTCATTAGTTTTTCCATTATTAAATATTTATTTACATGATTTAATTTGCTTCATATTTATTTTACCATTTTTAAAATTTTGAATAAATAACTTCTTTTTTAATTTGATGATATGTCTTCAAAGTTTTAATTGATACCGAGCATATGTTAATGAAGGAAAAATAATAATAAGTTTTTCCACTTGCTTAATATATTACCACTTCATAAATTTCATTAATTGCTTATAAAATTATTATTAACATGTTTATTCACTAAAATAAAATTATTTTGTTTCAAGAAAATGTGTTGAATTTGTCGAAATTTGTTCAAAAATATTTTTTCAAACATCAGAGTTTTATAATTAACAAACATATGTGAATATTAGGGGTTTATTTTATTGAATTAACTCTCCTCGAATTTTGTTTTAATGCATTTGACACTTTAGAAATATGAATTTTGCATAAAATTCCTATCCAGATCTAAGTACCGTAAGAAGTTTGCAGAAAGAAATTTTTCCAGTATAAGTATATTAAGAAAGTACGTTAAGAATAAAATATTTATCAATAAGAAATAGAGCTTGTTTCATTGCATTTACGATTTGTTTATTACAGTGTATGATTTACAATAGAAATTCTTAGATTTTGGAAAATTTTCCCGGAAGAAGCAAAATGTTCGGTCATAGATATTTCCAACATAACGATATCGTATTAATCACTATCTTGATAAACAATAACCTTACTATAACTATAATTTAAATTTGAACACATTTCTTGTTAAAATATAGTGCTATCGCATTTGTAACTTTTGCTATTCTATTTATCTGATAATACAGTCCATCCCTGATTTCCCTAGAAGCTCAGCTGTGGCTGTCTTCCACCTGACTACGAATCATGACTGCTTGTCTGTATATTGGCACAAATTTGGACTTCGTGACTCTCCCTTATGTTCTCTGTGCAGACAACATCAAATTTTTTATGCTATTCATCTCGACTTGTGCTCTGCACTTGTGTTTCTAAACTGTAGATTTCAGAAATATTGGAAGGCTAGAAAAATAAGGGCGAAATAGACAAATTTCTGAGTAATCGTAATAAATAAATAAATTTATCTGTTGGTTCGTTGGAAGAATATATTACTGGTACATACTGGTACCTTTAAAAATTAATCTATCATGGGACTTCTGAGGTTTTAAGATGTAAAAATAGTAAAGTTTCTCAATTCAATAATTTTTTTGTTCTAAGGAAAAAAGCAGCAGTTGCCTAGTTAAGATCTGAATCATCGATGTATTTCACCAAAACATCTGTGGAATTCTTTTTCAAGGTACTTATGCAAGATTTATATTTTGCTTCGGGTTTTTCTACAAAAGAAAGGTTCAGAACAGCGATTAGTTTCTTAAGAAAAATATTTCATCCTAAAGTTAGTGATCTTAATTGATTGTCAGATAAGTTTTAATCTGTTATTAAAGTGTTATTTAATATTTGGGAGTTTCACATTGGAATAATCCTAAAATATCATTAATTGAGACAATGTTTATTGTGTAAAAATAGGCATTTTCAGAGCTAAAAAATAAATCTTTTACATAAGGCAATGTGTTTGGCGATTTGGAACAATTTGTCGAAATTTTTGCAGACAAAATACAAATTCAAAACTCAGGTGTTCCCACTATTTTGTCCTATACCTGTATGTATGGCATTGGATTTCTAATATGACTTGAAAACCTCATAATTTTATTTTTTAGCACGCGTAATCTACTTTCTGTTTGGATCTTAATGATTTAAAAGGTAAATCAACGCTGATCAACAGAAATGCTATCAAAGGTTAATTTAATTTCGTAACGAAAGAGAAGATGTAATATTGTTAACTACTGTTTATTTCATTAATAAGTAGAGAAAACATATTTATTACTTTTCATGCATGCATGAACTCTTAAGGACTTAGAATATAACAATATTAAACTTATGTGACCACAACAATTCTAATTTATTTCAATTTTCAGGCAAAACATTATAAAGTTTTTACAGAAGTCCAATGTTGGATGCAAATAAAAATTCATCGGGTTTTTTACTATAAGACGATTTGATGAAGACGTTAAAGAGCATTCTAATGGAACTTTTCTTTAAACTATTCGTATAATGATTGCTGTAACATCCTAAAAAGAATATGGTGGGGAGCTACAAAATGCAAATGACATGTTAAAGACATAGATATCTATTAGATGACTTTCGTTAATTAGACATGGCCGGATGAATTATTCAGACCATTAAAAATGAAAGGCAGCTAGACTAGAAATTCTGCAGAATGAATAAAAGAACGTTTAGAAATAGAACTGATCGATATATCTAATAAAATAAAGGATGATTTAATGTTACATGAAATTGGATAGCCTATATCTCTAAACAATTACTATGTATGCTTCGAATGATTAATTATAATGAGAGTTTATTTGAGAAAAGTTTATAGATTGTTGAGATGAGAATTTCATGCTAATGAAATAGGTATATAAATGCACGTAATAAAAAAATAATACAATGATATGTGAAAAGTGTGAGTGCATATATGATCTACAATTACTTACTTCTAAATTATTTATCTGTATGCAAAGCATATGTTTGTTTTTATATATTTATAAATAAAATGAAATTTTTTTTTATCATAACGTTTATTTTATAAGCATGTCATTGGCTATAACAAGAATATTATTAAGCATTATAATAACTTCTAAACTGTTTTAAATTTAAAAGATTTTTTCGAATACATTTTTTTAAGTCAATAAATTTTTGGGGTCAAATTTATATTATATAATATTGGATTATATATTAGGAATTTGATACCATAAATTTAATAAAAATTCGTATTATGCATTTCAAAAAATATAACATTTGGCAAATCAAAGAAGATCTTTTAATTAAAACATAAAATGTATCAGCTTTATTTTACTTAATATATTCTCATTTAGTAAGCATTGTTGCAAATCACATGGCCACTCTTGAGATCGCCTATTTGTTGTTATTTGTATCCACCTAAATCTTACGACCACTATTTTCTGATTATAAAGAATAGCCTAAAAATATAAGAATATCAGACATAATCACTCAACAAGTTTCATATATCGATTTCTGTCATAATATCATTAGAGGAGACTTAAGGTCAAACCTAAAATCACAAAATAATATATTTTACAAATGCATTATGTTTTTCAAAGTCATTTTTGTATTGCAAGTGTAATACAAAAGTAAACAAATATTAATTGGTAAAATATATCTTGGTATCAGAAAAGTTCGCATCTTAAGCACTGTAAGTAAAAAGTATGATTAATAATTTATAATAATTTATTTTCATGTAGCTTAGTAATTGCCCAGCATTTACTTCCATAAAGCAGGATTGGTTGAATTATTGTTTTATAGATCTTAATTTTCGTTTTAAACTCATACATCGAAATTTTAGTTGATTTTTTAAGCCATAACAGGATTTATTTGACATGGTGAACCTATTGTTTATGTTTATGATAAAATCATTGTTAGTGGTAACGATATCTCTTAGATATTTAATCAGTGACTCTGTTTCACAAAGGTGTAATTTTTCATTTTAAGTGGCTGCGGAATAGGTGCATTGTGGGAAATCTCCATGAATGTTGGTTTTATTTTGGTTGCTCATGTGTTAAAAATTTGAAAGATTCTAGATTCATAAATACTTTTGAGAACAAATTATAAAGTTTCAAAATTATAATCTGTTTTCAAAAGTATTTCTGAATATAAAGTCAAAAATATCAAATTTCGCATATTGCATAAACTTTAGGGTTAGGTACAGGAAAGCATGCTGGTGCAACAACAACAATATACGGCATAAGTTATCTGGTGTTCCATCAATGCCGAAACATCCGATTCACATTAAATCATAACGGCAACGACATTATTCCTCATGATTTACAATAATAACTGATAAGTGGCCATGTTAAGATTAATTATCTCATAGTTTTATACTTCATTAGTTAAATTTATGTATTTCAGGCTCTGGGTATGATCTGTCTCTCTGTGATAGCCCATTATTGCCAATTCTTCCATCCTCTGACTGGATCATCACTGGGGGTCCTCTGCAGCAAAAGCGACATCTACTTCCTCCTTGTATCATACAGTTGCTTCATAACCTCTCTCCTCATGCTTATATGCAGCATTCTTTCCTATTTCACAGCATCCTTTCTACCAAAGACAGCATTTGTAAGTATGTCTGCAGAATCTTTACTTCTTGTCTCATTATATGAGTTAAATTTAATTTATAGGCAACTGTTTTAAATGTACAATGTTTATTTAGATACTTCTTACTTGGCATTTTAGTTTTGCAAAAACTTTATAATTATAAAAATATTAATTGTGAAATTTTTAAGGGTATAATTCTTCTTTAAATTTGTTTCAAATGTAACTATTTTGAGAAATGTGTATACATCGTTTGTAATAGCGTACTTTTAACCATGTTCTTGTGCAATCATTATCAAGGTCTTAATGCTATTCAGAAATGCAATATCATTATTTCTTTTCCTTAAATGTGTAAGATGTGGTTTCTAGTTTCGATATAATTATTTATCAACATCTTGGAAAACATTTGATAAAGCCGATTTTCATATGTTTTCCAAGAATTTATCAAATGTGTTTTTTTATAAAATTTATTTAAAATAAATTTAGTAGTACAGAACAATATTAAATTAATATATTTTCAAAGAAATAATTACAATATTTTAAGATAATATTATATAACATTTCTTTGTGGTGTTCTGTAGAAATTAAGGTAAGAATCCTAAGTTATAAAAATGTATTGTCTCTAAGATTGCACAGAATTGTTTCTTTTTGATTAATGAAAATGACTTTTGTAAAATATAATTTTAATAAATAAGATGTAATATAATTGTAAGATATAATCTTAAAACAATGCTATTAATGTTTGAGAGGAAATTTATTATTCGCCTATTACTTTTATTATTATTGTGTTGCATGTTAAATCGGATAAATTAGTCTGGAAAAAACTCCACAAAGAAAATAATGCTTCATTACAAATTTTCTTAAATTCATTTGTCCCATATATAAAGAATATATTTAGCGGCTTTCTGTTCATTTTATTGACAATGTGAAATGTTTTCAATTACTAATGATGTTAATTATACGAATTATTTTTAACGTTGGAATAATTTTTGCCATTTTTTTACGGAACACTTTAATACAATTTTAATTTTTTATTCATGAACCAAATTTTGATTGACATGTACTTGATTGCAAAAAACAACACTCATTCATAATTATAATTAGAATGGCTCTAATTTCCAATTCTTAGCTTGTAGATATCAAATGGAGGATAAAACAGAACACGATTTCATTAGAATCTTTTTAGTGTGCCTCTCTATTATCATTCATATTATCATTCAGGGAATGAAGAGATTTAAAAGTTTACATAATTTGTTACAATTTTATAACTGATTAAGTTAAAATGCATTTGTTTTCTACGCTATTTTGTGTGTGAAAGAACTTCTTATTTATAATGTTTTTAAATGTTTTATTAATTGTACGTGTTTTTTAGTGATAAAAATATGATTCTCTTTTAGAAACATCCACATAGATAACATATACACTCATTTATACATTTCAGAAACTGAAAATATTCCGTATTTTCGGTACATTAATAATAATAATATATTAGTTGTATTTATTGATAAATAAAATTGTTTTTGTTTCTCTGCATTTATTTTAAAGAATTGGTTTTATAACTGTTTTACACTTTATTGTTGCTATGAACATAGTTCTTTAAATCACGTGAAAAATATTGATAAAATTGCGATTCCTGGCACTGTCCTACGAATCTTTAGAAATAAAATTATTAGAATGAGATAAAGATTATTTGCCTGTTATTTGTGTTCCATAAATCACTTAACTTTTGTTCATTTAAGATTTCAGAATAAATAACTGTTTTATTCGGGAATTCTTAGCATATTTAGAATAACAGAGTTAATAAGTCTTATAGTATTCAATGAAACCTGTCAGAGTTTATATTAAATTAATGATTTTAGTATAAAATGATATGTTAGTTTTTGGCTTTAATCATATTTTTCATATTTTTGACGGTGTAAACTATTTGATAGTTCTGAGAATAAAAAAATTATATATATACTCGATAAACAGAGAATTTAAGTTAATTTAAGATTTTCTGAGAGAAAAGTTTCTCGGTTCATATTGAAATCCTATCGCCAGTTGATTTTATAGCATCCTAACAATATCTAATTGTTCAATTCTAAAGAACATTAAAAAAATTCAATAAAATAACAATTTAGGGATTCAAAAATATAGATATAACTTACTAAAATACACGTCAATGAGATTTGATCTCATCAACCTTTTACAGCAGTGCTTCGAATATGATTGTTACATAGAATGTGATAAATCAACGAAAATTCTACCTATATCTTCTCATAAATACCTAATCCACCCACTCAACTTACCACACACATGTCACCATTATTTTATATACATCTTTCAATAACTCATCAGATTTTACATATTCCGACCAAAAGTACGAAAAAGCATATAGTAGGACTTTCATTTATACGTTGTGATTAATATTATCATAAAGATTAAAAATATATGTATGATATTTATCTTATTTATAAATCGTTAATTTGCTTACTGAAGTATTGTGCTTCCTATTTCTTTGAATACATCCTAGAGAATTTTATATCATAAGGATATTCTTTGCTCATATATTGAAATATATGATTTGTATTTTAATCTATATGTATGCTTTTTCTTTGTTTGTTAGTTAAGAACTTGATATCATAATTGATTTTTAAAACAAAATTGTTGGTGTTTGGAATTATTTTGGAGCAATTTTTATCATTAAATTTTAACTTATTTCCATAAAATGCGAAATATTTCCCATTTTAATGCTTCGGGCCCATGCACATGTTGCTTAAAGAGAATAAGTTTTGATAATTTTTGTAAATTTTCAAGACTTTGCATGGTGTCGCGACTCATTATTTAATAGACTTCGATCTCGTTATTTAATAGACGTTTCTTTTGAAATACCAGTTGTCATTAGATCTTGCTTTATGGCGTGAGAGGGAAATGCACTCGAATATGCCACCTTGGTAATTGATATTAATGCTTGTAGTCTTACGCAAGAATAAATGCACTCGAATGAATGCTTTTATAATTGTCATTAAAGTCTGTAATCTTACGTAAGACAAACGTGCTCGAATTTTCTTTTCATAGTGATAAAAATTTTTTCACATTGCTTAGTAGCCAATGCTTCATATGTTTAGCCATTAACTATCATAATTAAACTTCGTTGTATTTGTATTTAAATAAATTTATTTCGTTTCTCTATCTACTAGGAATTTGCCTATCATCTTATTGCGTGTTTAATGTACCTAACAGCCAGTCTCATTCTGCTTCTTGGAATTGTTACTGACAATGCAGAAAAAGGAGATTTCAAAGAGCCTGCATACGTAGCAAAAATTGCAGTTTCGGTAAAATACTATAATTCTTTACCTTTTTTTAAAAAAATAAAGTGTTCATTTTGTAAAGAATAATTTTTTTTAAATTTAATTTATGTTTGAGATATCAATGATCAAATAAGAAATTACTCAAGATAATGTTAATTTTTCTAAAAATATCTCACTTGCATAAAATTTAATATAAATTTCACTAATTTCTTCGAGTGAATTGTTGCTCAGTTTCTAGGATTTTCACCTTTTAGCATTACAAGAGGCGAAAGTGATGACACCTCATTTAATGGCCCATCCTGTGGGTGTGCCGAAAGTGGTTCTTCATAATTTTAAAGCAGAGACCACGCAAATGACCCCCAGAATTGGCCTATCACCCCCAGAGATATCATTTCACATGGAGGGCATTGGGGCTATGGTATATTTAATATGCTCTAGCTACCATTAGTGGACACGACAGATCTTCGATTGGGTTGAGATTCAAACTCACTACTTTCCGATAACGAGAACGAACGCCCTAACCATAGCAGCCACTTCTAGTAAATTATTTTTTGTAAAAAAAGTAATTCTATTATGGAAAGAAATTATTTACAGTTGAATAAAAAATAATTGAGTAAAATATGATCATTAAATTTAATAATTCATTGATTACAAATCTATTTTTAATTTACTTCAATCCACTTAGTTATTAAATATATTGAAATAAAAGATTAAGTACATTACGTCTGAGAAAAGTGGAAAAAATATAAGCTTTAATCACATGTTATGTAATTGAAAAGAGATTGAATAAAGTAAAGATTCCGTTACTCTTATTAGTTTTCAAATAACTTTTCCGTAAATGGAGTTACATTTAATCCAGATATAAAATCCTAAATACAAACGAAGAAAAATCGAGTTCTTTATAAAATTAGTTGGTACTTATTTCTGAACGCTTTACATTGAAATTCATCAATGATGTTTTCACACCGATTCATTAACAGAAAGGATGATTTTGTAAGGTCGGATGTTTCGTAAGTAAGGCAAACATATTATGTGGCTTTTATTGTCTTCTCTTATTGGAGTGAAATGCTGAATGTAATGATTGGGAATTACTTCTCTCTGACTTCATTTACAAAGTTATTTTTGATTTCTATTTATTGCGAAACATTACGATAATGCTTTTATTTAAAAAAATGAACGTTAAAATTATTTCTTATTATTTGACAAAAGTTGTTGTTAAAACGTTATCAATATAAGTTATTTTTAATAAGAAAGACAAGTGTTAAAGTCTGAATTACTAAACAAGTCAAGTTTAAATTAAGAAGTTTAAAATATTTTTCTCATATATGATAAATTTTTGAAGTTATTCTACTAACAGAATTTAAATCATAATATAAAACATTATACTATAAATAATTATAACCCAAATTTTACACAATATTTTAATAAATAATTTGATCATTTTTAAACATTTAATTAAAAAATTATGATATACAGTGATTTCTTAACCGAATATTTTCTATCATTAAATTCCTTGTACAGTTGTTAAAATATTATTTAACAACTGTATCATTTCAAATCATTCATCGATATCGTTTCTAAATTTAAAAGATAAAAAGTATAATGATTTTACAAACAAATTCTAGTTTGTGGATAACTATAAAGAAGAAATCAGGCACCAAATATATAATGATTTGAAAACAGTTCATGATATCGTGAGTTTATTTTCATACTAAAATTGAAAAGATATTTTAAACTATTATTCATAATTGCTTATTTACTTTTCAATAATAAGCTGCAGAACGCTTTTTAGTGATAGTCTGAAATATATCTTAAGACATAAGCAAAAGGAATATTGCATCAGTTTTAACTGAGGTTAAATGATGAGATCAAAACTTGACCTTATAAACTTATCAGTTTTCCATGTTGCCCTAATAAAAAAAACTAAAAACAGGAGCAAATTAACGTGCATAATTTTTACAAACAAATGTTTTTGACTAAAAAATTTATAACATCGAGTTCATTATACGCACAAACACATGCATAAATTGCGTTCATGTATTATTAGAATAGTTAGTTCTGTCAACTTTGCAAAAAAAGAGAAAAAAAAGAAAAAGAAAACATCCCAACTTTGTTGTTAAAGCAGTGTTCTTCTCACTTGAAAATAGCAGGTTTGAAAGTGACCCAATTAATGACTACCATGTTGGTACAAGTTAAGCAGATTAACTAATTGGGGCCTTAAAGTTTATTATTATCAGGAAAAAGAAATGCAAGATAAAATTAGCACAAGGGATTGCGTTTTCAGTGCATTGTATGTTATGCTCCTAACTGCTTATGATATCTCATTATGTAATTCTAATTTAAAGAGAACGTATAATCATTTTTCATTTAAAAATAATAAATAATTAATTTTGTTTAATTGATTTTAATATATAACTACATATTTAAAGAAATTTCAAAAGCCTATATTAAACATACACTCAATATGGTATCTTATAATTATTCATATCTGCTAAAACACCCTAAATAGTGATTGTATTTCAATAAATATTTATGCCTAAAAGGGAAAGAAAAAATACGTTATCTAATATAATAATACATATGTAAAACTTTTATAATTCCTTTTTAATCAATCCTCTTTAATTTTTTCTAGATTTCTTTATTTTTTCTTATATTTCAGGTCTTAGGACTTCTGAACAGTGTTCTTTATGGCATAAGTACTTATTTTTCATTTGAATCTCAGAAGCAGATGGGTTAAGATGGACATCAACTTTTGTGAAGAGCATGTTCTTTACAGAAGATGTTAAAGAATGGTTTCTATAAAAAGTTATATTTGTTGTTCGGATGTCAAATCGTTTTCTTGCATACTGTAAGAACCGCTATTGGTATATTTTATTAAAGTTTTATCACAAAATTGCACAGCTCTAGTCATTATGGAAAACTTTTAAAGTTTAAGTTTAAAGTTATAATTTTAGGTAATTTATGTACTTAATTGCGACATTTGAAAATATCTAATTTATTTGTTTGTGTTTGTTTTATAAAACATTATTTTGTATAACTTACATATTTTTAATAACATGTTTTAAAACTGTATGTGAATAAAAAAAGTAATTATGAATGCTGTAATAAAAGTTTGCTTATTTATTTGAAAATTAAATTGATTTTTTTAAGCAATTTTACTGGCCACTGACCATTTTTCATCACAAAAGTTTCATTATTTGATACTAGTCAGTAACGTCAATGTTTTCTAAAACATTTTAATTAAATAAATTAAAGATATTTCCTATTTCTTAGTCAAAAATGAGTTTTTGAAAACTAATAATCAAAACAAGAATACAATCAAGTATAAAAACAACAAATCAGGCCTCAAAAATTGTATGTAAATTTCTAAAATTTCAAAAAGTAAAAAAAGATTAAAAGTGTGGAACATTTACATTAGGTTATTTTCCATATCAGTATTTTATTCTACTTTCTACTACGTCATTTTTATATTTTTGACATGTCTTGGACGATGAATTGAATATAATTGAGACCTACATATATGCACATCGAGTCACTTAGTTTTGAAGATAGATTCATATAAAAAATTCTTTTTTTAAAGTTTGTAAAATTCCTTGATTAATCACAACATTTTATTAATGTATTTTTAGGTCCAACTTTATTAAATATCATAATTTTTTGTAAGATAGGTATATGTTTACTGATTACATTTTTGCCATCGGTGTTATGCATGAATGTTAATATAATAACATATATTAATAATGTTTTGAATTAACATATTTTATATATGCTGAACAGTGTAAAATCTCAGTTCAATCCTAACTTGTTGAATAACATAAGATGGATATTTCTGCTTTTTGTAAGAAAATCTACTGGTAAACTATAAATTAGTATAAATTGGTATTCGTAAGTATTGGTGTTATTAGTAGAGAGCTACAATGGTAACATTCATTATAAAAGTACTATTCTACAGAAATTTATACACACATCGATAAAAGTAGTCTCTATTTTATAACTTTTCTCTGTTTTAATATTTTTCGTCTTTGTAAACTCTTCATTTTTATGTTCTGACTCTTGTAAAAATTGGAATTCGAAATTTGGATTCGGCAATATTTCATAGTGTTATTGTGATGATGAAAGAATATTTTTGACTCAAGTAGATCGTTAAGTAGATGTCACTAGATCGATCAAGTAGATGTCACTAGATTATAAATAAAATATAATAATAAGTATTGTGCAGCGCTGTGTTTAAATGTTTTGAACTTTTTGTTACTTACTTTCTGATTTATCTCAACAAGTAATATAATTATGTACCTTTAATTAAATTTCAAATCTAGCCAGTATATTTCTACTTCATATAATTACCATCAGGTTCGAGAAAGAAGCAATTAAAATTCTCGAATAGAATAAAAGAACAGAAATTTTTTAAAATAATTTTTGCATAATACTTTTTCTCCATTATTTCGAAATAAAAATGGTAGATATTAATACTGTTACAAATTTGTAAATAATGATTATATTTGTCTTAAAATATCTCAGACAGATCAGAAATTCTCACATTTTGGGCAAAAATTGCGGTATTTAGACGTGTTGTAGTTTAAAAGCGGATTTCCTAATGATTTGGCGACTTGGCGACATTTGGCGATATTCTTGGCGACTTGGCGACGGTTGGCGAGATTCTTGGCGACTTGGCGAGAAATCGATACTTCTGGAAACATCCATCACCTAAGCTCTAGGACCAATATTTTCCGAGATAGCCTAGAAGCTTCCAGAGCCTTGGCGAAATTGGTAGATTTCTCCGCCAAGTCAGGTATAAATACCGCAGCCCGACATGGAATAGTAGTAGAGTTTTTGTGAAGACAATCAGTGAGTGAAGACGATTAGTTGTGACTGCTAGTTGTTCTCTGTCTGAGGTATTTGAGACCTGTGATTAGAAGCTGTTTCTCGTTATATCTGACGAATTGTAGCTGTATAATTGTGATTGTTACAGCGGGAATTTCGTTTATCTAGTGAAGTTTTTACGAATAAAAGTCTTGTGTTCATTAAGTGGTTGCTTTATTCAACTCTCAATCAACACGAACCCGTGAAGCTCGGTACAACTGGTGTCAGAAGTGGGATTGAAGAGTTGATGCAGCGTGTCACAAGAAAAATGGATATGGATTTAATGAAAAGTCTTCTCGAAAAATTAGCGGAGCAGATGGCTGAGATGAAAGCTGGACAAGAAGATATGAAAACCGAGATGAAAGCTGGACAAGAAGAGATTAAAACCGAGATGATGAAAGAGATAAAATCTGGACAGGAGGTGATGAAAGCTGGACAAGAAGAGATGAAAGCTAGACAAGAAGAGATTAACGCCGAGATGATGAAAGAGATAAAATCTGGACAGGATGAGCTTAAGAAGGACATTGTAAGTGTTAAAGAAGAATTCTCCAACATCATTCAGGAGAAGATGAATGCTATGGAGGATAAGGTAACTTCAGTAGAAACTAAAGTTCTAGAGATAGAAGAAAATGTGGAAGAAGCCTTAGACAATATCAATAAGGAGATTGAAAGCTTGAAGAAGCAAATGTCAAACAGACATGAGGAGCCCAACGTGGCATTTGTGCCATCCCTAGCCAATATTAAACTCTCAACATTTGATGGGAAATCCTCTTGGCAAGTATACAAGACCCAGTTTATGATGGTAGCGGAAGCTAATGGATGGAACCTCCGAGCCCAAGCTTTTCACCTGGCGGCTTCTTTAAGAGGAGACGCGGCTGACATCCTCGAGACGCTTCCGGAGGAGCAGAGGCACGATTTCCAAGCCCTATCGAGTGCGCTTGAGCTGCGGTTTGGAGATAAGTGCACTAAAGAATATAGCAGACTACAGTTAAAGTCCCGCTATCAAAAAGCGGGTGAAAGTCTTCAAGAATTGGCTGCCGATATTCAGCGACTTTCCCATCTAGCATTTTCGGACTGCCCAGCTGAGATACGTCAAGATTTGGCCCTCCATCACTTCATCGATAGTGTGCGGGATCCGGAGATACAGAAAACACTTAGACTCGCCGATGTCAAAGATATCGGATCTGCCCTAGTCTACGCACATAAGATAGAGGCTGCCCAGCAAGCCACGCGTAAAGACCAGCACTACATCCGAGCCGTCTCTGCTACTGATACGAACTATGATCTAAGAAAGCAAATTGAAGATCTGCAGCGAAAATTGCGTAGCTTAGAATTGAGTAAAGGTGGCAGAAACACAAAAATTCAGTGTTGGACTTGCGGTGGAGTCGGACACGTCCGTAGATACTGTCCGAAAACAAAAGATCATGGAATTTCTAAAATGGAAATACGTCAATGCAAAGAAACTGTTCATGGAAATGCTGATGCACTGTTAAGGAAACCGTGTAATGAAAGCTGCCAATATTGTTCTAGAGTAGAGAAGAACTATCAGTTAGTAAATCCTTCGGTACGCCAAGTTACTGTTTCACCTCCATCGAAACCAGACCCATGGAGTGATGAAGAACTTAGAGAAGCCCAAAAAGAAGACCCAGATATAAATCCAATTTTAGAATTAAAAGAATCTTCCAGTATGAAACCAAGTTGGCAGGACATCTCTACCTACAGTCCTACTACTAAGCAATATTGGACTCTTTGGGACTCACTCCATATAAGAAATGGTGTCTTATACAGGAAATGGGAATCCGATGATGGACGTAAATTCAAATGGCAGCTTGTTCTTCCAAAATCAAGAATTTCAGATGTTTTGAAAGAATTGCATAGTAGCTCCACTGGAGGCCACTTCGGAGTAATGAAAACTCTACAGAAAGTTCGAGAACGCTTCTATTGGAGCAAAACGAGACAAGATGTAGAGAAATGGTGCCAATCTTGTGATGACTGTGCGGCACGTAAAGGACCGAAGAAACGTAGCCGAGGAAGGTTGCAGCGGTACAACGTAGGAGCACCTTTTGAGAGGATAGCATTGGACATTTTGGGTCCTTTACCACGATCCTCAAATGGCAACAAATACATACTAGTTGTCATGGACTACTTTACTAAGTGGCCTGAAGCGTTTGCAATCCCCGATCAAGAGGCGACTACAGTAGCCGAGGTTCTAGTGCAACAATGGGTTTCCAGATTCGGCACACCCTTACAAATTCATTCTGATCAAGGGACAAATTTCACCTCTGTTGTGTTTAAAGGAATGTGTCAAATTCTCGGAATAGACAAGACGCAGACCACGCCACTACACCCACAATCGGATGGCATGGTAGAGAGGTTTAACAGAACCATCTTGAATAACCTCTCCCTTATGGTTTCCAGAAATCAGCAAGATTGGGATTTGAAGCTACCGCTGTTTCTTCTTGCATATCGCAGTGCTGTCCATGAGACTACCGGATATACTCCTTCACAGATGCTCTTTGGTCGCGAACTTCGTCTCCCTTGTGATCTTCAGTTTGGTCGTCCACCGGATACATCTTCATCGCCAGAGGAATACCTTCGAGACCTTCAGGCACGTCTTGAAGATGTCCATAACTTCGCTCGAGACCGAATCAACCTGACGACCGAAAGAATGAAGACAAGGTATGACACAAGAGCGACGGGACATGAATTCCAAGAAGGTGACAAAGTTTGGTTGTGGAACCCGATTCGACGTAAAGGACTTTCTCCAAAGTTGCAAGCCAACTGGGAAGGTCCCTACACAGTCCTAAAAAGACTGAACGACGTCGTGGTTCGTATAAGAAAATCATCTGCTTCAAAACCAAAGGTAGTACATTATGATAGATTAGCTCCTTATCGTAATGTAGAGTAAAAATCAGTAGACCATGGTCTGTTTGTAAATAGTATAGATAATTTTAATCTTTTCTATTTTCTTGTATTTTTAGTTGCTTGTGTATGTAATGTGCTCTGTATCCTCTTGAAATGTAAATTCTTTTATATTAAATTTGGCCTCCTATCAGGGGATTGTACTGCCCGGGACGTGCAGTCCTTGAGAGGGGGCAATGTTACAAATTTGTAAATAATGATTATATTTGTCTTAAAATATCTCAGACAGATCAGAAATTCTCACATTTTGGGCAAAAATTGCGGTATTTAGACGTGTTGTAGTTTAAAAGCGGATTTCCTAATGATTTGGCGACTTGGCGACATTTGGCGATATTCTTGGCGACTTGGCGACGGTTGGCGAGATTCTTGGCGACTTGGCGAGAAATCGATACTTCTGGAAACATCCATCACCTAAGCTCTAGGACCAATATTTTCCGAGATAGCCTAGAAGCTTCCAGAGCCTTGGCGAAATTGGTAGATTTCTCCGCCAAGTCAGGTATAAATACCGCAGCCCGACATGGAATAGTAGTAGAGTTTTTGTGAAGACAATCAGTGAGTGAAGACGATTAGTTGTGACTGCTAGTTGTTCTCTGTCTGAGGTATTTGAGACCTGTGATTAGAAGCTGTTTCTCGTTATATCTGACGAATTGTAGCTGTATAATTGTGATTGTTACAGCGGGAATTTCGTTTATCTAGTGAAGTTTTTACGAATAAAAGTCTTGTGTTCATTAAGTGGTTGCTTTATTCAACTCTCAATCAACACGAACCCGTGAAGCTCGGTACAATACGTTTTCATTGTCCTACATCAAACTGGGAACAGATATGCATTTTATAATGCGGTTCATTTACAATTTATTGGTTCCAGAGACGTTTCTTTGATTGATAATTTCTTTAGAAAGTAACTTAAAAATATAATTTTTGTACATGTTCTTTGCAACGCTATACTCATTTATTTTTTAAAATGTGTACTTAAATTCAACATTTTAAATTTATAATTTGTTTTATTGGCAACGTCGTTATCCAAATTTATGCAAATTTTTATTTTCAGATATAAATTAAGATTTTATATAAGTTTTTAAATTATATATGAATTCTCTTACAATTACTTATATTCTAAAAAGCGATGACAAATATGTCTTAATTATACTTAAAATATTTTTTGTACAAAGCTGTTATTAATACGTGAGATTATAAGAAAAGTTTTTCCGTATTTACGATCAAACCACTGCAGAGCTTCAATGAGAAAAAGAATTTTATTCTGGCTGATAAAATAAAAAATGAAAAAAAAATATATTGTCAAAACTGTTAATCTAAGATATATGTGCGAGTGTAACCTTTTTCTACTCTATGCATACTGTCATATATATATATATATATATATATATATATATATATATATATATATATTGTACCGAGCTCCACGGGTTCGTGTCGATTGAGAGTTGAATAAAGCAACCACTTAATGAACACAAGACTTTTATTCGTAAAAATCTCACTAGATAAACGAAATTCCCGCTGTAACAATCACAATTATACAGCTACAATTCGTCGGATACAATAAGAAACAGCTTCTAATCACAGGTCTCAAATACCTCAGACAGAGAACAACTAGCAGTCACAACTAATCGTCTTCACTAACTGACTGTCTACACAAAACTATACACTCTTCCATGTCGGGCTGCGGTATTTATACCTGACTTGGCGGAGAAATCTACCAATTTCGCCAAGGTTCTGGAAGCTTCTAGGCTATCTCGAAAAATATTGGTCCTAGAGCTTAGGTGATGGATGTTTCCAGAAGTATCGATTTCTCGCCAAGTCGCCAAAAATCTCGCCAACCGTCGCCAAGTCGCCAAGAATCTCGCCAACTGTCGCCAAGTCGCCAAATCATTAGGAAATCCGCTTTTAAACTACAACACGTCTAAATACCGCAATTTTTGCCCAAAATGTGAGAATTTCTGATCTGTCTGAGATATTTTAAGACAAATATAATCATTATTTACAAATTTGTAACATTGCCACCCTCTCAAGGACTGCACGTCCCGGGCAGTACAATCCCCTGATAGGAGGCCAAATTTAATATAAAAGAATTTACATTTCAAGAGGATACAGAGCACATTACATACACAAGCAACTAAAAATACAAGAAAATAGAAAAGATTAAAATTATCTATACTATTTACAAACAGACCATGGTCTACTGATTTTTACTCTACATTACGATAAGGAGCTAATCTATCATAATGTACTACCTTTGGTTTTGAAGCAGATGATTTTCTTATACGAACCACGACGTCGTTCAGTCTTTTTAGGACTGTGTAGGGACCTTCCCAGTTGGCTTGCAACTTTGGAGAAAGTCCTTTACGTCGAATCGGGTTCCACAACCAAACTTTGTCACCTTCTTGGAATTCATGTCCCGTCGCTCTTGTGTCATACCTTGTCTTCATTCTTTCGGTCGTCAGGTTGATTCGGTCTCGAGCGAAGTTATGGACATCTTCAAGACGTGCCTGAAGGTCTCGAAGGTATTCCTCTGGCGATGAAGATGTATCCGGTGGACGACCAAACTGAAGATCACAAGGGAGACGAAGTTCGCGACCAAAGAGCATCTGTGAAGGAGTATATCCGGTAGTCTCATGGACAGCACTGCGATATGCAAGCAGAAACAGCGGTAGCTTCAAATCCCAATCTTGCTGATTTCTGGAAACCATAAGGGAGAGGTTATTCAAGATGGTTCTGTTAAACCTCTCTACCATGCCATCCGATTGTGGGTGTAGTGGCGTGGTCTGCGTCTTGTCTATTCCGAGAATTTGACACATTCCTTTAAACACAACAGAGGTGAAATTTGTCCCTTGATCAGAATGAATTTGTAAGGGTGTGCCGAATCTGGAAACCCATTGCTGCACTAGAACCTCGGCTACTGTAGTCGCCTCTTGATCGGGGATTGCAAACGCTTCAGGCCACTTAGTAAAGTAGTCCATGACAACTAGTATGTATTTGTTGCCATTTGAAGATCGTGGTAAAGGACCCAAAATGTCCAATGCTATCCGCTCAAAAGGTGCTCCTACGTTGTACCGCTGCAACCTTCCTCGGCTACGTTTCTTCGGTCCTTTACGTGCCGCACAGTCATCACAAGATTGGCACCATTTCTCTACATCTTGTCTCGTTTTGCTCCAATAGAAGCGTTCTCGAACTTTCTGTAGAGTTTTCATTACTCCGAAGTGGCCTCCAGTTGAGCTACTGTGCAATTCTTTCAAAACATCTGAAATTCTTGATTTTGGAAGAACAAGCTGCCATTTGAATTTACGTCCATCATCGGATTCCCATTTCCTGTATAAGACACCATTTCTTATATGGAGTGAGTCCCAAAGAGCCCAATATTGTTTAGTAGCAGGACTGTAGGTGGAGATATCCTGCCAACTTGGTTTCATACTGGAAGATTCTTTTAATTCTAAAATTGGATTTATATCTGGGTCTTCTTTTTGGGCTTCTCTAAGTTCTTTATCACTCCATGGGTCTGGTTTCGATGGAGGTGAAACAGTAACTTGGCGTACCGAAGGATTTACTAACTGATAGTTCTTCTCTACTCTAGAACAATATCGGCAGCTTTCATTACACGGTTTCCTTGATAATGCATCAGTATTTCTTTGAAGAGTTTCTTTGCGTTGACGTATTTCCATTTTAGAAATTCCACCATCTTTTGTTTTCGGACAGTATCTACGGACGTGTCCGACTCCACCGCAAGTCCAACACTGAATTTTTGTGTTTCTGCCACCTTTACTCAATTCTAAGCTACGCAATTTTCGCTGCAGATCTTCAATTTGCTTTCTTAGATCATAGTCCGTATCAGTAGCAGAGACGGCTCTGATTGAGTGCCGGTCTTTACGCGCGGCTTGCTGGGCAGCCTCTATCTTATGTGCGTAGACTAGGGCAGATCCGATATCTTTGACATCGGCGAGTCTAAGTGTTTTCTGTATCTCCGGATCCCGCACACTATCGATGAAGTGATGGAGAGCCAGATCTTGACGTGTCTCAGCTGGGCAGTCCGAAAATGCTAGATGGGAAAGTCGCTGAATATCGGCAGCCAATTCTTGCAGACTTTCACCCGCTTTTTGATAGCGGGACTTTAACTGTAGTCTGCTATATTCTTTAGTGCACTTATCTCCAAACCGCAGCTCAAGCGCACTCGATAGGGCTTGGAAATCGTGCCTCTGCTCCTCCGGAAGCGTCTCGAGGATGTCAGCCGCGTCTCCTCTTAAAGAAGCCGCCAGGTGAAAAGCTTGGGCTCGGGGATTCCATCCATTAGCTTCCGCTACCATCATAAACTGGGTCTTGTATACTTGCCAGGATGATTTCCCATCAAATGTTGAGAGTTTAATATTGGCTAGGGAAGGCACAAATGTCACGTTGGGTTCTTCATGTTTGTTTGATATTTGCTTCTTCAAGCTTTCAATCTTCTTATTCATATTGTCTAATGCTTCTTCAACGTTTTCTTCTATCTCCAGAACTTTAGTTTCAACTGAAGTTACCTTATCTTCCATTGCATTCATCTTCTCCTGAATGATGTTGGAGAATTCTTCTTTAACACTTACAATGTCCTTCTTAAGTTCCTTTTTAAGCTCCTCCTGTCCAGCTTTCATCTCTTCCTTTCCAGATTTTATCTCTTTCATCATCTCGGTTTTAATCTCTTCTTGTCCAGCTTTCATCTCTTCTTGTCTAGCTTTCATCTCTTCTTGTCTAGCTTTCATCTCTTCTTGTCCAGCTTTCATCTCCTCCTGTCCAGATTTCATCTCTTTCATCATCTCGGCTTTCATCTCTTCTTGTCCAGCTTTCATCTCAGCCATCTGCTCCGCTAATTTTTCGAGAAGACTTTTCATTAAATCCATATCCATTTTTCTTGTGACACGCTGCATCAACTCTTCAACCCCGATTCTGACACCAGTTGTACCGAGCTCCACGGGTTCGTGTCGATTGAGAGTTGAATAAAGCAACCACTTAATGAACACAAGACTTTTATTCGTAAAAATCTCACTAGATAAACGAAATTCCCGCTGTAACAATCACAATTATACAGCTACAATTCGTCGGATACAATAAGAAACAGCTTCTAATCACAGGTCTCAAATACCTCAGACAGAGAACAACTAGCAGTCACAACTAATCGTCTTCACTAACTGACTGTCTACACAAAACTATACACTCTTCCATGTCGGGCTGCGGTATTTATACCTGACTTGGCGGAGAAATCTACCAATTTCGCCAAGGTTCTGGAAGCTTCTAGGCTATCTCGAAAAATATTGGTCCTAGAGCTTAGGTGATGGATGTTTCCAGAAGTATCGATTTCTCGCCAAGTCGCCAAAAATCTCGCCAACCGTCGCCAAGTCGCCAAGAATCTCGCCAACTGTCGCCAAGTCGCCAAATCATTAGGAAATCCGCTTTTAAACTACAACACGTCTAAATACCGCAATTTTTGCCCAAAATGTGAGAATTTCTGATCTGTCTGAGATATTTTAAGACAAATATAATCATTATTTACAAATTTGTAACAATATATATATATATATGTATATATATTAATAATTTATTTTATAATAATGGTGACAAAATAGTTTGCTAATTTTTCTTAAAAGTTGGCACTCTAAAAATATAGAATGAGAACACTTGGCTAAATTTTATTCATATAATGTAAATTGATTTTGTGAAATATCTCATAAAATTCGCCTGTTTTCTTTATAAATAAACGGCTTACACATAATTTACTTAAAATTTTACTTATATTTATTTAAAAATTTTAAATTTCTGCAAAATGCTTACAATTTGATAACTTCCAAAACGGAAGCACTGGGTGTAAAAAGATTGGTTTGTTTATTGCTCAATGGTAATTTTTTGCAGTCGAGGCCTAATTAGCCCGAAACCTACGGTTTAAAGTGGATTCCGAAATACTTCAAATATTCATTCCTATGGTGGGATTCGAACCCACAAACTGTTGAACCGAAGCGCAAGAACGCTAACCATTCGGCTGCCAGCTCAGGCCTTGTGTAAATGATCTTTATTTAATTTTGATTAAAAAATGTTTCCAACATTTTTCCCAGAATATTTATAATTTAGCAAAAAATGTCGTAATTTTTTTTCATAGTGAAATAAGTGTATTTTTAATAATATTGATTTCAAGCAATTCATTGTGCATGTGTTCTTTATTTAAGAGTCATTAACTGCTATCCAGTTTCTGATACTAAATTATCATACTGTATTATGAATTCAGTTACAAAACTCCGGAAAAATTAGAATAGATAAATGGCAGAAATAGTTTTATCAAAAACAGTTGATTCGATTCTATTTTGATCCACTTATCGTCTAAAGTGATAAACCTGAAAAAAAAAGAACCCGGTCCATCACCAAGATCAACAATCCCAAGAAAATGGATTCTAGTAAATTTTCATTTTTTTCAGTTTTAGTACGGTAGACCTTTAAAAAATAAAAAATAAATATTTCTTATTTTTATTTTTTAATATTTCTTGAGGAAAAAAAAATCACCACTTCCGAATTACGCTAATTTTCCTAAATTCTAAATTTTTTCATTGTCAAGACTTTAACTTTCGGGTACCCTATTTGCTCCATATTTTCCGCTGTCTCTATAAGGTGTCCTGAAATAAAATTTTAAAAATTAGTTCAATTTGCTGTTCTTTAAGCATTTTGCTTTTAGTTGATTTAAAAAATAAAATAAATATATCAGCAGAATGTAGCAAATAATTTCATACAATTTTACCTGCTCTCATATTTAAAATTTCCATACACACTTGCAGTTATCTCACAAATATCAGTGTTTTTTAAGTATGGTACTTTGTTAGTATATGCGGATAATATCTGTTTCTTTAAAATTTCATTACAACTCATGAGATGCAAACTTCTAATTATGTAAAATACTAAAAAATATTTATCACCAAATTTGAAAACCAATACCAAAATTTCATGAGGTTTGAATCTTAAGATTTCAATATGTTTCGATTTATTACTGGTTATTTTAATACCTTTCATTTAACAGAGATATAAATAAGTTTAATCGGACAATATTCATAAGCGGTAAGGCCAAGCTGTTTTTGTTTGGCGATATTAACTTTCATGATACCGAATGAAAACTGGTACTAAATTGAATATAAGCACAAAAAAAGAGAAATTATATTTACTATTCCTTGATTCGTATACAAAATTTTCGCATTTTCAAAGACTATATATTGTTAAAAAAGAAATAGCAAACATTTTCTTCGAGTATGGCTCTTTGTTTCTCACAAAAACAGACTCAACCGGAAACCTAAAAGTAAAGTTTCGACTTCTTTTTATTGAAAATTAGATAATTGTTAATTCTTTCCACCAACTGTATTTATGTTTAGGGTTACTGTATTTGTGTTCAGCCATGTCTACGCTAATTTTCCTCTATAAATGACTAAACTTTCATACGCGTAAAACCAATAAAGAATATAAATCAAATATATTAATAGCTAACTCTATTAGTGGTAGAATAATCATAAGTTTACCCATCTGGAAATATTGCCATTTAAATGTTTGTTCCAATGTCTTTATAAGCTATTATCAAAGTGTTTGATTAGATTTTGATTTGAAAACATATAGAAAATTTTTTGTTAAAAAGCCCTTTTAATTTAAAAGCAGCTTTATGTGATTTTATATATTTCCTTCACAATAAAAACTATTTTGGATTTTGATACATTGGGATCAATCTTTAAGATGAAACTTTAACAAATTATGGTGTGCCAATTTTGTTTTTGGTGTCTCGGAAAATATCTTATTTGATATTCCTTAAAACAAACGTAGAACGATATTTTGATAGAATTTATGCATATAAAATTTTTGACAATCTAATTCGTCTCTTGGTGGGGTGTGACAATTTAACGAAAATATATATGCTCGAAAATAACCATGTCATTTAATCTAGATTATAAACTTTTGAAGTGTTTGATTATGTTTAGTTACTTCGAGAGAAACGGAATAAGAAAGAGTGGAATTCTATGAATACTTAATAAAGATATCCGTCATTTTAAAGTTGTTTAGTTGGGTTATGATGTATGATAATTGAAAATAATGGTGAGAGAGCTACTAAAATCGGCGCTTTTACTCCTTAAAACTTGATTAGACTTATGATTAGACCTTAAACTTCTCAAACATTATCATACAAGTGGGATTTATGTTCATTGAATTCATGCAGTGTAGACTGTGTGTGTATTTGTAAAATACTTCTTCAGAGGGATGCTAATAAAATTTGTAGAGAAAAATGCCAACACTGATATAGACCGCATCATACATTTTTTTTCAGATATTAAAACGGTTGGCTTTGTCAAATTTATTTTGTACGAAAAAATTGGAGACAAAGAAACAAAACATAGCATAGTAAAACAATTAAGTATTTCCCTTTTATAATTTCAAACTATCGAACAATTTGTTTTATTGATACCTTTAAAATAAAACGTTATACATGACACACTATACTTCTTGATTTAGAATGGAGTGAAAATATTAATTACTCATATTCTACATTTTTTAGGAATAAAAGTTGTAAGTATTATATATTTGTTTCATGTAAATGAGCTAATTCTTGTAATAAAATGATAAATTTATAATTTTGAGTTCATATTCAAAGTACCTAAAATTCATAATTATGTCAATATTTTCAAAATGGTGTCAATAAAAACGAAAATAATAGTCTAACCTATCATACTGTATTAAATAGTAAAAAATATAGATTTCGCAGCGGTGATTGAAATAATTCGAATTCAAAATTTTATTGGTAATAAAAATTCACATTGATAAAAAAAATGGGGCTTTAGTTTATGATATTTCACAACTTAATTTTTTGCTTTTCAGCGTGAATTGGCGTGAGCTTCAAAAAAATTCAGCATTATTTTGGAGTTAAGCTTGCAAAAGTAGTTTGATAAACACACAGAAATTTAGTGCAAAATCCACGGCTTTATCTTAATATTCGGCGACAAGGAATGTCTTCAGTATCGTCGAAGATAAACTATTGGTAATAAATGTTTGATAGTTGTATGTTCATAATGAACTCAAATTCAGAGGAAAATTCAATACTTCAAATGGATTTACTAATAACATTATAGATGAGATGGGTAATCAGAATTATAAAAAGTAATCTTTAAAATGAGAAAACCTTTTAGTAATTATTATATTGCTTACAATGTCTAATTGAAAAATACAATGATTTTATTACAAATTAATGCAAGTTTCTGTTATTTTAGAAGCAAACTGGTACAACTATTCAGTACTTCGATCGTTAACAATATTATTTCTTTTACCTATATCACATATGAACTAGAAATATCATGAAAATATAATAATAAACCAATTTGAAGCTAGCAGTATATAAGAATGTAAGTATTTTCATTTCAAGAACGAAACTGAAAAAAATTCAACTTATTGAATATGTCTAGCAATATGAAAATTACAAATAATATTCCATCAAATGTATTCGAAAAATTCAAAAGGATAAAATAAGAAGAATTATATTCATTAAAAATTGATTTTTAAATCATTGTATTTATGTGCAGCATTTTTGATAGCCTGATAACTAAAAGCTGTTGTAATTAATTCAAAACGTGTTCACATGTTTTGCGAAAACTTTATTTATGAAACTTTATTTATTTATGAAAACTTAATTTATGAAAGCGAAGACTTTTCATAAATTAAGTATTATATTTGCAAATTTCAAAAGAGGAAATTTTGAAATTTTTTAAGCACTTGTTGTGCAACAGTATCTAGGATCCAGTCTGTACATTTCAACTCCAAATTAATTGCTACGAAAAACCATTATCCTATGGTGAGTCTTCTACGTCCATATAGACATTGAATATATAACAAAAGTTGTTGAACATATTTTTCATACAAGAAATATAAGCAATCATTTTTCAATTCCCAGGGACCATTATTTTAGCATGAAAAATTTTTTTCTACCAATGAAGGGAAAATTTTGGGTGTAATTAAATATAGCTCCAAACTTTGTAAGAGTTCTATCGCCTGCTTAAATTGAGGATGTTTTTAATTTCTGTCAGTAGGTATTCATAATGGGGATTTTTAGAAGATTAGTTATATAGTAATTATTTGGTGCTTACTTCCTAAAAATCAAAATGTAATTTTGATAAATTTTACGCATAAGCCAAAAGAACACAAACAATTATTCTTTGGAAAAAGGAATAGCTAATAAGAAGGTTAAGCTTGTCTTAATTTTAACAAAGGGATTATTACATTACAGCTGTATTGGACCTAAAGTGGTAATTTTATGCGCAATTCAAAAATGAAAATGCTTCAAGAATATTTTAGAAAAATATTTTATTAGTAATTTATTGAATCAATTGCATAATATTTTACTTTTCATGCAAAACACAAAATATTTTTCAAGTATCCTGATATTATTTTTACTACTTTTATAAAATTTCATGATTTCTAAAATATATAAAATGTTTATGTTGTTTTATAAAATAATAACAATCAAGTCAATCTTCTTAGGATATAAAAAAAAACAAGTGCATTAAATAAATTATTTTACAATGGATTCTGTCTAATGGTAACATTTATAACCCAAAATCTTAAAAATAATAAATATACATGTTTTGTGTTATTGTTGTCTTGCAGATTTCTGGCTTTCGAAGTCACTTAAGCATCTATCCTTATCATTTAAATATTCTTTTTATTTTACTGTATTCTACCATTATGACTGAAGAAAGGATACGTGCCTACCCTGCTGATTATCCGAAAAGAGTGAGTTCCCCATCACAGTCTGGTCAAGTAAAAGAAAGTCAAGTAAGTCAAATAGAGGAAAGCCAAGTAGAGGAAGGTCCAACCACCAGAGGATCCCAGACAGACATGTCTTCACAGCCTTTGGGTGCAAGAACTACTGCTGCGGAAGCCATAAGAAACTGGACATCAGACATGTTTGACATAAATTTCGATTTCTTGAAAAGCATAAGGGGGCTTTTAATTGTGTTCCATTTCGTAAGTTGCAGCACATTTTTAAAAATATATAAATGGATGTAGGAATTATTTTATTAAAATTGTGTACTTTTATGTGCAATATATATTTAGATGATTGAAATTTAAATTTAATTGTGTAATTTCTTCTTTCGGTAACTAACTATACTAGTCAAATATTGTTTCTCATAAATGTGCGCGCTACCCTGCTGATTTGTTTGCAACTATATCTTATAAATAAGATATAGTTGCAAACAAATCAGCTAATTTTTTTCTTTAAATGCTGATACTTAATCAATATTAATATAAAATAATAATTCTTTTATTAATCAAAAACTTTTCTGATGTTCAAAAAACTTTCAAAATTTATTAAACACAATTAGGTGTTTTATAAAAATACATCTGGAGTTTTGATTATTTGAACAATAAACACATGCATTCAAAGGTAAAACTGTAAATAAGCATTTTTAAGAGCGAAAATAACATTTCTGAAACAATTGATCTACTGCTATATCTATTAGAAATTTAGACAAACCAGAAATGTGATTTTTTTTATTAATTTTAGTTTGCTCAAAATTTACAATTTTGTGGTAAAAGCATTGTGAATGTAAAGAAGGTATCGGATCATAAAGGTAATACACGAAATTTATAATATTTTCAAAAAAGTGAATAGATTCCAAAGCCATTTTTGTAGACTAAGTGTAAGCTGAGAAAGAAATTTTTAAATATTTTAAGGTCTTATATCACATTTTTTTCACTTTTGACTTTTTGTCTAACTACATTCTTAGCGAAGTATTACTAAATAACAATTTTGCAATGTTGAAAACTGTTACATGTACCATTCTAAAAGTGGGATTCAGATAAAAACTTGCAAATTAATCAAATGAAAAAATATTTCGGTGAGTAATGTATAAGTATTTGTCAGATGAAGAAATAAAAAATAAGTAAATGCATGATATTTATCAATAAATGAAAAGTGAAAAATTCTGGCACTACAACAAAAGGAGTTTTCAGGTAAGAATGCTTTTTAATAATTAATATCATGACTTCCCTTGAACTAAAGCAATATTACACACCAAAGATGTATAGAATCAGTAAGCTTATTAATGAGTAACTAAGGTATTCTCTTCCAGTTCTATAGAAAAGAGTTTTACAGCTATTGAATTATTTCTAAGGTTGGTTGGTTGGTTGGTGTCGTGTCCATCGGGAGAATTAAAGATGACCATGAGTGTGCAGAACACAACTGGCTATCTCCTTGATGTTATCGGAGTATAGACTCTTCAATATCGAGCAAGATGAATTCCCCGAGTTGAGTGAGAGATCTTGAAAAGGCAGGACAGAGTCAAAAATTGAGAAAAACAGAGCCTTTGCGATAATATTCCACTAACACCATACTGTGGTGTTAGTGGAATATTATCGCAATTAATTCAGAGATGGTAAGTTCTTTCCCCAACTCTCTGAATCTTCACATCTCGATAGTGATAGTCTAAGGTGAGTGATAGTTTTAATAAGTTCTCTATTTGCGTTTAATTTACAAATCTGTGAGTCTTTTTATGGGGTTTTTTCTTAGAAGATATCTTGCAATAGCATTCACATCGTCAAGCGTGACTTTGACGGTATTTCCGTCATTATTTCTCTTCTTTGGCAATTTGATCTGCCTCTTCATTTCCAGGGATGCCAATGTGAACGGGTATTCACTGCAGAATAAAATTCTTATTTAATTTTTCAATTTCTTTCAATTGATGATGTTAAATATCATGGGTTAGCCCTGATTGCTCTTTAATCGTTGGCCCTTTGTTTAATGCTTCTAAGGCAGTTTTGGAGTCACAAAAGATGATTTTCCCATTGCCTTTGCGAATGTTGTTGAGTGAGATGTAATCTTGCAATGCTTGATTTATTGCTCTAAGTTCATTGATGAAATTTGTGGCAATGGAACTAGTGCTCAGTGAATAGTTGGTAGTTATGCCATTGGATAATATAAAGTGTACACCTGCTCGGCTCTTTTGAATAGTGTCGTCTGCTGAGCCATCAGTATATGCATGTATCCGACATTGCACTGATAGTTTGCACATTTTTTCAAAGATAACTGATGTAATTTTTTTGGAGCCTGGAATGATGACAATTTGGTTGATAGTAATATTCCTGGTTATAAAGCACTTAGGGGCCGTAGGCTTCGCTAGGAAGTCAAGAATGTTGCTCTCGAGAGCGATCTCTCGTCATATGTCGGAATCAAATGGTAAAGTAGATTATATTTTTAGTATGGTTTTCTTGAACCAATTTTCGAAGGTTCTTCATGAAATCTGGTCTGGATCATGACTTCCTATTTTGTTAGTAAAATTTATGGTATGGTACTTTCTTCTGTTTTTGAATGAAATGAGGCCACATTCTCGCATCACTTGTTCGTTGTTTGAAGAGGAAACCACACCACAGATAATTTTGGCCCCTCTTGTCTGGATGCTATCTAAGTAGTTGAGTGCCGTGGCAAAGAAATGGGCACCAAGGGGGTGGCATACTTAAGGCGTGGTCTTGTTAAAGCTGTGTAAATTGTACGAAGAGGTTTGGGATTTGCTCCCCAATTAGTGCCACACAAGCTCCTTAGAATCCTAAGCCTTTTTAGAGATAAGTTTCCACAATTCCTTATGTGTTTTCCAAAACGCAGATTTCTAAGGATGATAAATAATTAGCAACCCTTCTGCCTAGAATATCCAAAACATGTTCGATTAGGTTTCATAATTGCAGAATGCATTGGTAATCCCTTCATAAGACTCCTTCGTCGAAAAAGATATTGCCTGTTGATAGAGTTTGATGGGGATTATTTGGTCATCTTTCATGAAAATAAATTCATCCAAGACTGCTGAAGCGTAAGAGACTACAAAAGTATGAGGCTCACATTCTCAAACAGCTTGTGCTAAGAGTACAACATCCACAAAATGTCATGTTTGTGTAGCCATTGATAATGAAGCCAAGTTGAAAATACTGCAGGGAATTCTCCCTAGCAATCTACTTTTCCAAAATTCTGAGAGAATAAGATCATGATGAATGAATGTATATCATTAGAGTAATTTAAGGTATTAAGTCTAAAAAAATAAGATATGCCTTTTCAAGTCTTAGAATCAGTAGGAAAATTTTTAATGTTGAATTGTTTTACCATTTATCAAGAAAATAAGTCGAAATGCATCCTATAACTACTACTAACTAACCCTACAATTCCTGCAGGAGTTTGACCTCCTACCCAAAACAGCTCCACTTTTTCGCGATCTTTGTGAATTTTATTTCCTATTTTTGATCTTCATCATTTTCAAATCCTCTTCCATCTCATCCAACCATCTCTTTCTGGGACGTATAATCTTTCTTTTACCTTCCAGCCTTCCTCTATATATATTTTCTTTGTTCTATTGCGCATCACTCATTTGCTCTAAATGTCCGAGCAATCGTATTCTTTCTGTTTTTATTATATTTTTTTCTTTATAGAGCTTAATTTACACTGAATTACTTCTAATCCTCCAAATTCCTAATTGGTCCATGCATTTTTCTTGAAATTTTTCTTTTAAAGGTAAGAAGTAATTTTTTTCTGAGTAGTTGTCCAAGTTTCTGTTGTATAAGTTACAATTGGTCTGTTTATAATTTTATATAGATTTTTTTTAACTTTTTAAGTGTATAAAAAAATTGAAACAATTTAATCATTGAAAAATTACATCTGATTCTTACAGCTATTCTAGTATTTTTTATCTCAGGGTTTATTTCCTTTCATTTGTTGATAAGTGAACCAAGATTTTTATATTTAGTCACTCTTTCAAAGTTGAACTCTGCGTTTACTGCACTGGTGGCTAGACCATATCTTCCATCCATAACAATACATTTAGTTTTCCCTCTGTTAACTGTCTTTACCTCCTTTTGTAAGTCTTCATAATTTTCAATTAGATATTTTTAAGTTCTAGACATCAAGTCTACATCATCCGCGATGGCAAACATTTACAAGGATCGGTTTATTATTGTTTCCCTTCGATTAGAGTAAAAGTTTCTTATGATGTATTCCAAATAGAAGTTAAAAAGTGTTGTAGCTATTGCATCTCCCAGTCTTAATCCAGCATTGATTCTGAAGTATCTTGAAAACTTTCCCTGCACTTTAACTTCTTTGGTTTATAAATTCATTTTAATAAGCCTTTTAATTTTCCTAATATCCCAAATTCACTCAACGAAATACATCCCATTGAAAATTATTTTCAGGACTGCTTTATAAAAATCCTAAGAATGAAACGCACGTATTTATATCCAGTCATTCTTCAATCAAATAAATTGTGATATAAATATCCTTTAAAATTATAATTCTAAAACACATAATTTGGAAACTGCCCATCAGAAAACTGTTAAAAATCAGCTAAAAATTCACAGCAAAATTCTTGAATTTGTATCGGAGATGAAAAAAAAATCGAATTAAATAAAAAGATTTTTAACGATTAAAGATTTTTAAAGATTTTAAAGAACGATTTTTAAATCGTATTAAATGATATGCTTAAACCATGCACTTCCTTTGTTTGGATTATTTCAATTTTAATGGCAAACATAATTCGAAAACTGATAATAAAATATAGTTAAAATTGTTTACTTTAAGAGGCTTATTTTATATAAAATCTATAAACAAAAGAACATTTGAATTTATATAAAAGTGCTAAATAAATAACAAATAAATGTAATAAAAATAATAACAATATTTTCCTCTTTTAAATTTCTTTTCTGTAGAAGAACATGTTGAGTTGTAAGCAATTATATACTATTTTCAGCATATCAAATTCATTTGCACTTTGAGGAGAATAATTAAGTCCATTAAGAATATATATATATATATATATATATATATATATATATATATATATATATATATATATATATATATATATATATATATATATATATATATATATATATATATAATTAAAAAGTATCACACACACACACAATTTACAATTAAAGTATATGACTTTCTGTAAGTAGTTCTTTATTAACATGACGTATAGCGTCATCATGATATGTGTGAATTCAGAATAAGTGATAGAGAGACATTTGGTTGTTTACTTTTTAATTATATTGAAATTAGAATTATACATTTAATTGATTTCCTTACAATTTTTGTCATTTTGGTCTTTCTGCGTATCAAACATTTTATGAAAGTTGCATTAAGGTATTTTTAATGGCTATTGGTTTATCTGAAAATAAATGTATGTGTTTCAACAAGCCATTCCTGCTAAATTTAAATTTGTTTGCTAAACATTATTATAATACCCAAGTGTTTTAATAAAATTCAAAATATTTAGCGTTATCTCTTGAATGGTGCTAATATTCTCTTAATTTAAATATTTATTAAAATTAGGTTATATACAATTAATCTTTCAGGTGATATACATTATAATTTTTATTCAAAACTATAGCGTATAATAATAATAATTTTGGACAACCAAATACGAATTTAGCAGGAAGTACTAAATTCAATATTTCAATACCATATTGTATATTTCAATCTTAAATTATAACTTTAATGTCATGCAAGTGATGCAATTAAGACGATGAATTTTATTTTAATTTTATTGTATTGTATTTTTATGTATAATAAATGAATTATATTAATTTTTTCATAATACGTAAACTATTCAATACTTGGCTTGTGATGTATTAATTTGGAAATGCTTTTTCTGTGTGTGTGATTAATTTTTAAATTAGTGTTTTGGCGTAATTATGTTAGAAACGTTAATATATTGGAAAAAACAGATTTTGATATCTGTGAAAAATTGATTCTAAGGATAGAACATTTAATGAGGAATTCATTCATAAAATCTGAACATTTGGATAAACTTTAGAAATTCGTATGGCTGTAGTAGGTAATCTTTAGCTTCTTAAGTTGACCATTCCCGCCTTTATATTATTTTTAGTGTGTTTCTTTTTTCATTTCAGTTCGTAAGCATGCTAACGCTTTCCCTCATTGGAGCGGGATGTCATATGCACTCTAGCTCAAGTACTTTTGCTGCATTCTATTGTGGACCGACTGACACTTTTGTTTTCGTCGTTGCTTGCAGCGCATGTCTCACTTCGATCATGCTTTTGATCTGCTTTGTGTTTTCGAAAGCGACGGATGAAATGTTGCTTAACAGTGCTTTCGTAAGTGGCTATTTTAATTTACGTACCTTACCATTACATGGATAAAACATACATTCTTCTCACTTAGAAATAGTACGTTAGTCTAAGCAATTTCGTGGACCTTCCGATTGATATTTAAATAACAGCAGTAGTCGGATATGAGATCCCCATGGCCTTGTGATTGGATAGATTCAGTTGCTGTTTAGCAATGTAAATCGGATGCAGAGCTTGTATTCTCTGTACGTATGTCTATTGGAGTAGATTCTTGGAAATTAACTGGATTTTCTTCCTTGCGATAAGTGAATATAGCTAAACAGCTTTGAAACGCTACTTGGAAAATAAGATGTTCAAGTACCTTATTATATTTGTTTGGTTATCAGACTTTAATTACTTTTATGTCAGATGCGTAGCATCAAATGCTTAGAAATGGCTGGTAGTTTATAATGTTATCTATCGAGAAAAAGAAGTAATCCATCAATGGTAACCTGTTATGAATGAAGTCTTCTATTACATTGGACACCCATTTATCACAAAATTGTCATAATTTTGCCTGCGCTTTCCCTATTTATATAAATATAGCTGAAAAAATGCTGGTCTTTAAGTGACTATAAAATTTTGAGCTTTCAAATGCCTTTTTGACATCAAAAGAGTTTGAAATATATAAATGCACATATATTTCCGATTGATTATTTATATAGTATATAATAAAGGTAAAATATATTTTGAACTTTTTTAAGTTCGCGATATTTATCATTTGGCTTGCACTATTGTACTATGCATAAATTCTCACAGAAATTGTGTATTGTATATTTTAAATAATGCATTGTATCTTGTTGAAAAATATATGAGTTTTTCGGTATGCAAAGCTTTACTACGTGAGTTACATATATGCCTGATTAGATATTAAATCAGATTCTTTGAAATAAAAATGTATTCCAGCATCGAATCTATATCAAATGATTCTAATTACTTATACTTTTATGACAAAAAATTCAAATCATTGGAACTAGGGGTAAAATAAAAATAAATTTTCAAAGTATTCGAAGAAATAACTTAAAATTCAATCACACGAGCATTGAGTCTTTAAAAGAGGAATACTGTTTTGTTGCTTTTTAAACAAACACCAGTATTGTAAATGATTGGAAAATTTCCAGCTGCTATTAGCATTATCTATCTAGAAATACGACCTACAATCTCTAAAATCCTTAAGAGATGATACATTTTTAAAATACCATGATTTGAAAATCTTATCAAAATATTTTACCAGCCTAATCACCAATATCTTCAAAGTTTTCAAAGTATTTGGTTAAAACTTTATAATTTCTGCTAAATCTTACTGCTAAATCTTTGATAAGGAATTCAAATTACATAAAAATGCTTTAATGATTTGGTTTTAGAAGAGTGAGGATTATTCTAGAACACAACTAGTTCCAACATAACTTCAATCTTTTGAATATACAAAAATCTACCATCTTTTTAATTAAATTATGTTATTTATCACTTAAGATAAATTTAATCATTTATGGCCGCATTTATTCATCATCAAAAATTATGAAAGGATAAAGAAAAATAGAGAGAAAGAAACCTCCAAACCCTCACTGGGATTCCAACCCATGACCAACGTCCAAGGAATTAGGAATACAAACCACTCAACCATCTCCAGGAAAAAATTTTAATTTTACATTTTGTGCTTCTTATATATGCAGTTTTGTAGTTGATTTATTTGACTTGACTTGTTTGCTAAGATGGCATAATTACAGAGATTCTTAAAGAAAACGAAATATCTATATTCATTTTAATCTTTATACTAATTTTAAATGTGTACATACATATACACAGATAGGAAACAATTGTAGTATATCTCTTGATATCATGTTGGACCACTTTTAGTTCAGCGAAATGCAATAACTCGTCTTAACATAAATTCAACAACTCGCTGAAAATCTCCACCAGAAAAATTTAATCATTCTGACTCTATAAGCAACTATAACTGTGAATATGTAGCTAATGCAAGACTGTTAAAAACGTACCTTTAATTATGTCCCATAAAATTTCAATGGAATTTATATCGGGTTTGATCCCAATAATATGATCTAGATGATCAAATCATTTGTTAAAATCATCCGAAATGCTTGCCAATCCATTCACGTACAATTGGGGTCCAATGGCGTTATACATTGTAGTTTATAAAATATCTATTTTAGTTTGAGAACATGAAATTAGTGAATGGCTTAAGGTTATCACCAAACAGCTGAACATAGCCATGTTTAGTTCATCAATCTCAGTTCAGTCGGAAGATAGGACCTATTTCATGTGAAAACAGCCCACAAAATTAGAAAACCATCACCAGCTTTCAATGCTTTGTTGACAATTGAGTTCAATAGCTTTTTATAGCTAAGCCAAATCCATCCGACAAAGAACTATATGAAATGGCCTAACCAGCTCGTAACACTGGAAAACGTTATCCATCAGATTACGCAAAGTTTTCTCAGTCATCTAGAGTCCAATATATTTGATCAAAAGCCACGCTACACACTGCAGATGAGGTCGTGCATTTAGTACAGATATTCGAATCATACCTATTGCCATAGTGTGGCCATAGCCTATTAAAGACGAAGTCCCCGCACTGTTTTTAGACATGCATCTGACGCATGTTCGAAGTTGAAACGTTGTGACACATATGATTTTTTCCCACGGAATGTTGCTTGTCAATTCATATTGACAACTGTACATACACAGTTTGATTATTCAGTACTAGCGAGATCTCCTTTGGTGGTGAAAAATTACATCTAAAATTAGAAATTCACTGCACACTCTTGACATTGAGGACCTTAAAATGTTGAATTCCTTAACGATTTCCGAAACGGTATGTCCTATTCGCATAGCTCCAAGCAGTCCTCCTCGTTCGAAGTCTGCTAATTTTTGTCAAACAGCAATCATATCGTCTGAAAGTTGTACAAATCAGTCACTTGAATACAAATCAATCACTTGAATCCTTCCAATACATTGTTATTTAATTTGCTTTATTCGAGATAATATTGTCATCTCTATACTTGCACATTTCTATGGTATGACGTTTGTCTCCTCAATGTGTGTATATGTATATATGTATGCATGTATGTACGTATGTTATATATGTATGCATGCATGTATATATGTATGATATGTATGTATGTGTGTATAATCTCTAAGATACGAGGAAATGGAAGTTTAAAAAGGATGCTTTTTATATCGTAAATTTTATTTTTCAGGAAGTAACATATTATATTGCCTACAGCTCTATATTCTTAATCGGTAGTCTGACCTTACTAACTAATGTGTACTCCAGAAACAAAGGTCAAGATCAATATGAAGATAAATATGAAAGAATTATTGCTGGAGCAGTAAGAATTTTAAATTCTTAAATAAATCTTAACCTGTTATGAACAGGTATTATTGGCTTAATTTTTAGAAGTGGAAATCATATCAAATATATATATATATATGTATATATATATATATATATATATATATATATATATATATATATATATACACACATAGATAGATAGACTGATAGATATTTATACAGTGACTACATTTTTAAATGCTCAGTTCTATTTTATCATATTTTTAATTATAATGTGAAGATATCAGATAGCTTTTCGTTCTCAGTGCACCCAAATAATAATTACAAATAAGCAATTAGTAAGTCTTGATAAAGAATACAGAAATCAGAATAAAATTACAGTTGTATTCAATTCCAATGAAGTACAACTAGAAACTTATTCTCTAAATTTTAGAAATATATTATGAAGATATTTTTTCTTTTTATTTATCTCTCTCTCTTATATTTATAAGATACATACATTAAAATTAGAAATGTTAAGCAGGAAAATAACAATTAAAGCATATAAGAGATGAACGTTTCAATCTAAAAAGAGCTGAGAATTCTCTTTAAAGTTTTCTCTGTATTCAAGAGAAATATATTTTTTAAGTATACACTTTTTATCATATTAAAAATAATTTTCATATTTGAGGATTTTGAGTGAAAAAGTGCTAAAAAAGCTAATTTTTCATATTATACTTGTATAATAACATATGAACATCAAATATCTTCTGATAACTTAAGTTATAAAAGTTCAGAAAAATTAATTTCATTTTTGGGATTTTTAGTTTTTAATTACAATGCATATAATATAATTAAATTAATAAAAAGTTTTGAAGTTTTTTGTGTAAAATGTTTTCACTGAAGGATCTGGTTTACAATCTATAGTTGTAGAGAATTAGATCAAAAACAGAACAATATATCATTGTTATATAAACTTCCATTATTTTCTTATGTTCTGCTGCATATAAGTAGTTTTTGCTATGATTAAAATCAATTACTTAATTTAGTCTAGAGCATCCTAAAATTTATGGAAAAAACATCTAACATAAATATTTCTTAGCAATCAATTTAAATTAAAAGAAATTTCTGATGCGTTTATTTGAAAATACAATAAATAAATATCAATTATTAAAAAGTATAAATTGATGGGGAATTAAAATATATATATATATAAGGAAATTGGAACACTAAAATTTAGTATTAAAAATTCTCAAAAAATTCACCAAAAAATCTAAAAACGATTTAGATTTAAACGCAGAAATCTATTTACAATTTGTTATATTGATGAAGTTAGTTATTTTTACGTGAAGAAAATATTGCTACAGTACGAAAGATGATAAAAATTTGCACGTCAGCAGAATTTTCTTCTACGTGAAAATTATTTTTCTAATTATTCAGCTATACTATTTCAATAACAATCAAAATAACTGTTGATTTTAGAATCTTTGATTGTAGAAATATATTTTAAGATTTACACGAAAATATGATAAAATGAATTCCACATGGGCTATGTCCGCGCATGCACGCAGTTTATGTCATGCTTAGAACAGAGCAGATGAAGTTAGTAAATTGAGGAGAATAGGTATGTTTCTCGAGCGAGAGAATTATTTCCCATATCCTTTGTTACGTATGTTGGTGCTTGTAATAAAATAATTTAAAAAGACACTTCCGTCATATATGTTAATAATTCATTATAATCTAAACAATTCTAAATCATAATGCCGACTGCCATTGCAATGTGAAACATTCAATATTTCCACAGGTTATATGAAATAAAATTAAATTGCCTATATAATTTTAACGAAGTATTGGAGAACTAATTATAACTTTGAGTTAACATCATATTTAAATAATGAATTATTATATTAATTTTAGAAATAGGCAAAATTATTCTCGCTAAAATTTGTGGGGAAAAGTTTTGGTGATTTTCAATTAATTAAACAAAAGTTTTTGAAAAATGGAAAATTACATTAAAATTACTTGCGTGAGACATAAATTTCTATCATTTGGGAATCATTGAGCTTGGCTTCATATTTACTCGATATTGTGCACAATAATGATTTTTTAGCTTAAGTAGTAATTTATAACACATATCATGTAAAGGCAAAGATTATTTTTAGTTTAAATAAAGATATAAAAGGAAACTCTATACTACACATTGCTAATTAATTTTGGCAGGATTCTACTGTAGCTTGTGTATTTTTAAGAAACCATACATGTCAACTTAAGCAGTTTATTTCGCTTCCTCTTTTCGCCAATGCAGTATAGAATATGCTTTTTGTGTAATTTAGAGCCACTTAAGAATATCTTCGACGAATAGATGATATTTTAGCGTATACAACTAAAAGTAAAGTCTTGTAGTTTTAAACCAGATTAAAGTGAAATGGTTTTAACATGTGTTTGCTTAAATAATGCTAAATTGTATTAATATTATTTAAATTTCTTCACTTTATATATACATTTTTTTAAATTATGGGAAATTAATTGAATAATAAGTTGATAAAAAAATTCAACAACAGAAAGCGAAATTTCTAATCAAACATAACAATAATGAGCAAAATTTAAATAATTAATTTTACATTTAGAAACAATTTATGGATAGAAATTAAATGCCATCTGTGAATACAATGGAAAATCATACAAATTAAATGAGTTTCTATATTAATTATAGAAATTAGATACTGTCTGTACATAATATAAAAATTAGTATGAAAAAAGAAATACAATATTTTCATTATATATATATATATATATATATATATATATATATATATATATATATATATATATATATATATATATATATATATATATATATATATATATATATATATATATATATATATATATATATATATATATATATATATATATATATATGTATATGTATATGTATATATGTATATATATATATATATATATATATATATATATATATATATATATATATATATATATATATATATATATATATATATATATATATATATATATATATATATATATATATATTTTTACTCAGAGTGTGATGTATGACGAGTTTGTTGTTCAAAAATTATCTCTTATTATAAATCTAAAGTAATACTGACTAGATGTAGTTATCACTCCCTTTATAATTGCTTATGGATTGCCTTAGAAACAATTTTATAAGTTACGTAATGAAAAATAAATTATGAGTTATTATAATAAAACGGTTTTTTTTTTCATGAAAAACCATTTTATATAAGTGTGCAGTAAAAATTCATAATTTCTATCAGTTTATTTTGGAGAAATAGAAATGATCTAAAAATCTTTATTTTCATCTAATTTATAAGAATTTTAAGAACAATTTCAAGAATTCAATTGAAGAATTCAGAAAACTTATTCTTCGAAGAATGTAAAATATAAATTTCGAAAGAGTTCTACTCCATAATACCTGGGATAAATTAAATAAAATAAATTGTATTAAAATGTGTTGTGGCAACAGATAAAATATCTGCTATTAACGAGGGACAGTGATTGATTATTTTTATCATAATCTGTTATCTTATGATGAATTTTTTTTATCAAGCACTGCAATAGGATTAAGTTTTAATTTTTTCCCTTGTATTTTTTATTATAGCTTTCGTTTTAATCCTTTTTTTCTTGAAAATTCTATTATATTTATTATGTCTCTCTTTTTATGTTACTATTTAAAACTTTATTCTGTAAAATTTTTTTATATTTTTACAGTCATTTGGGATAATTAATTCAATATTATATGGAGCAAGTACCATATGGTTTCTCTTACTTCACCGAATGCATGGTGCTGAACATACACCATCAACGAATGAAACAGAATGAATTACTTTGTGACATATGTAAAAATTTGTCTATGTGTTTCCTCACCAATATTATTATTATTATAATTATTTCACCAAAAATGAGATTTGTTGAAACAATACTTTAGTAGTTGAGTTAACAGCAGAAATTACTACTTGTGGATATTTTTAGATTAACAGTAAAATCAGCTATTTGCTTTAAAAATGCATAAGTTCTTAATTGATTTATGTTTATCAAAATTATAAATTATGTTATTTATAAATTATTATGTATGCTCAATATAGAATTTTTGTATTTTAAGTTATTATAAATCTCTTGTAAAAACTTTGCTACATCTTCATAAATTGTATTTTTGCTATGTTTCCTGAATATAAATATTTATCTTAAATACTTCAATGAATTTACAGATTTAAAATAAACTTTTCTCCATTTATATTTTGCATGTGTGTTTCATTATAACTTTTTATTCTTTCATTAAATTTTTTCCTATTTATTTGATAGATTTCAATTCTATTTAATATATATGATTTTGAAATAAGTAACATAAATGTATGTTGAAGCTAAAGTTTATGAAGTTACGTAAGAATAGGTTAATGAATATGGTTTTATTAATATAAATATCCCCCCCCCAAGAAAAAAATACAGCTAACGAACTTTTTTTCCACAAAACCATTTATTTAATTTTTTTTTACATAATTATTAACGCTATAGTTCCTATGCCCATAAGATTCAAAGTTAAATATTTTACTACCTTTAAAAAACCCTTTGCCATATTTTCTTTAAAAAACAAATCAAATTTCACTTGATTTGCTTCACTTTTGTAATATTTTTATTCAAATTGTTAAGTTTAAAAAAATGATAATCAAATATTTTTGGTTAATTTTAAAATTGTTTTGTAATAAATTCATTAATTTAACTAGAGTAAACAAAGTAAGTTATTCAGTAAAAATATTTAAATAAATGCTTGTTTAAAAAACATTTTAATAGATTTATAAATTATGTTATTTATAAATCTATTAAAATGTAAATCTATTGTGAATAATTTGTATATAATTTGTGAATAATTTGTAAATCTATTGTGAATAATTAAAGTTAATCTTTTGTGAATAATTTTGAGGAAATAAATTGATACTTTTAATAAACTTTTATAGAGCAAAATAGTATGTAGTAAAACTTGCAGGTAATTTTTATTGAAGTACTACACAGTCGAAATACATTTCTACCAAGAAAATTATCTTTATAATTTTAAAGTGGTTATAAGAGGTATTTTCGGTATTTTCAAGTTTTAAAACTAATTGACAGATTTTTATGGTTAGAAAATTTTTTGATTCATTAGATCAGATATTTTCATAATGTAGGTGTAATCCATTAATCTGTTTGAGACTGGTTTTTTCCTTTGTAAATTTTAATTACGAATTAATTTAAATTGCGTTAACGTTTTTGTCAGGAGTAATTTTTTTGATAACTGCTGCCAGAAACAAAAATAAAAGGTTGCACAAGCAATTTTGATATTTTTAATGCGACTGACTCAACGAAGAGTTTGTGAAACTTTGTTCAAATCATAAAAGTATTTTATGGTATTAAAACTTTCGTCTTAAAATCTTATGATTGTTAATAATATTGTTCTAATTACATAAAAACATTTATGCCTCATCAATATAAATTATTATGGTTGTTAGGATACTTTTGTTTCGTATTGGTGATAAGAACTGCCAAATATATTATAAGCAAATCAATATGAACTATAGTCTTATATGAATTATAAATATACTTTTTATACAAAATGTGATTTTTTTATGACAATAATATTGAAATGTCGCAATTTATTGCCTATAGTTGGAAGGTTTTAAGTTCAATATTTCTTTCATTGTGATGTCCGAAAAACATCAAGGTGTAGATCCTATTAACAATTTATTGCCTATAATTGGAAGGTTTTAAGTTCAATATTGCTTTCATTGTGATGTCCGAAAAACATCAAGGTGTAGATCCTATTGGCAATTTATTGCCTATAATTGGAATGTTTTGAGTTCAATATTGCTTTCATTGTGATGTCCGAAAAACATCAAGGTGTAGATCCTATTAACAATTTATTGCCTATAATTGGAAGGTTTTAAGTTCAATATTGCTTTCATTGTGATGACCGAAAAACATCAAGGTGTAGATCCTATTGAGAATTTGTAGATGTGTTTAATGCCAGAAAGAAGAGAAGCTATTTTTCTGTAAAATTTTTATATTCTTTCAGTCAACATTATCCATCTGGCATATACTAATCTAATAGACATGAATCGATGACTGTGAGTTTAAAATTAATTTAAATTAAAAGAAAATAATAAGAATATTAGCAGTAATAGTTTGGAAAAATCAAAATGTTTAAATTTTTTACATATCGTTTCGAAATAAGAATTCAATGAATATTGTCTTGTCCACAATTAGCGTATATTTCATATTTTGTTAACTACATTTTTATAATTCATTTATATACTGTCAGTTTTTTTCATGCTTTAACTTTAGTTAATTTTATGCTTTAGTAAACCAAGAAAGTGTTTTTGGTGTTAACAGCATGGAGAAACGAAGCTGTAATATTTTAATAGCACATTAATTCGTATTAGAGTTTTGTGACCTAGATATATTATTTTAATTTTTATCTTGAGGAGAACTAATAAATAAAATAGAAGACACATACAAATTTATAATTGCTACTACTGACTTACAAACTATAGCGCTATTTTTTCATCATGATTTTTAATGGATATTTCTCATTCAACTGTACAAACATTTAAATAATATTACAAATATTAAAGTAAGGACACAAACATTTAATTTCAAAATGTGACACAGATTCTATGACTTGATAGATTTTAGCTGCCTCTTTTAAGAACAATGACGATGGAAGAGACGTAGTTATTCAATTGATGGAATAGTTACATATTTTGAAAATACTCAGGATATTTTGTAATCACTATTAAATATTATATTATTTTTTATACTAAAAATGCAATAAGGACCTAAAAAAATCAATAAACTATGCATTTTCTCAATTATACCATTTATTTATTATAAATCCGCATAAATATTAATGGCAATGAGACCGCAGATCGACTGGCCAAAGAGGGCAGTGAGGAAGATACCCTCACTGGTTCATCACTTACATATCAGGAAATTTAATCTAATGAAAAATCCAGACTTCATTCAATCTGGAAAATTCCACCCACACACTAATGGTACTCTGGAACATCTCCTGGAACTCTTCTGGAAACAAAATGTGACCGAAAATCTCAGACTGCCTTGGCCGGATTCTCAAGTGGCCATCTAAAATGCTTTTCGTTTGAACGTGGTACAAATGAATGTTATAACCATCCAGCCTCACCGAAACATATTCTGGATTACGTCGGACTTTCCCGGGAGGATTTATCCTCAAATCCCCTGCTAGTCATTGACTTTCTAACTGACAACAATTTAATGGAGTTGATCTGACAAATGTCAGATTTTTAAAGAGGATAAGCCAACAACATTTATTATAAACATTTTTAAATGCCATTTCAGTTTATGAGAACTGCTTATATTTTTCTACTTATAATAAAGAATATGAAGTTTCATTCCAATTTGTATTGAAAATACTAACCACAATATTAAAAAATATTTAAAGATTACAAATTTTTCTCAGGTTTTATAAGAAATATGAAGCTTCTATAGGAGACAATTTATTGTTAAATTTTATATTAGAATAAAACAATTCCTTATAATATAAAAGGAAATTAATAAAGTGTGCATTTTTTCACTTATTATATATATTAGTTATAATTTTTTAAGAGTATCATTTAAATTTATGAACTTTCGGTGATTCTACGAGATAAAAATCAGGAGTGAGAATACATTTATAACAAAACTGATATAAGCCGAAAAAATTAAATGTAAACTGAGTTTTATGGAGCTTATTCAAATATAAAAAATAAATTGTTTAAGTTGCAATAAGATGTCCTTATGAAAGGTGAATTGTGTTGTTTTAGTGATAAAATGTTTTCTCATGAGGAAATTTAAATTGTCTTGTTTGTAGTTTATGCCAGAATATTCTTAAAGCATTGGAAAATATTGTTGCTATAGTAGTGGTTACGAATTTGACAAAATTAAGTTTTTCAATAGATATAGTTGCTAAAACCAAATAATTGATGTTTCTGGAAAAAATTATTTAATCATAACTGAGAAACTTTTTGAATATTAAAACACTTTGAAATAAATGAATACTTTGTAACCACTTTTATATTACGATATTTAGGTCAATTTATAATTGAAACTTATTTTATAAATTTAAGTACACATCAAATTTTTACAATAAATAAAAAAAATTAAAATCTATCATATACAAAAGTTTGAAAATATTAAGAGAAACACGAAAATGGTATAAAAAATAAAACGTTAATTTACTTAGATTAATTATAATTAAACGGAACATAATGTAAGTAGAAAATAGTAAATTGTTAATATAAATATTTTCAATACTCTCAATAGTAAAAGATATTGCATTTCACTCCTATTGGGGTAGAAAACATACAGAAATAGTATGTTTAATTAATAATTTCTCATGAAGCTACTTATTGATTTTATAAGAAACAATAACATTTTATGAGACTTTATTGTTAGATACTATAACAACACAATAGCTCAATTATTACCTAAAATCAAATTAATGTATACATTTTTTCACTCATATAATTTATTTATGATAATATTTTAAATGCTATTTAAGTTTATAAACTTTCTGTGATTCTTTGGGATAAAAATCAAAATTAGAAAAAACAAAGATCAAATATTATTCATTGTCCAGTTAAATTTCTAAGATTTAATTCAAATTCTATGTCTTATATCTTTTAAAAATAAAAGTCATTGTTCATATTTAAATTAAATACAAAATGCATAAACAATGTATACCCTTGATATGACCTTAAATTTAAAATGAATGAGTTTTTTTTTAATCATTGTAGAATATACCTAAAAATAAATATATAAATAATTGGTAATAATTTATTTGACATTAAAGGTTTCATTGGGGATATTATGAAATTTATCTAACATATATTGTCTTTATGGCTTGTAAATACCATTTAAAATATATAGCACTGTCTTGTACAAAGTTTCCCAGCATCACATTTTGATACCACAAATGATATTTTTAAGGATTATTAATCAGATAAATATCAGCAGTTTATTTTTATAGGAGAGAATTATTGCCAAGAAAATACGGAAAAGCATTAATTTTATGTAATTATTATTAATTTATTCTCGTAAAATATCTTATAAATGTTCATAATTTAATAAATTTAAGTTAAGAATATAATCATTCTAAATATTAAATTAGCAAAAAAATCCTTTCAAATTTTATTTTAGTTAATATTACAAGGCAAGAGTTTCATTTCCGCAATGGAGTACTTGAGAGTGTGGGTTTGGATTTTTTCAAGAAAGAAGTAGAGACTTGCTCAATTGTGATTAGAAATTCTTTTAATAGACAGTACAGATAAAATAAGGCAAAGCAGATCCAACAATTCCCTGTTCCCGCTTTGCCTTATAAATACAGCTGTTTTAACCTCTATGCACAACGACATCGATATTCCAGCTGTTATTACACAAAACTATATGCTTGCATGTACATTAAAATGAAATCCAGCAATAAATTATATCATTGAAAAGCTTTAAACTCCAGACAATAAAAAATAAACATGATGAGACACATAATGATATAACAGCGCATATATATACTTTTTTCGTGTTGTTTAATCGACGTCACACGAATATATATCTGTATATGTATATATATATCCGCATATACGAGTATATATATGCGGGGTAAGGTGACTAGTTCATTGCTTTCCAGGTTCGAAAAGATTGCAGCACTGGAATATGAAGCTTTATAGGAATTGTAGAAGCACCTTTACCTGGAATTAATCGAAGGAAAGGAAACAAAGTTTGAAACAAAAAGTTAATGAAAAGTAAATAAATACATCGATAGAGTCTAAAGCCGGATTTTTCTTTTGCTTCTTTCGGATTTAACAACTTAAAAAACTGCAGTGCTGCGATTTGCCTTTTAAAGTATTTTTTTTCTCTTGCTGTTAATGTTACTCTACTCACTAAAGAACATTGAGCATTGGATTCAGCTGTGAAAATTTTAGAAAAGTAAAAGTTACATAAAAGACGAGCGATGGTTTCAATTATATAAAAAGGAAACTCAATTCGATCTACATCATCGATATTTACACATTTGTAATGGCCAATCTCACACAATTAATCGATAAGTCCCGTCTCCAGAAGACAATCCTTTTCGAGCGACATCTTGCATTCCAATCGTGGCGTGTAGGGATTTCAGCCTACGCGCTACTTAGCGATTTGGTATGGAATTCATAATAATAACTTTTTTGTAAAAGACCCACCAAAAACTTATTATTTATTTTTTGAAAGCGACTCTTACTCTGCGTATATTTTTTAAGTTTATCTTCCTATACCTCTATAGCGTTCTTCGTGCAGTAAACTACACGAATTAATACGCTTACTTTTTATCATTTTATTACATTTTTTACTTTAAAAATTGCAGATACTGCATACCAGAAAAACAAAGTTGTAAAATTGAAGCATCGTATTACTGTTCAATGTGTTATACATCCGCTTTTTTTCCTCTTTAAGTGGGTGACGCACCCAACTTCCTGGTCTACTTCCGGTCTTCGTGGATGCGCCAAATCTCCGGACACACAGAGAATGGTTGTGCTGGTTAGTTAAACTAGATGCACTGAAATTGGTGCTTAAATTTAATCATTAAAACTTAATATACCAATGAATCTGATATGGTGGCAAATTTAAAAGAGGTCTGTATTCAATCATGTAAGGAGCTTTTGCTTTGATTTCAAAATTTATTTCTCAATAATATGTTAGGATTCGAGCGTTGATGGTTGGTAATGTGGAACGCGTTGGATGATTACATAAAATAGTTACCAACAGAAATATTACGATACAGATTGGCTAAGTCAAATGTAAAATGCTGCAGCAGTAATATTAATAAATTATTTCTTTCTAGAACATTATCTATATGTATTCGTGGATAATTTCAGCGCATAACCACAACCGCTTGTTACAAGTATTGGATTTTATTATTATCCAATAATGCTTAGATATTCATTAAAACCCAGACAAAATCTTTTAGAATATAAGATAAATAATAAATAAACAAAAGATATCCACTAAAGTGATATCTTAAAAAGGTACTTGAACAAAAGAATTTTGTTATAGCATTCCAAAAGACAAATACATAGATATATGTGAATACAACAACATCATCGCCATTTTGTTTAGTTTATTTTTCTGCTGGATTTTGCTTTTTCCGTTTGTGTTTTTCATCAGGTTCATGAATTCTTTAAATGAGAAAGTTAGTGGGTGTGGGAATCAGTTCAAATGTTCATTGACACCATGAAAAGTTGCAGTAGGTATTAAAAGATTTATTTTCCTCTCAGACGTGTTAAGTCAAGTTCTGTGTCTATGACGTCACAGTGCGTTTTTTTTTCAGAAAGTTCAAACGTCTGCACACGGCATAGCTGGAAATTTGTTCTATAACAGAATTTTTTTTTATTTTTTGGGAGAAAGGCTGCTTTCACCCTATTACATTTGGTGCCACACATTTAGTATCTGTGGCTCCTAGAATCTAAATTTTCCTGATAAATACATATATTTATATATAATACACAACGTCCACAAAATGAAACAGGTTCAAAACAAAAGAAAAATATATTTGTTAAGGTGGTAGTAGTAATGACACATTGTCACTACTCAGAAAAATGTACCATCATCTTTCAAACTTTGAATGCGCAACAATCAAACCTGTTGGATGAACATAGAAATAGTGAAGTATTATAAACTCTCTTTATCTCTTACACTTCCCACAAAAAGTCACATCACAAGTTTGGGGCTCACAACCTGTGACAGAGTCTTTTTGTAAAAACCACTCCATTATAAGACATTTCACCTTTGCATTATCTGTTTGTGCTCGCTAACGTGTACCATTCCATCCATACTTTCTTGCGTCACATACTTCGGGAGAGACATTTATATATAAATGCAATTATGAGACTTATTGTTAAATCCATGAAACAAAATCAAGTAAATGGGATGTCTTCCAAAGAGAATAAATGTAACTGTGATAGTTCTTTGAATAACTATCGATTACATTAGAGATATTTGAATGGCTCAAGAAGTATTTTGAATACGCTTACAAAAGTCGGTCATCATAACAAATGAGAGATCATAGATACCAAAAAATGCATTTGGATATTCGCTAGTATTTAGCGGTTCTTTCTTCTAAGTACAAGGATTCAGAAAGAAAATAAAAAGTCGCCACGAATTTTGTTTTAAAATAAATGTTTGTTGCTTTTTTATCGCCAAAAAAATAAAAATTGTGCAGTAGACAACAGCAAAGGTTCAGAACACGTATAAACTTCTCAAACATATGGGAGGGTAGAATTCCAAGGCTTGAAGTACACACCTGTGCAACAACAGAATACACCGAAAGGTGAAATTCCGAGATGGGGGTCTAAATAGTTCCATAGAAGAACATATAAAGCCATGAATCAGGGAAGATCATATCCTTCAGGTAAAAGAACGAGTTTTAATTATTTTGCAATATACTTTTTCTTACGACTGGACTTTAGCTATATTGAGAGTAGCTAAATTCCACAATGAAAAGAGAAAGAGAGAGAGAGGAAAGTAAAACAGGTTCCAGAACTCGTTTGAGAGTACGGTGGAAGCGATAATAGAACGAAAACAAGAAAGGACTGAGGTGGACTCGTGGAGTGTAAGACAAGCAATAGAGAGGGAATGAGCGAAAAACAAAGGAAGTGTTCTTCAATAGAGACCGCATCCTCTGAGGTTGTTGGCAATGATGACGTCAGTGACGGCGTCGAAGACAAACTGAATGTTGGTGGTATCTGTGGCGCAGGTCATGTGGCAGTAGATTTCCTTGGTGGTGGATTTGTTCTTTGCTTCGAATTGAGCCTGTATGTAGGCTGCTGCTTCACCGTAATCCTGAGCACCTGTACAAAAAACAGAAAACAATCATGTAAGTATTCTCCAAAGGAAACATTAAAAAATAATCTCAGAGGAATCGGTTTCAAAAGAGCTTTCTGAAAATCAATATAAGCTTTATGCTAATTTGTATTCTTTAAAAAAAAATCTTTTCTTTATTGAATTTATGGTTCTTAATTCTTGAATTTATCCTTGTAATAAAACTAAATCTAATTATTTTAAAATAAGCTAACAATGCCCAAATTATATGATTTCACAGTTTTTTGATCAGTTTGAGGATTCCACTCTAATCAATCAAACTACGTCTAGTCTTTTTACGTTTAGCAAAAGACACCCCAAAAATTATTTTGGCGAAACAATTAGTTTTTAAATAATGCATAAAAATTTCAAAAAATTAAAAAAAAGTTTCCATTATTTCTACAAATCTAAAATATTTTAAAACTGTTTTTATTTAAGGAGTCGAAATATTTTAGAGTTGCTCAACATATCATTGGATTTCGTAAGTAAATATATTTAAATTTTTGAAACTCCTTCAATAGAAATATATGATACATTTTAATTGAATTGTGTGGAGCATTTAGTAACAAGTTACAGATAAATAACAATACTGGCTTATTTTGTAAAGAAATAAGCATATTTTCATATACAGTTTAATATTTTATCAACAATCTTTTAAAACAGTGATATTGGGTTTTTCTTCTAAAAATGTAATGCAGTAATGTATATTATAGCTTTAATTATTAATTCTAAACATATGCAAGCAAATAAACAAAAATTTCATAATAAACGTTATAGCTTAATTCACATATTGAAATTTGGATATTCATAAATGAAATTGAATATTAATAAATGCAATAAACTTGTGGCATCATATATTTAGTTAAAAATATAAAAATAAATATTAACTTATCAGAAATAAATTAATAATAATATATTGGCAATAAATTTATATTAAAGCTAATACCTTACATATTTCCATAATTAATGGGTTTTTTGTTTTGAAATAATTTAAGTAAAATTGAATTGCATAGAAAGAGACTAAATAATGGGAATTAATTTTTAAAATACTCAAATCCTCTTGTTAAATTAGTTATATTTACTTATCATATTAACAATCTACAAAATTATTTAAATATAAAGTGATGAAAACATTTAAATTTAATCAAAATTGTTCTTAACTTACAAAATTTAGTAAATTAAAATTTTGTATTATATATTCAGTTTTGTAGTCTGTTTTTATCATGTAATTTTTATGAATTCAAAAATTAAATAAAAAATATTATTCATATGTTATTTTTTTAAATCTATACTACTAAATTTTAGAGTTATTTGAATAACAAATTTCACATGAAAACTGGATTTAAACTAAATATTTCAGTGCATAAATAAAATATATTTTATATTATTAATAATCGGGCTCTAATTTTACTGATGGAAATATTTTTTAAATGCATATTTCATAATTTGTACTAATTTGTGTGTGTGTATGGCCTAATTTGTATTTTTTAAATTCAAACATGAGAATACTTATCAAAATAAATGGTTAACTAACCATAAGAAATGAAATTTCCAATTAAAATAAAAATTATCTGCAGCAAGTAAATAAAAAAATTAAACAAATAAAGAATACTTTAACTTATTTAAATAACTATTGCCTATAATATCGATCTTCTGTCATAACAGTAAAATTGCTTTATTATAATTAAAATTTATTTTAATGAATATAATAACACAATAAACTAATATTCCGAGATTTATAAAATTTGGAATAAAGAAATTTCAGTAGTGTAATGTTCAATAATTAATTTCAAAATTTAACCTGCTAAAATAAAATAGTATTTTCATATACATATTAAAATATTATGAAACTATATATAAAAAATATTAAAAAATCCTATATGGATAAGATAATATCAAAAATTTGAAAAATCATACTTATTTTTAATAAAAAATATTTAGTGATAAAGACATTTAAAATTAAAATTTGTCAAAACAATGATTTAAGGATGATGTTAGTCGATTATCATAACAGCAGGAAAGAGAAAAATCTAGCTACCAAGAATATGTAAAAAGTTGCTTTAAATTAAAGTATATAATTTTTTACACGCTATTATATGTTTACGTATATCTACTATTCTATATTTTATGGGAAGGCTCCAAATAATAATATTTATATTAAAATGCTTTATAATTATTTTAGAAGAAAAACTCACTCCTACATTATATCATTAGTATTTAAAAATTAATTAAATATTAAATAAAAATGCAAAAAATAGAATTTGCAAAATAGACTAGAGATATATCAAAATAAACAAATTATGGCACATTATTCACAAAGATAAACGTAAAATAGAAATTTATTTTTATTTAAATTATTATATATTTTTTCTATTCGATAGTCTTGATAGAACAATAAGAATGAATTTTTAATCATATTTAAGGTTAAAATGATATAATTTTTAACCGTTCATTCAAAGACACAAATAAACACATATAATTTAATAATTCAAATTAATGACATTACATATTTAATTAAATGATCTCACTCTGCTGTAGATGTTCATTTTTACTAACCTCAAATTTACGAATATTCACGATTTTAAGAACTTGTGTCGCATTTCTAACGTGGTTCCGCTGACATATGAAAATTTTAATTCGAATTTACTTAATAAAATATCGTTTCTTCGTATTCATATTCATGCCTCTTTCGTTTGTATTATTTTTATACTCTGTTTTTTAATTTTTTGTTCAATTTTTCATTTTATTGGATCAATTTTATCATTGAAGAAACGTAAGTCCTTCGAATTATGGCACAGCTGATGCTGAAATTTCTGATTTTTTTAAGCAAGGGTGGAAATTTTCCCATTTAATCTAAGTCCTTGTCTTACAGATCATACATCAGAGTACAATCAATACATTGAAGTTGAAAGGTACATTTTCAAGGAGAAATCATTCCTTGAAATCGACTTCCGAAATTTACTTTGCAGGAGCAATGCGCTTGCCAATCTAGGCTTTAATTGATGTTGCAGAAAAAAATATCTTGGGCCTTTTGACCTACAGAATTTTTAACACTGTAATTTAAGAAAGCCAAGAACATTAACATGGCGACTTTAGAGAGCATGAGTTACTCATCGATGAACTTCCAGAAAGAACTCGACTGCTGCTCGAAATTTTCTTTTAAATGTGGACTCAGATGTAATTCGCACTAAAGAACTATTGCATAATTAAATGATTGCGAAAATAGTGTGAATGGGAATTTAAAATCAGCTTTAATGTATAGAACAAAAAGAGAAAATGACGAAGCTGCAAACAAAGCAGATAAATGGCTTATAAGATTGAGATATTTTAAGGAAAAGAAAAAGAGGAAAATGCTACTGTATATAGAAAATTGTAGAAAAATCGGTTCCTTTAAATGTAATTTTAAAACAGAAAAATATGTAATTAATTTGCAAGAACTTTCAAATAAAATCAAAGTAAAATATGCATGAATTTCATTTTATCTCACTGTTATGTGAATAATATAAATTATAAAAGGCAATTTCATTTTGCTGATGTTTCTTAAAAAATTAAATAATTTTGATATTTTTAATGATTTTTATTCCTTAATAATTTTTACTAATAATACTTTAATTATAAAAATTGAACAATTTGGTAAAATAAATTATCTTTAGGATCAATCTATTTTACCAACAGTTGACTTTATGGCTCCTTACGAAATAAAAAAAGAGCATTAGTATATTAAAAACGCATTTAGAGTTTAAATGGTTGATTTCATAGTTTCTTTCATAAAACTCAACTTCGTTATTGCGTGTCTATAAATAAAAATGATTTCAAATTTGTTTTATTTTAGATTTTTATAATTCGCATACTAAGGTAAACTTTCCCTAAAATTTTGACAAACCAAATCTCATATTTCAATCTTGCAAAAAAAGGTTCGTGTAATTATGATATCGTCTTAAGCATGATAATTTTGTCTTAAAAAATAAAATAAAGACGTACCAGTGTATTCGGGGAAACAAATGGTGAGAGGAGACTTTCGAATTTTTTCTTCAAAAAGATCCTTCTTGTTGAGGAAGAGGATAATCGAAGTATCTGTGAACCACTTGTTGTTACAAATGGAGTCAAAGAGCTTCAGACTTTCCTGCATCCGGTTCTGTGAAAACAAAGGAAAACCCAACGTTAATTCATTTTTCAAAAGTCACAAATACTGATGTATTTCCATTACAACTAAACAAAAAATTGACAAGAATTATAAAGCATAAAATAAGAAATAAAATTGCTCTAGAAAGTAAGTTTTAAAAAAATTGTTCGTTATTTTGCCTTTGGAGTAGGGAATAATAAGACAACATCTCTTTAGTTTAAAAATTTTAAGTAAAGAAAAACGATGCAGACATTAATATATTAAAAGTACAAAAAAATAAGAAAGATAACGAGTATGCCATTAAAACTGTTTTATTTGGAATCAGGCGATTTTCTTCTATCTAGAAAATTTATATTTTAAAAGAAGTAAAGAGTCAATAAACAAATATTTGCTTTTTGAAAAGTTATATAATTGTCTCTAAACAATTGTCTAGATATGGTCATTGCAAGTGAAAGATTTGAGATATTGGATAAAATTTTGATCAGGTTTCATAAGCTGTCAGGTAATCCTGCTAACAAGATTGAATATCTAAATCATTTGCAAATGCTCTTAAAGCCTTTCAGAAAAATTAATTGAATTATATCCAATATCGAACTACTTTAAAGAAGCAGTATATTTATAATAAAGCACTATGTTCAAGACAAGCATGAACCTCACAAAACAGCCGAACATAGAGCATAATATATTATCAGTGCTTAAATTTATCATTTTTGATATATGAATAATTCAATAAAATTTATTGAGAAGAAGCTATTGGTTTAAGTTTCCAAATTATTCAATGTTTTTATTGAACGTCGGTGCCAACAAGTTTTTCAAATCTATGTTTATAAAACTTTTTGCGCTGATTTATGTAAACCAAGCTTGAACTTTATCAGAATAAGTAATTATTCCTTTTTATTTAGTATGTAATTGATATTTATCTGTTTTTGACAAATTAAAAATATCTTTTTCAAATTTGCTTGTAATTTTCTTATTGACTCGTATAAATATTGTACATATTGCGATTAAAAGTGTGAATTACTTTTGGAGTTTCTTTTTGGAAATTTCAAACACTTTTGATAATTTTAATTTTTAGATACTTTTCTTATCTATCAACAGTTATAATTCCAAATAAAATGAAAATTATCACCTCATATATATATATGTATATATATATATATATATATATATATATATATATATATATATATATATATATATATATATATATATATATATATATATATATATATATATATATATATATATATATATATATATATATATATATATATATATATATATATATATATATATATATATATATATATATATATATATATATATATATATATATATATATATATATATATATATATATATATATATATATATATATATATATACTCACATTTAATTTAATGAGTACCAATAAATAAAATTTTATTGCAGTTATATTTGTAATTAATTTATTGCTGTTTTTATTGGAAAATTGAGTTTAAAATTCTTAAGATAGTATAAATATCTACATTTATATGGTTTGTGTAACTCTTAGTCACTAATCACTACAAAATAGAATATAGATTTTACAGAAAACCTATATATACGTATGTAAAAAAATGAAAAATACATTCCATCAATATTCTCTTAAGAAAAGGATGCTACTCCGCGAAAGGCAGTAAAAATTTATGAAAATTTAGAGCCTTATTAAATGTTACATAGTTATAATGAATCATTCGAACAATCATCGGATTTCGTCGTTGAAGTATTTAAATTATATTAAATGTATGATATGTTTTGAACCTTGAAGTATATTTTTACGTAAATTCATAACTCCGTTTCTCTACTGCATTAAATTCTATCGTAATTATTTTATAAATATATTACGATATTTTTTATTATTTGATGTTAGTGCTGTTTCATTCCTTCTTTTTTTCTGAGTCCCTTAATCATTTTTAGTCAAGTTTAGTTGCCCAAAGCATTATTAATTATTCAAGTTAATTCTACTGACGTAGTATTTAGAAAATATATCTTTAATACAAAAAAAAATACTCACACAGTTTAAGTAACAGAATCCATTTATGCATAGCTCCAGATATTAAAGTAAGTAGAAAGTTTAATGGCTCATCATTAAGCATAGTCATGTCTTAAGAAGATATAAAAATTTTTTATTTCTGCTAATTTTTTTCCTTCTATTATCATTTTCAACTATTTATGATTAATAGATTAATATGGTTTGCTGTATTTTTAGATTTTAAAGTTTAATCTTGTTGAAGTTATAAGCAATTTCAACACCTTATCTGTTTTGTTTTTTTTTAAATTTTTTTAGAGAAAGTTTTTTATTTCAAAACTAAATTTCGTAATCTTCCAATAGAAGCAGTTATTGCATGTTTTATAAAAAAGATAAAACTAAGTTTTTTTGGAAAATTCTCCATCTTCAGAAGAGAATTTTAAAATTGTTTTTTAACATAAGAGCATAAATAATTCAACTAGTAATTTTGTAATTTTTGCTATATATTTTAGAGATTTTAAATTTCACTTTTAAATATTTTGAAATTAATATCGATGATATTTCAGTTTTAATATTACAGTAAAAATAATACAAGAAAGAAATTGTTTTTATTTTTAAAATTTTTTGAAGAAAAAGTATATTTTAACCAAAAAGATCTTATTTTCAATCTAAGTGAGAGAAATATATTTCACTGTTGTTATTATTAAGAATGTTGAATCATACCTTATTTGATTTTGGGAAATTTATTGAAAAACAGTAATATTTTAAATTTATTCAGAGCTTCTTAATTTACAATAAATAACATAATATGATTAGAATAAAACTGTTGTTACTTTACAATAAGTAATATAATGCAATTATTTTTACATAGTATATAATCAGGATGAAATTTTTGTTCTCAAATAGAAGCTCTTAAAAGAAGTCATGATATCAGTACATTTTTTTCACCATTATTCTAGTGATTTATTAAATTATGATATGTTGTTTTTGAAATAATATTAATAAGCTTATCCCATAAATTCTATTGTTACAAGTTAAGAAATAAAAGTTTTGCAGTTTTTTGTTTTAACAGTGGATGAAGAAAGAATAAGTGCGCAAATTAGAGTATCAAGTGGTTTAAGATTTATTGCTGGAAAAAAGGGATACAGATCGTCATTATAAAATCATATTAACAGCGCACTTTCATCAACTGTTGCTGTTGCACCAGCACGCATCACTGTACTTAGCCCTGAGTTAGGTTCTACCAGTTAAATAGAAGTAGCCGGATGGAGTCTTCTTGATTTTGAAGCAGGGACCAAGCAAAAGACCCCCAATACTTGGCCTGCCACCCCCAGAGCTATCATTTCACTTGGAGGACATTGCGACCATTTCAACGTGCCCCAGCCGCCATTAAAGAACACAACGGATCTTCGGTTAAGCCTGGATTCCAACTCATTACTTTCTGATAATGAGAATGACGCCTTAACCAACAAGGCCACCTCGGCCTCTTTCATCAACTGTAATTCGTACGGCTTCTTTGTAACTTCAAAGTAGCTTATCAGCAGCTAAATCAAATCGCCCAATGTCAAATGTTTAGAGATAGCACTATGAATGAAGGAGCTTCAAAGTATTTGTTTCATATCAAAAATTCTTTATTGGAAAATTCAACCAAGAACTCGCGGACTTATTTATGTATAAAATGTTCAAGTTTTACCTCAGGAGGAATGCATGGCTGAAGACATGTTGATAGAAGGTTGCGGATGCTGATGGAGATTATTTCAAGAACTAACAATAGGCTAAAGTCAGTTTCATTTTAGTTTGTTGTAATGATTTCTTTTTGATCATAAAAAATAAGTAAGTCATTTTCTTATTGTCTATTAAAATGAAAAGAATATTGATTACTTTATTTCTAACGTAGCAATATTTGATTTTAAATGATATTTATTTTATTTTGATACAAAAAATTAAATTTGGAATTCTTTTACTTATGTAAAAAGTTTAAATTTTATTTTGGCCCTAACTTTACTACCAATTTTCATTTTGGCGAAATTCTGATATGTTATCGATTTTGAAAGCTTCAAAGAAATTCATATTTATGTAATATTTACTATCAAAAGTTTATTGCAATTTTTATTTTAATAATGCAACTAATACATTTCAATTCTCTTAAAAAACTCATTATAATGAAGCTGTATAGAGTTCATTTATATTTGTAAACGAATTGGCATTTTTAAAGTATCATATAATTGAAAAACAAAACCATATCAGGCGTATTTAATGTTCAATGACAAATAAACTTTCTCAAAATGTCTCATTGAGAATAAAAATAATTTGTCAGAATTACACAGTGAAAAATCTCTTTAAAAAATGCAAGAAACTTTTGTCCGTTTTACCAAGAAACGTAAAAGAAATTATATCGCTTTTTCATCCGCTCAGATTCAATCAAATTTTCAAAATAGCTTTATTGAGTTGTGATTGGGCTAATCATTAACGGACAAGAATTTCCCACCAATCAGAATTGCGCTTAAGAAAAACTCACAGTCGTCTCATCTTCATGCAATACTTGATCGTATTCGCTCATAGCTACGCAAAAGATGATCGCAGTTACATCTTCAAAGCAGTGGATCCATTTTTTCCTCTCCGATCGTTGACCACCGACATCGAATAACCTGGGTAACGGAAAAGCAAGGCATTAACATTACTATAATTCAATATTTTTATAAATACAATATTATAATCTAAATCCATAACAGTAATAATAATCAGATTTCATTTATAAAAATAAAAATTAACAAATTTCCACTACAAGATGAAGCAAATTTTGCAAATAAATCAAATTTTAAAGTAAGTAATTAATATTGAACAAAATGAAGAAGCTACTGAAAATTTTTAGATTGATTCTATGAATAATGAAAACCATATTAAATATTTGTTTCAAATTTTGAAAAATTATTGGGCAATATCTATCATAAATTATATTTTCGGTACGTTATTGAGTTCATTAGGGAATATTATTAATGTACTACTCCCATTTTACACAAGTTATCTTTTACTCAGAAAAATTGTCTAATATTTCATAAAAACAGTAATGTGAAGCTTAGAATACCAAATGTCAATATCATAATTTGTTTTCATTTATAATAATTTAAATTTTTATTTAATTAGTAATTCCTTATGATTTATGTATACTTTCAGACATCTCAGTTTTTTATTAACATTTCCTTAAGGTAATTGACATGTATTAAATATTTACTTATGTAGCAAAACCATTTTATCAAAATTTACAACCATCAAAAATTTAGTTGACATCGATTGGTAAAAAGAACCATAAACAATGAGTAGAATTCAAACCGTCATAAAATGATGTATTGAGAAATATTAAGCCCTCGAATTAAATATGAATTTTACGTTCCATGCTTCTGTATAATTTTGTAACTGTTCATGTTTTGTGATGATATGGAAATAAATATTTTTTAAAACTACCTGGAGTTGTTTTTATTCCAAGAACGGTTACAATTGTAATCGTTCTGATTACTTTGCATTTTATTACTAAAAGAAAATTTTTCTGTATTTTACTATATTTTTATATTTATTGCATTAGCATTTGGATATCGATTTGTGTAACAAAAATATCTGTTACGAAACAAAGCCCCATATAATAGGAATCTTTTTATCATTTAATTAAACATAAATAATCAAATTTGTATCATAAATGTAAAATATATTTTAAAAATGTGTTGAACCCATTTATCATAGATTTGATCATACATTTATCACATAAAAATTTGTGTTTGTATTTTCCATATTGCATATATACTTATTGTAAATGAGATTATTTATATCAGATAGTATCATTCAAATTTGGCTACACAGCAATAAGATTTTCTATTTTACATATTTCAGTTGTAAATAACAATTATAAATGTTTTATTAAAGATAAACAAGGGGAAAGTTTTAAAAAGTTTACAGTACAGAAATAGATTTATTTAGATTCAACAAATTTTATGACAATCAATGGAATTTTAAAAAATTTTGCAAAAAATTGAAAATTACATCGAGAATTCTTAACAGTTCTAAAAAATGATACAAAAATATCAGAAAAATTGATTATAAATAGGTAAAAGAATGCCGTTAAAATATTTTCTAGCATTAAATAGTTTATCAATTAATAATTTTTTGTTTTAAACTTGTAAAATTTTTCCCTTGATGGTTACACATCAAAGAGTTTTATATGTCACGAAATAATCCTTAAACCTATTTTTGTAGCAAATATAGTTACATAGTAAACTTTTTAACAAACAACAGAAATCAATTTCAATATCATTATGGTGATTTTTATATGATTACACATTTGTCGATACCGAGGGAAAAAAACTTGCCAATAAAGCGTTAGCCGGTAATTATTGAAATCATTTTTAGGAAACTAAAATTTAAAGTTTCATACATTTTAATTTCTAATTAATATTGAAATTTAAAAATTATTTATATTTTAATTTCTTGTATATGATTTCTGACTTTAAGTTTACATAATAAGAATTATTACTAACATTATCTTAATCTAAGATTATCACATTAAATTAATAAAATCTGTCATAAAGTGTTGTCAACAGATATAAATAAAGGATATAAATTTTAATACGAAATTTATATTTAAATAGTACTTTTCCTTCAGTAGGATCCATATATAAAATCAAAATAGAGTATTGAAGCTAGAGAGAATCGTCAAACCAAAATGCCCAGAAATGACTCAATGAAAGGTATAAGATGATATGCATTATTTTAATTAAATTAATCTAAGTTGCTTAAAATATAAAAAGATATTAAATAAATCACTGTAAATGTACATTTGAATCGGAAATATGTTTTTTTATTTAAAATTGAAAAATTCTTAAAAAACTTTATAGTTTAAATATTATTACTAGGTTTGATTCGTTTTTCTTGTGAGTCTGATTAAGCAAAAGTACCATTGTCATAACTAAAATGTTCAGAAAGTCAAAAAATATACTTGAAATTTAAATTCTTGAATGAGAAATGAACTTCTACGATTCCAGTAGTTTTTACTCGCGTTCTGAGAATATCTTGTTCTGTTGGCATATAATCCTTCTTACATAAACGGTCCAAATCGTCCAGGAAACTGGAATGATAAAATATGAAATATAATAAAAATTCATGTAAAGATTATAAACATAATATTAAAATTACATTCATTAGTTAGTTATATTAACATTTTTATTTAGAGATTCTTACAAAGATATTTTGTTCAAGAAATCAATTAATTTATGTAAGCATTTTACGTTTAGATTAAACATAATTTACATCTTATATCAAAGACTAATAAGCTTTATTAAAGCTTATTAGTCTTTGATATAAGATGTAAATTATATTTTGTTAGTTAAAATATTTTTGCAATTTGAGTTTTTAATTACTAAACATGAATTTGTTTTTTAATTATTCAAGTTCAATAGAGCTTAAAATTTAAGAAAATTAATATTGCATAAATAATACTGCAGACATTCAGATATATCTTTAAAAATATAATTAAAAATAATGCGGCAATTTTTTACATTTTATATGTAAATAAATTATAAAATTAATAAAATGATTTATTCATTATAAATCTGCTGATTTATGAAAATTACCAGCAGTTGTACTTTAAAAAATTCAATATTTTCTTGAATTTGAATTTAAAGAAAAATTCTGATACCATGGAAATATCTCGCATTTTTTAAAATTTTCAAATCAAAGCTAAAAGGAAATTAAGTTAAAATATTTAATATAAATATTTAGTTGAAATTAAATGTAAAAACTGAGTCACATGAAAGAGTTCTTTTGAATGTAATACACAATTTTTAGCATGCAATCAAGAAATTGGTTGAAGAAAAATAATTCGAGAAGTTTTATTTTTACGTGGGAATTATATTACTTTTGAATCTTAATAATGAAATCTCGAGGGAATCAGAATTACTAAGAGATTTAAAAGGATTTAGAGGGAATTCAAGGATGATTCCTATAATGGCAGTTTGGTGTAATTGTCCTCTATTGCCCTTAAAATTTAAGTGATTTTCGAGGACAGTTTAAAGAGAAATACCGAGAATTTTTGTAAAAATATTGAGCTTTACTGCTGATATGTTTTATCAGAATTGTATAAAAATATTATGCACATAACTCCATGCTAAAACATTGGTCTCTATAAATTCAGTTATAAAACTGTAACTTCAAATTAAATATGACAGTTAAAGAAAAAATATTTTTTCATCTTAAGTGAATGACTAATCAACAAATTTGTTACAATAAAATAAATTCACACTTGTTAAATTTCGGAATTTAAATACATAGATATTTTTCAAAAATGATCCAAAAGATTTAAGTTGACAAAATAAATAAACAAAAAATAAAAAATTATAATTTTTCAAATCTTAATATCCCAGGAGCCATTCGTGGATTTCAATGGCGCACATCAACTAATAGAATTTTCTTTTCAAATTTCTTACTGCAGAGAGAGAAGTGATTTGCAAAATGATTTTGGAAACTGAATATTAGAATAATAAATTCAATAATTTCTTCAGCTATTTTCGAGAAGTAGTATATTGTCTGTCAAATCAACCCTATTCCAAATTCTTAGAAGAAATAGAGATAAGGAAAAAATATTTCAAGTTTTTAACTGGTAAAACTTCTTTAATACAATAACAACTAAGCCTAAATTTATTGATATTTTAAAACTAGTGCCCTCTTGGCGAAAGTTTGATGCATTTTGGCATCATATTTCTTGGCAATTTTTCAATAAAATGAAGATTCTCTCAATATTTTCAAATTATATCTACTTATATTGCATGATATGAATTTTCAATGCTAACCATAACTTGCCACTTTCTTATATCTTATCAGCTATTTATCAGAAAAGGAGTAAAAGAAGCTGGCTATCGCCAAAAGAACAGTTATTCAAAATTCTATAGTTGTTTAATTTTGGTTTTGGCAGACTGACACTGATATGAGACATTGTATGAAATAGTTTTAAAAAATAAGATATTTATTTTTGTTTAAGCTGACAAGAATATTTTAGAAGTAAATTTATTCTCCTCCTCACGCTCAATAATTTTTTTTCAACACACACACATATCACATTACTTCCCTTTACATATACTCCATAAAAATTATTTGGACATTTTCAAGTATTAAGCACCAGCAATAAACTGAATTTTTCAAATTAGCAAATTAAATAAGCACATATTTGCTCATCCTTGTGGTTAAAAGCATAAAAAAATGAAATATATTTTACAACAAATGATTATATTAACTGCGTATAAAGTCGATATACATTTGTGTAAGAATCCCACATAAATATTTTTATGAAGTTGTCAGAAATCATCTTAAAAATTTGTCTTACTAGTTAATTTTCCTACTCTTATGTTTATAAAATTCAAAGATTTTTTAAAATCTATATTAAATATCTATCTTATCTCTATCTATATGATATCTATCGAATCTATATTAAATAGATGTTTCAGTGAATGCTATAGATTTGTACGTAAAAACATTTTGCCATTCGCAGTTCATATACATATAGACATATATTCATTTTTAGGGACTTCAGCCTTAGCCAAAGGGGAGCTTAAATGTTTATATATATATATATATATATATATATATATATATATATATATATATATATATATATATATATATATATATATATATATATATATATATATATATATATATATATATATATATATATATATATACATATATATATATATATATATTTATCTATATATATATATATACAGGATGTTTCTTACATGAATGAAGTTATATAGAAGACCTTGTCAAGTATTCACCCCTATATTTAACTAAGCGTTCAAATAATTTTAATCTAAAGGTATATACTTGATTTTATATTTTCATTAAAGAATGTTTTCGAATAAATATATGTACACCACAAAAATAAATTTTAAATGACCCGGAGATTTATTATAAATTTCTAAATAATATATAACTAAAAATTTATCCTTTTTTCCCTTAAACAATAGTTAAAATCTGCTCACTGATCATGCTTATAACTTTCTCGTGACTTTTTTTATTAATTTATGTTTTTCACTATACCTCTACAGTCCATTTGTATTACCGTTACAGAATGCTAATATTTTATATCTGAAACATTTATTCTACAATCTATTACATGCGCTTTTCTCTCTCTCTCTATTCTTTAAATTAGAGAGAAAAACACACATAATGCATTTCACTTCACTCGTACATATTAATTGCTTATTGTAATATATATTTTTGACAAAAGACTTTATCCGTAAACAAAACTAAATCAAATTACTGAAAAGAATTTAGAAACCTAATCCCAAGAAGTGGGTGAATGAAATAAATTGAAAAAGTTCAACTTCAATGATATCTATCTCAAAGAGGAATGGAAAAGCATCTATTTTAAAAAGATACATATTTGCAAAATGAGTTTATATAATTTATTTAATATTTTGTTTAAAAAATTAATTTATTCTTAAAAAATAATAAAAAATACTCTTTTTTTATTCTTTAGCTGAAATTTCTAACAATTAAAGATTCAGAATCTGTGCTTGAGTTTATTGACTGTACAATTATTCTGAAAAGACTGGGTATTTGTGGGTTTTATTTCACATACAAAGATTTTCAAACATCGATATTTCACTTGTTTTGTTTGTCAAATAAATAAAACGAATAACTAATAAATGTTACTGATAAGATAATCATGTAATTCGGATAACATTCTCATCGAACAAGTGGGTTGTTTGAATGGACATTAATTTTTAAATTAGGACGGTTGTATATTTCTGGAATATTTGTAAAGCTATTAAATTTTACGCCTGTTAATTTAATTAATAAGTACGAAAATCTATAAAATAAAAAACAAAAATATACAAAAACAACATTATTTGTTGTCACAAGTTTGTTAAATGGTCTGGATTATAAGAATTTAATAGTGATAAAGTAAAATTTTATTATTATTTCAAATCAAGATCTGTTTTTTTTCCATTTTATTTAATTCTCTTGTACAAGAATCTCCTAAATTAAAAAAAATTCTTAAGGAAAACTCTGAATTATAAAAAATTCCTCCCTCATACATTTGCTCCTATAAGTGGATTTATTATCCATTACTGTATTATTTTCTTTAATATGAAAGAGAAAAAACTAATTTATCATTTAATAAGCCCATAATGTTTTGTTGCGAATTTTGGATTTTCAGATTTCTGGCATTTCATTTTGTGTAATTATTTTAGTTTTCATAAATAATAGTTGCATTTTATACATCCTATAATTTTTCTTCAAATATTCCAAATATTTTTAATTTGTTAGCTTAAAAAAAATTAAAGTCACACAAAGCGTGGTTATAGATCCAAGGATGAAACCAGATAATCCTCAACAACAATCATTATAACATAATGTGTTTAAAGAATAGATCATTACGCTATAAAGATGTAAAGTGGAAACTGATGTTGATTGCTTAAATACTTCTTAAGCAAAATTATTAATGAAAACCATATTCATATTCTTTTGCCAATGCTTCTCTATTTTTATTATTTTGTAATGTTTAATAATTAAAATATATTATTTAATAATTAAAATACCAAATGTACATAAATGTTAAGCATCATGCAAAGTAATTAAAAAAGTTTACATGGCCGATATTAGCTATCACGTGATTTTCTTTTCTCAAATGCTTAACTTTTTGAATTAAACATCGAGTTTAACCACAAATAATTCAATTTTTCATTTATATAACTCTACATACGTTAAATAATCAGAAATTTCGATTTAACATTAGCGATTTTTTATTTAACAAGTAAAAAAAAACGAAATAAAAATTTTTCTTAAATGTTTTAACGGTTTGCTTTATTTAAAAAAATTCCAACTATTTAAAAATATTTATAAGAATATTCCTCAACACAAGCACTTAATGATAATGTGACACTGTTATCAGCTATTCAAATGAACAAAAAATGTGTTCTTCATTCATATATAAAATTTATTCATTTTGTTTTGTGTTTTGAAAAATATGATAATAATTTCCCTATAGTTTTAAGCTATATATGAATCTTCCAATTCTCTGAGATATTAGCAAGATACTGCGTATTATCAAACAGTATATAAACGAAATTTTGCTTGAATGTAATGCATAACTCATTTATAAATTAAAATTACTCATTATTCGAAGTAAAATAAAAAACATCTTGATAACCAATCATTTCCTTACTTCATCGCATTTGAATAACATTGCCAGTTACCGTGCAATGAATTCATGGACTACAAGGATTTGCCATTTCACGTGCAGTTAAAGATCAGAAAAGAGGTTACTCACTATTTGGCGCTATCGTTGAGCTGGTACTCGTTGGATCGTCCGAAACATTCCTGGACCCCCGAGTCCACCCAGAGCCTCTTCATTGCCAGAGTGAGTTCTTCTGAAAAGGGCTCAGTATCTTCCATCCTAGATACGACATCAAATACCATTTTTCCGTCAGCCTGCAAATGTGGTTCATCAGAATGAGAATACATTGAAATGATGATAAAATCAACAAAATATTTTATTGGTAGGCTATATTATCAAATGTTAAAATTCGAAAATTGTAATTCAAAATTTAACAAGAGCTCAAAAATACAAAGGTCAATGCAAATGACCTTGAACCAATGTGAAAGAACTGTGAGATTATTATGTGGAATAAAATGCATAAGTATTGTTCACAAACTATTTGAGAAACATCAATGAAAGTATTATTCTTTTTTATTTTACAGATATACAAAAAATCATTTATATGGTTGCATACTATTTTTTAAGAACCTTATACCACTACAACGTAACATATTTCCTCAGGTTCATTACAAAAAATTTTTATTAGCAACCATAAGGAATGGCTTGTAATATTTAACATCAATGTCAAATATTTAAGAAAATTCCATTCATTATAAAAATATATCATTGCACTAGAAATTAATGGCAAAGTGTGAAAATAAATTAGTCTTCTTTATAAACTATCATATCAAGAAAGGGCTCCATTAATCTGTTTCTGCAGTATTGATAAGACTATATTAGATTTATTTTATGACATAAATTGTGGATAGTATATTGTTTCCTAACTAATACATACTAAAACTAATATCAATTAAGTTGAAACACAATGGAGCATCAAAAAACAAATTGAAATAAAGCGTCAGAATTCTATAAGCTCGTCTATTTAATCTCAAGTACAAAGCCAATGAAAAATATAAAAAATATAATGTTTTAATATAATTATATAATTTAAGATCTATCCATCCAATATAAATAACGCGATAGCAAAAAAGTATATATATATATATATATATATATATATATATATATATATATATATATATATATATATATATATATATATATATATATATATATATATATATATATATATATATATATATATATATATATATATATATATATATATATATATATATATATATATATATATATATATATATATATATATATATATATATATATATATATATAAACAAGAGTTCTTTGAAATTATATAAGGAATTTGCATTAAGGAAAAGTATTTAATTTATTGTAAACAGTATAATTATTTTTTCAGAGATTTCAAGATTTTAAATCTAACCTAAAAGAAAGAAAACAATATTTAAGAGTTGATACAAATATACTAATTAATATAAACATTTACTGCATATTAGTTTTTACTACAGTTTAACTCTTCAATAACACCATTCGTTTCTTGCAATTCATTCGCATTTTTATATTAAGTCATTAAATACTAACAATATTTAATAATTACTAAATATTTGAAATAAATTATCAATAGTTTCAAATTAATAAATTATAAATCTTAAAAGTTTTTAGCACAATTAGAAATGGATTTATTATTTTTAGCTTAATACAGAATGTAAGTTTTAGAAAATAAACATAAAAGTATAGAAATTTGAAATACCTGTCGGGTAAACATTTTAAGTATTATGAAATGTACGCTAAATAACAGCATGATAAAATTGGGATAAGAATTTAAATATGGGTAACTGTGTGTGTGTGTCATAACAATTTCTATTAACTCATGTAACAAGTCAACATTATTATTTAATGACGACAATTTTCTTTGATTAATTGTCTAAGTGAGTCCTCAATTTTCGGTCATTGACGTTTGAAATAGCTTCTTCACTCAATACTTCAGAATGAAACGAACACACGTCATTTCTGATTTCATTTCCTATAAGATCTAATCAATATATTTCATCGATAGCAAAATCATTATTACGAGTCGAGAACAGAAGCCGGCTTTACAGGTCACCTGAAAACTTGGCAATCTGCCAAGCAAAAGTGTTTCGGAAAAATTGCAGTTTTGCGCCTTTTAGAATGGCAACCGGCTATCAAACTCTGTTGCATCAAAGGAAAGGAATAAGAAAAAAAATAGCTTCCTACTTTTTATTTTTGTTGTTAGTTTGAAATGTTACTTGTGAATGTAAAACCAATAAAAAAATGAAAGTTAAGTTTAAAATTTAAAAAAAAATTATATAATGAGAAAATTGACGCTACAAAAGCGTTCGTTTTAAAGTGTTTTTAATTGGAATGTATCCTTTCAATACAATAATTATTATTTGTGTTTCGTACATATATTAGGATCAATAATTCAAAATATCAGCTTTCTTGAGTTATTTTCATCAAGAGTTCACCAAAAATCATTTAGAGAAGAATAAAAATGTCTCAATTAAACACCGAATCCAACAAACCCAAATTTGAATAACTCCCAATATGCGAGCATACTTAGCTGTATTTCAAATTAATTTTAACAAAGTGATATTAATTATGCTAATATAATAAAATATTTCTTTGCATATTTATTCTCAGTTTTAATTTAATTATCTTTTTCTGAACTGTGTTCACATATTTTCCTTATTTTATACAAATTTGAATTTTTACTTTACTTACATATTTTAATAATAAGGAATATTTTGGCTTACATACTTTATATTCTTATTGTGTTTATGTAAAAGTTTCAAAAGATACGCAAAATTTAAAACTTTTACTAAAAATTAAAGAAAAAAAATTTCATATATCAAAATTAGAATCTATTCTATGCATATCTTAGCAAAAATTTCCATATCTGATTCTTAAACACGATTTTTCAAATGCGATCACTTTTAATATATTTTGTTTCGAACAGAGAGAATTCAATCATAAAAAATTAAAAACTTTTTTCTTGAATTGTTAAGATTTTTATAAACTTATTATGAAAAATTTATCAAACTTAATACATCATTAGTTATTTTAATATCCTATGGTGTCAAGACATTTGTACTAATTAAAGCATTTTTTAATAATTTATAAATATTATTCAATGAATATAATAGATTTAAATAATAAAATATTTAGTAAAAATATTAATTCTTTGACTAGAGCAATAGACACATATAGTTTCTTAAGCCGATTGATTTTGTTACTGTGAATTTATCAATTAAGATAAGCAGTGATCTTAGAAATCTAAGATGAATGCTTAGAAAAATAAATTTAAAATTATATGATGTAAGACTTATTTCAAACTAAAATTTATTAGATAAAATAACATTTCATCTTTTTTATTTAAGGGATTAAAAATGTTCAACTACTCATTTCATTTTAACTTGTTTAATTTTTCATTTATAATTTGAAAATCAGTACTACAAAGTGAAATTACAGAAATCCACAATTAAACGTATGCAAAGTTAGACAAAAAATTGTCAGATAAATAAAGTTAAAAGGAAGTTTTGTTTAAACATAACTAATGAAATATTTTTAAAAATTTAATATATATTTTTCTTATACTTAATATAACTCAGAAGTATTTAAAATTATTATTATATTTAAAAAATATTATATACTTAATATATACTTTTTTGCTTTAAGAAACTCAAAATTAAAATTTTTACATTTCTTTATCTTAATGCATTGTAACAAAAAATAATACTTAAGTCCACATGTAAAATAATAATCCAACAACTGCTAAATTTTAAAAACTTGTCAAACATTCAAATTCAAGGTGACCCTTCTAAACCAAGCTAGCTATCCAAGATGGCTGATCAACTAAAAATACGAAGCATAAAAAATTTTAACTCAAACGAATACATTCATATAAATATTAATGGAATGTAAATAATATGAAATTCATTTAAAATTGATAATAATTATATATTGATGTGATTTAATGAAATTATTTAAATTATTAAGATGTGCCTTAGATTATATGAATTTTATTAATTTATATTAATGAAAGGCTTCTCAAAAACCATATTTAAAAAAATAAAAATATTGAGAATAATAAAATACAAATTCGCTTCATAGCGAACACGTTTCCAACATTTTACAATTAATTAACACGAGTTAAAATTATGCTAATTAGAGAGAAGAAATCATAGGGAATTTATTTTAAAGAAGGGTTATAACTATTTAAATCATAGGTTCCCAAAGTGGTCCAGGTGGACCCCCAGGGGTCTATAGGAGACCACACGGGGGTCCACATAGACATGAAAAGAAAACAGGGGTTCACAAGTTGTAAGTAGGGGTCCACGAAAAATTTTCTGGTTTTCATAATGAAGAACAAAAATTTTTGCTTGGATTTATCTATCAACGTAGGCAGGTAGCATCATTCCTTAGGTAGATACTCGAAAATATTCAAGACTCAATTCAAACGCAAAATTGAATAGAACAATACAAGTGTACACCACATGTAGAAACTTGTAAAAAGCCGCCTGTATGCCCGCTCACCCGGGATGCTGTTTAGACCTGCAAAGGGATGAAATGCGACTTTCGCTGTGCTTGCAATCTACATTTTAGTATAAATACGAATGCCAAGAACAAAACTTTATTCATTTGTTTCCGGGATTTTGAACATAAAAGTGTGGCTTTTCTTGGTAAATTGAAATTATTGAAGCAAAATATTAGTCGGGGTGAATTCTCCCAGTTTCCTCACTTGTCACAGATAGTATGTCTTGTTGAGGATATTCAGACTTACACTCAACATTTAAATACCCTGCATGATGACTTCAAAAATAGATTTCAAGATATTCTGACAATGGAAATACCACCATGGATCATAACCCCATTTGATGAAACGGAAGAGGCGAATGTGGTATTACAAGAGGACCTACTTGAGCTCAGCACCAATGAAGAACTGAAGGTGAAATTTAAAAAAGGTTACCTAACATTTTGGCTGGAGGCAGAAATCCCCCAAAATATACTGGGCTGTGGGAAATAGCGAGAAAATTTTTGATAGCGTTTCCCTCGTCATATCTTGTCGAAAGAAGTTTTAGTGCCGTTACCAATCTGTTAAAAAAAGAAGAAGAAGAAGCTGATTGAACATTACAGAATGAGGAGATTTACAAAACTGAAGCCAAATATTGATAATTTGCTGTCGATTCATCAAATACATCCGTCTTATTAAAAGTATGACTATTTTTTATTGTTGATTTACATTTCTAAGTTTATTGTTGATTTTTGTAATAATAAATGTTTATAATTTTATATAACTACAACTATTATTTTAATAAATAGGACACAAGAAAATGTGCTACTTTTTTTTCTTAACACCCCCAATTCATGGTGATATTTTTTAGGAGTTTCGGGAATACAGTAGAAATGTAGTAGCAAGGAGTCTACCGAAAATAGTAAAACTTTGAAAGTGGTCCACTAGAAAAAAAGTTTAGGAACCTATAATTTAAAAAAAAAACCATTGGAATATTAAAGTACATTTGAAAAATGTTATCATATTCGACACAATTATCTCCCTGAAAAATAGAAACTACTCAGAATTTTGGTTATAATAAATTCCTTATTTTGTTATTTAACAACATTTTTTTGCACACGAAAGCTAATTAAGCGTGGACCTAAGATTTAAAGTGGAGTCTAACCACTGCAAACATCCATGCTTTCTGTTAAATTTGAACTTACAAACTAATGAATCGTAGACAAGAAAGCTAATAATCTAAACTATTATAAATTTAATGTGGATTACGAAGCATGTACCAAGCTAATCTCAGGAAGTTAATAAGGAGCGAATAATACATTTGGATGTTTCCTTTACATATACATACAACTATTACACTATAACGATATTTGGATATATTTTCATGGAATTCATATTTTGACTTATATATGACATCATGAGAAAATTGGACAAAGTCATGACATGGACTGTAAAACGCAAATATTTTAGTGACTTAGGTTAGCAGTATTCCCAGCAGACTTGTTATTATATCTTAAAAATAAGTAATGTTTCTAAGTGATTGCCAGATAAATACAATAAAGTTATGATTTATGGAATCTTAATCAGAATTTTGAATAATTTAATTGATGGTTGTGTTTAGTTGCATCATATGACATCGCATAAAGGTTAATTTTACCTCATTGAATTATTTTAAATTTTATTTATGTTGTCATCTATTGGAAAATTGTGTTATCTAAGAGAATCTGAGGTTTTTTTTACTTTTATTTTTTTTAAATTTAATTTTATTTATTTTCAACAAGCATAGTAAACAGAAAAAGTTTAGAAGCTTAAGTATTCGCATAGAAATTTCGATATTAAAAATTTTCAACTTATAGAAAAAAATTATTTTTGGTTAAAAATATTCATTATGATTCAAAGATAGATTCTTCGCTTAAGAAGCGTAGCTTTTGTTTTCCGTTCCAAAATTTAATATTTTATAATTACGGTAACTCCTATAGTTTTTCTATAGCTATGCTGCCAACTATTATTTTTAATTTAATTTAAATAATTGGTATTTAATGCAGCTTGTATGTACCTTTGGATATAAATACCCGCAGTAGTTAGTAAGTTTAGAAACTTTATATCTCAGTCGAATTAACTCTATTCACACAAAAAGTAGTAGTAAAATTATACATCAACCACTCATAACCCAATAATGTACGAATTTTTGCTGCTTCAGTAGATTTTTTAAACAAATATTGCGGGTTTGTTAAAATTTATGTTACTTATGTTTCTTAAATACTTTGAAAATTGAAAGCGCAGAAAAATATATTTCAATTAAATATTTTCTTTGTCTTTTTGTTTACTAAGATTACATTCCACTGTTTTCATTTATTTGAAAAAGAAAATAAAAAAAAATTTCTCTCTCTCTCTCTCTCTCTCAGCAGCGTGACCAGTACCAATGTCGTAATCCATTATATAAAATATCGCATTTGAGCATAAAATGAAAAATGCTATTGAATAAAATTTTGTTAATATTTTGAGGTTTTCTCCTTAACTAATTATTATAACAACTTTTCAATCTTTTTGTTTATCACTATTATGTCCATTTCTTATCATTTATTTAATAAATAAAAATTTGAAAATATTTCAAATGTATAAACGTAAAGGGGTTCTAGTGTAATAGCCCATTATTGAAAAAGTCGGGTTTGGGCATGAAAATAATAGATGATACGAATTGAATTTAATTTCCTAAATCGTTTAGCGTCATTACTTATAACAACTAATTTTATTGTCACAACATGTACACACAGTGATACAAGTGCAAAGATATTCAGTAAAACTGTTAAATAAGCTTATCGATATTTATAAAAATAGCTTTATTTATATTATGAAACAATTAATAACAAAATTATTTCAGATATCTATTTTATTTGGAGCTGATTAAAAGTAAAATAGTTTTATTAAATCGAGTACTTTATATTACATTAAGTTATAATTTTCAAAATTATTGTATAGGAAAATAAAATTCGCAGTAATCTTTATACTGTAACTTAAAGAAATTTAAAAATTAAGAGTGTAATCAGCTCTATAAATTATATATATTCTCTCCCTAATATGATATTTTACTCCATTTTCTTAAATTTCGGCTGTAACATAAACAGTCAACACACAAATCTTTTTATATGGTGATATGTTTAAGTGTGAAGCTTAAATCATTCCCTCAGGTTCAAAAATATATTAATAAAAAGATATTCATCTAAACTTTACAAATGCTTTTCCCAGAATTCAGCCATTTCATTATTTAAGAAATCTTATTTTAAATCATAAATTAAAAAATATTGTTAGATAACACTAAATGAAGCATTTTACAATTGCAGTCATTAAATTTAGATTAAAAATATGTTCATGATAATACAATCTCATCTAATTCTATAAAAAAGTAAATTTTTTTAATGTTATTCATTCTTCGGGAAATTAACTTGTATAAATATTATATAGGTGTTACATAATATAATTTTTGCAAAATATCTCCTACATAAATCAAATATATTTTATAAGCTATAAATAAAAAATATGTATAAATATTTTATAAAATTTTATAAGTGGAATACATAATTTGCAATTTTAAAATCTACTTCCGGAATTCTGTTTTGCTAAAAACTTCATAAAATATATAAGATAGCACTTATGAATAATTTATTAAAGGTCAAAAATTCATTAATTAGTTCATTTAAACTAGCATTCAACATTTCAACCATTCCAAAACTAGAGTTTCACGTGCTATTTATCACTTTTATTGACTTTGATTTTTAAAGGTGATAGAAACTGGTGATAAAGACAAATATAAAACAATCAAAATCTACTGCCAGAACATTTCATTTTTGCCATTACATATACTGTAATAAAAATAAAAATGTACTCATTCAAATATGTTATATCTTTCGAGTTTTGGCTGATTTGTACTTATGCAGATTTCATAATTAGTTTTTAAGACCGAATAAAATTCTTTTTACGTATTTCAATGCATATAAGCAAATTAAAACCTTATATGAGTTTTAAGAAGTTAATTTTACTTATGAATAATTTTTTCAACTGATATGAGTTGTGGCAATACTTCTGCTTCATTATTTTCTAATGACATTCTAATCTATGTTCCTGTTTTTCATATCATAATTTTAATGTATCGGCTTGTAACAAACTAAATTTTAATGAATTAAAAAAATTATTCTTAAAATAGAAAAGATATGTTATAAGAATATATTCTTTTTATTTTTTATACTATTTAACTATTAAATTAGAAATCTTTTTTGGAAAATTTGGAGATTCATAAGTGATTTTCTTAAAAATATAACAGCAACCTTATTTCATGTTTTATATTTATAATAGTGTATAACAATATTTTCTTTTAAGCTAAAGCTGATTCATTAATTTTTAAATAATATAGTTTCTACAATTATTTTGTCTAGATTACCACTTTATAAACATAGAGTTATGAAACTGGATATCATTGACGTGCAAATAAAAACTATTGTGTTTGAAAATCCTAATTTTTAAAGAAATTGAATTCATCAATACTTTTATGACATAAAAATGATGAAGATATTTGTGCTGATAATGATTAATTTTGCATTAGCTTTTGAGGGATTAATTAATTTTTGAAAAGTATTTAGTTTAGTTCTATTATGTTGCATCCATATAAAAAAATAAATGTTATTTATGTATCTCAGTATAAAATGAATGATAATGTTCTTTAACTCTGAGATAGAGAAATGCATTCTTAAACTTTGTAATATATAAAGTTTATATATTACATTATATATTACACATATAAAATTATATATAATCATGTATATAAAATTCATATAGTGAATAAAATTTGTGTGGAATATTATTTTATAATCTTACCTCCCTTTCATTATTTCCGAAGCCTATTCCTAAGTTAGGCATTGCCCGTAAAATGGCTACCATACTCTGTATTGTATTACTATAAACAACGGGCTTGTACTGCTTAAAATCTTCTTGCGTGAATCCACTATCGTGGATAATTCTGAAAAGATAAGATATATAAACAAGTTAGTAAACTTCAATGATAGATAAGTGTTATTGAACAAATTTAGTGTAAAATTTTTCTTTCTACATTATACTGCACACAATTTATGAAAATATTTTATTTATTAAAATATTCTTTAGAGACTATAAACTACTATAAAATCATCAATTATTAAAAATAAAATTAATAAACATAATTTATTTGACATATATGAAAAAATTAAAATTATGAAATATCATTTACTAAACTCAGAAAATCCATATGAGATCAAACATGACCTTTTTCAATCAAAAGATAAGTTTTGTCGAAAATGTAGTACAGTTTCACCGATATAGAATTCAAAAGAATATGTAAAAATTTATTCCATTATTATACTTTGACGTTAACGTTACACCATAGTTTTTATAAGTGAATAACGCGTAATTTTTATAAGTGAATAACACGAATTTGTTTTAAGCCTTAAAAGATTAAGATAATGTTTTGGATGAAGCCTGATAATATCTCATAGCATAAAAATATCAATTTCTTATTCTAAGATTTAATTCACTTCAACAAGTATTGTCATAAGGAATCAAAATTTATATTCTATATACCAGATATTACAAAAATTCAAAAATACAATAAAAAATTTTATAAAAATAAAAGAGAGACAATTATAAATATTGAGATTATTTTTACGTATATAGGTTAAGAAAGATAGCGAAAAACCACTAAAAAATAAAAGAGGAGTCTCATAGATGAGAGAGAGAGAGAAAAATAAACAATTTTTGTATATTTTTAATGATCAATAAAGGAAAGATTACGTTAAACTGCGGGATTGAGTAAAATAAAGATTTTTTAATTTGTTGTGTTTTTTAAAGCAATCTAAAAATATTATTTCAAGACAAATTAGTTTTGTTTAAGTAACTGGTATATAATTTAAGATTAATATCATTCAAAAATCTCATGTAAAATGTCGTGTTGTTCTGAAACACTCGACTTTTGCAGTTTCTAAATTAATTACAAATTTTATGAATTATCTTAAAACATTTTATGTGATAAAGGAAAAAATATATATATTTATGATCATATGTTTAACTAAGTAATGGCATTAGTCAATTTTATTTCAATAATAGGGAAAAATAAGTGGAAATAATATTCTATATAAGAAAGTTCAAGTAGAAATAATATATAATATTACTGAGTTAAATATATGAACATAAGCAAATATCAAAAGTTTAGCACTATTTAAATTTGAAACTTACTATAAGTTTCTATAAGTAAAAATCAAACAAAATATTTTTTTGTGTAACTTAAGCGTGAAAAATGAGATTGTGAAATTGCTTATATACGTATTCCATCCCCCAAAGATAATTAATCCCTATAATGTATACTATTTATTGATCAAGTTGTTAAAAATTCACAAACTTTTAAGATGGCTTTCACATTTTTCAAAATCTTCCAAAGTAAACTTAAAAAGATATTTTTAGCTTATCAAGATGCCCGTAACATTGGTTCCTATTCTTAACACCAACTATAGATTAGAGGATTGGATACATTATTCAATTTTTTTCTTAAACGCAGACTTTCTATTTGCTACAACAACATTTAAGTAGCTATATATTAATATTATTTAGTAAATTTATAGTATTATTTTCATATTTAGTTCAAAGTTTTTCCTATCAAGAGAAAAATTTTCAAATTACAATTACCGTTCTTAATCAACTATCGAAATTATTCAAAATTAGTAAATAGGGATATTTTTTAAAAAAGTTAAAAAAAAAACTTCTTTTATTTACATGAAAAATGCATTTTAAGAGTTTTTTTTAACGAATTTTAAACTTTAAGAGATATTGCAATAAACTCGATAGTTACAATAATTCGTACCTTAATAACAAATGATCTTGATTCCAATTTTTTTATTAATATATTAACACTTTTTAATATTTAAGTTCAAACTAAAAAATTATAAAAATTGAATACTTCTCATAATGTTGTGGTGATCATATAGATTTTTGCATGAAAATAGTAACACCCACATGTAGTGATTAATTTTATTACTATCATAAATTTTAATAAAAATATTGAATCATTTATTATACAATGACCACTAATTATTAAATCATTGTACATAGTGCTGACAGTAATATTTCGTTGAATAGTATCTCCTATTAAGTTTTGGACACCGTGCCTAATATCAGCTGAATTCAATAATTATTGATCACTTTAACAAGAGACCGTTCTGTGAATATGGTCTATGTAAGCGAATAGAGGTCTGACTTTTCTAATTGTGGAGTGAAACTTTTTCAGGTGAGGGAATATCTGAGGAGTTTGAAGGTAACCCTGGGCCATGGTACAAATGTAAGGCATAGTGTAAGAGTACAGTGACGTGGAGTTCGCAAGAAATGCAAGAAGGGATCCTTATGCTACAAACAAATTTAGTACAAAATAATGCTGAATTAAAGCAGAACAACAGATCAACTAAGAATAATTTAATTATAAAAAGAAAGTTAGAAACAATTTTTAATTATAATAAGAACTGCTGTACTGATAAATATCCATGGATTTCATAATGATTTGTGTCTGGATATATTGAGTGGAAATGCTTACTAAACACATTAGATTGCACATTCGGTTTATCAATGGTGAATATTTGAGTTAATAGTTATTTATTATTATTTAAAGTGAGGCTTGGAGGGTTGACATCTTGCGAATAGTAAGGTTTATTTTGAATGATTTTTCTTGACAAAGTTGATAAATTCATTTCTTATAGATGACTCCATTTGGAAAGCTGATCTCACAATAAAACTTATCTCAACTAATAGAAATTTTTATCATAGGAGCAAGTTCACATGTCAAAATTTTCCCTTAGTGATAATTCAAAAGCATGGAGTAGTTGGTTGCCTCAAGTATCCTTTATGTACAAGTATGGCGTAGAAATATGTACTCAAAAACATAAAAAGTACATTATTAAGCACAAAAGAAATTTTGGAAGTAATTTCTATGAATAATTAAAACTCAGAATTTATTAAGTTAGGTTATTCAGTTAATCTTCCAGTTGAAATTATTTGCCAATGAAATCTTCTAAGCACAGTCAAATACTTCTAATTTTGCATCACAATCGAAGGAACAAAAATTATTCAAACATTTATTCGAACGAAATGTAATAATTATATACTTTTCTGTGTTCCAGTACAACAGTAAATTATAGAAAAAATAACCATGTTGATTTTTATCAGTTATGAATGGAGCACTGAGAGATTTAGCCATTTACAAAGTACAAATGTAATCGAAAATTTGAACTTTCTCGGTTTTTTGAGATTTTTCCAGTTTAATTTAGAGATTAAACTTATAAATAAACATTCTTCGTATACCAAATACACATCAAAATATCTTAAATTGAACTGTTTTTGCATTTGAGCAATACAATATCATATCATTAACATATCGATAATGATATGAGGTGCGTTATTAAATTCATCTGGAAACAAGTTCTTCCAGCTCATATAGGCTAAATGATAAGATAAACAAACCACTTGATCTTTTTCCTACCACACTGAAAGTCAGAAAAGGCTTCATAAGAGAAAATGTAATATATATATGTATATATATGCCTAGAGAACATGACTGTTCTTTGTTAGCTCCAAATACAAGCAATTACTTTTTAGTCACGAGATTAAAAACTTCAACTATCTGTGATCTATAGATTGCAAAATTAAATACAAATCGCTATTATTTAAAGAACCAAGTTTAAGGCTAAATGTGATGCAGTGAAATAGAAACTATATCATTTATTATAATTGCCATTTCATTTTTTTTTCAATAAACAAAAATATGCCATTACTTTTATTTTAGAATTTGTAGAAAAATTTTGCGACCACTAAATGTGATGAAATGCACTTATTTTAAAATATATATATAGTTTTGAATGTAATTTTCAATTTAAAAGACATGACATCTATTTAGTACGCGATTTAAATAATTTTTTTAAATAAACGACAAAAATAAATATCAAAAAAAAATTAATAACTAAATATCATAAACTTGAACGTATGTTTTGAAAGAAACTAAATATTAGCTTAAAAATAGCTTACCTAACACACAACTGAAAAATCTCAAAATACACACACACAAATACGGTTTCTTTAATTATTGAACTGAACTATAAATATTAAAGAATTTTCTTTAATTTTAAGATGAATTAAATTAACAGCACTTATTATTTACGATTAACAGAGAAACCGGTGAAAAAGTAAGTTCTTTTACATTTAGTAAATGTGTGTATCTAAAATTATGATTCTGAAAACATATGAAAAGTGAAGAAGTTTATGAAAAAAATTTAAATTTCCTAATTTTTAAATTTTATTAAGATTTAAAGATTTTTTATTTAAATCAAATATACAAAGAAAAGAAACTTATGTGTGTATATATATATATATACACTACTGGCCATTAAAATTGCTACACCAGGAAGGCGGCACACCACACACGTGAAATTTGCATGACAGGTAGAACTTGCTGTGAAATGCAAATGATTAGATTTTTAGCGCATTCATAGAAAACAGGCGACAATAGCGACATCTACAATGTGTATAAAACCAGAGATTTGACAGCAGTTTTCTCATACTCAATTTCCGTTTCAACGTTGTTTTCGGCAAAGAAAGTTGTAATGCCTCGTGTAAAAAGAAGAAATGCCTATCAGCACGTGTCTGACTTTGATCGAGGAAGGATTATAGCCTACCGGGATTGCGGTTTATCGTACCCCAATATTGCTGCTCCCGTCGGTCAAGACCCCATGACTGTTAGCAGAATATGGAATCAATGGGTTCAGGACAATCATACGGAGCGTCATGCAGGATCTCAGTGACCCCCCATCACTAACAGCAGAAAAGACAGACATCTTATCCGCATGATCACAAGGAATCGTACAGCCACGTCACGAACCCTGAGTCGAGAAATGGAGTCATTTGCAAGGCAACAAGCTTCTGTTCGAACAGTTCGACGACGTTTTGCAGCAGCATGGATTGTCTGCACGGCGACCATGGCTTAGGCTACCATTGACGCTGCGTCACAGACAGGAGCGCCTTCAATGGTGTGATCAGCGACGAACCTGGACGTGGGAATGGATTCACATCATCTTTACAGATGAATCTGGGTTCTGTATACAGGACCATGATGGCCGCATCCGTGTTTGGAGGCATCGTAGAGAACGCGCATTGCCAGCTTGCATTGGACATCGCCATACTGGCCCATCTGCTGGAGTGATGGTACGAGGTGCCATTAGATACACGTCTCGATCACCTCTTGTTCGCATTACCGGCACTTTAACAGCAACCGTTACATTTTCGATGTGTTAAGGACCGTGGCTCTGCCCTATCTTCGAGGCCTCCCTACTAATGCTTTGCTTCAACAGGATAATGCACGACCGCATGCTGCCCATACTGTTCTGAACTTTCTTGATACAGAACAGGTTCGACTGTTACCCTGGCCAGCACGTTCTCCTGATCTGTCACCAATTGAGAACGTGTGATCAATGGTTGCCGAGCGATTGGCACGCCATCACTCATCATCCACTACTGTCGATGAACTGTGGCATAGTGTTGAAGCTGCATGGACTGAGATCCCCGTACATGCCATACAATCTCTGTTTGACTCCATGCCTAGGCGGATAAATACTGTTATTGCAGCCAGAGGTGGCTGCTCTAAGTACTGATTTCTGAAGATCTATACTACAATTATACATCCTAATTTCCTGTAAATCTAATCGCTTGTTCTTTCCACTATAATGTATGTGTCCAATAAATATCGTTCTGTTATTTGTATTTCTTCTTGGTGTAGCAATTTTAATGGCCAGTAGTGTATATATATATATTTATTTAGTTTTTCCTTCCATATTATTATTAGTAGCTTTTTGTTTAATTCTGTTTTAACATTTATGTCTGTCTAATTTTTTAAAATGAACAATACCAACTAATTTTTGTCCACTGTAGCTAGTAATTCGTTGATATAAAGTTATTACCAATATGTACTGAAAATTTTTTGTTGTTATATAATATCATGTGTTGGCAAATTTTTATTATATATGTAAAACTAATTTAACTGAGCATAATTAAGTTACAAATGGATTAAAAATTAATTCATCATGAATAAATTTCATACTTTTCCATAGAAAAAAATCATTAAAAATAGGATATAAATTTCCTATTTTTATCCAATAAACAATCATCAACAGAATCACAAGTATCTTTCAACTTAACGCAATGTTGTTCAAAACCCAAATTTGTTATTTATTTCACTTAGTTTATTTTCTTGGAAAAAGTATCTTTAATATCATGTTCAGTAAATTTGAAATCATGCGTTTTAAATAAAACATCTTTTTGTATAGTTTAATTAATTTTTTCATAATGAAATCCTAATTACCTTGCATACTGACATCCCGAATTACATGATATTGACCTTCCATACTTTACTTACTTCAATGAATGTGAACATATTTTTCTGTGAGAAACTGTTTCGAATCATTGAAATTAATTTGAAATAATAATATGAGTCACAGGTAAATGTGTCCCTTTTTAAAGTGTTATGGGAAATAAAATGATGGAATGCTCCCGATTTAATCTTAATCATTACATTTCATAGTGTTTGAGTTAATTAATCACGGCATAATGAAACTTTTGTAACATTGTTATTTATATACATCATCGACGACTGGTAATTTGTTATTATAATCAAATATACTGTAATGGTCTTATTGCTATATTGACGCCATTATATTTCACAAGGAGTCTCTACGCTTTCATTTCCCTGAAGGTCAGGGTGACTGAGCAAGCTTTGGAGAAAGTTTTCATTTATAATCTATCAGTAAATTTTCGTTTTATTTCCTGTTGATTTCCATAACATTTTATTTTATAACTCATGTATAGGTTTAATTTCCTTGTATAAATATTTTACCAAAAATAAAAAGTAGCAATAACATTTAGTTAAGAGTTTGAGAATATGATCATGATATCTTGTTGTCTGTGTTTAGTATGGAAATCAGCTATTGTGTCTGTATTCCGCATTCCTTTCTTGAATAACATATAGAAGTTTAAGAATAATTTAAAGTCAAAAAATAATAAAGTAACATCTACTGATGCACCTGATATCATCCTTATCTTAGCTAAATTTTATTTGTTGTCTAATAGTGAATACTTACATAAAGCTGAATGGGTTCAGTGTAGAATTGGGAACCCAAGGTTTGGCGAAATATTTAGAGATAATATTTAATTTATCTTAGTTTTGCTTTTTTGTAGTGGCCATCTTCTTACTCATATTTTGACGTCAAAAGAACCCCTAAAATTTAAGGGGTACTTGATGGTAAACCTTAATGGACTAAATTAATTTCATTAAAGCATATATATCACTGATTTTTTATGACGCCTATTGCACTAACTATCAAAGTAATGGTTAAGGATCGGGGTTGTGCTTTATTGAGTTGGCAATTAAATTATTAATAATTCAACAGTTTTAAGGTACGATTTTCACTTTGGGAATAAATATTTGTAGTGGCTCTAAATACACTTTAAACTATATCTCTTGGTTGAATTAGTCTCTGATTGCAAAATGCTACCATAAACTGAAAAAGCAAACCATTTATGTTAGTGATTAATTTTCATATACTAAATATTTGCATCTAATCAAATACATAATATGGTAATAATTTTGGATGCATGATTATGACATTTTATATTGTAAAAATGAATTCATAGAAAATATTTTAAATCATTCGATTAAAAAAGTTACAATATTGCTATTTTTCATTTAAATGATTCCAAAATATTTTAATCCAGCATTTATATCCTTATTAGACTACAACTATAAATGAGAAAATATGTGATAAAATAACGGCTTAAAATATTTGAATAATTTTCTTCGATGACATATTATAAGAACTATTAATCAGCAGTAAGTTCAAACAATTAATATGCAACTGCTTAAGTAGTCAAATTAAAATAATCCAAATAATGATGTCCAAAATATATTTAAACTCAATATATTATTCAGAATATTATGAAAATTCCAATATTATTGTTGGTTGTTGGTGTTGTGTCCAACAAATCAAATGGATCCCGGACTGCCAATGACGGCTTTAGCCATCTTCACTATATAATCTGTGTTCAAACTAACCACACTGTTCTAAAAAATCTTTTTATGTCTCAATGAAATTTATGATTTTTATGCTTATAAAAATAATTTTATAATAACAAGATGAATTCATAATAATTGTTAACAAAAGTAATTATTTTTAATTCGTTTCAAATATCTTAAAGGTTATGCCTAATTGTGTTATGTGAAAATTTTGAAACAAAAGTATGAATTTAGATGTCATCCTTATTTTTTCACAGTTGAAAATTAATATATAATAATAATAATAATATATATATATATAAATATATATATATATATATATATATATATATATATATATATATATATATATATATATATATATATATATATATATATATATATATATATATATATATATATATATATATATATATATATATATATATATATATATATATATATATATATATATATATATATATATATATATATATATATATATATATATATATATATATATATATATATATATATATATAAAGCATTAAACTGCTACTCTGATTTGCATTAAAGTTATGGCTTTCAAATATTTATTGCATATGAATGCTTTATTACAAATATTATTTTTCTACAAATAAAAAGTTAAAAATAATCAGAAATTTAAAAGAAATATTGTATAAACTAACATTTTGTTTCTTATTAGAGCATTATTATTTAAATAACATGCAGATATAAAAAAATATTCAGAAATACGAACCATTTTTGGGGCAAAAGAAAAGAATTTCAATTCTCAATTGCTTAGATAATTCTATTTTAAAATCAATTTTTTAAAATTAAATAAACATTTAAAATAGAGTTAGAAATAAAGAGCTCGTGTACATATTCGAAAATATGTAAAACATGCAATATGCAATTATATAAATGATGCATGATAAACATCAAAAATACAGTTATCTACATTTTAATAAAAACTGGGACATCTGCGTTCGGAAAACACTTTGCAAATACAATTCATAACATCAAAGAGCTGTATTTTATGTTAAAAAAATAAAACAGTTAATTAATTTATGCTGTGAAAGTTATTTCTCAATTAAAAACTAAAACACAAATTTGAGTAAATATTTATTGGTTCTTTTTGAAATAAGAATTCTGATCTATAAATAATGAAAATTAATTTCTCAAAAATAAATTATTATTCAATTAACTAAATTCATATTGCACATGGGTTAATTTAGCTCATATTGCAATAGAAGTTTTGACTTGGAAACAAAAAAGAAATAATTGTTTGACTATGTAATCTTTGTTAAATTGAGGTAATAAACTTAAATATATAATAAGGATATATTTATATTATATACAAACTATACCTTAAATACTGAGAATTATGAAACATAATTTTTTTTAAATACAAAATTAGAAAAATTGATGGAACTCTGTATTATATTTCAGCACTAAATATAGTAGTTTAATAAAGTATATTTATGAATATACACAAAACTCTACAGTTAACTTTTTATTGTGTTTAATATAAAAATGAAAAATATAGATTGTCTCCTTTATATAGTAATCAATAAATATCATTACAAAGATGTAGTGATTGAATAGTTATACATCAATACGCTAAGGCTTATTGAACCCCCTCTGCAAGGTTAGCACTTCAAATAAAAAATGGGACACCTACCTAAAAGCCAAGAGGAGAAACCAGATTATAAAATGTTTAAAATCAATATAAATTAATATAAAGGTATTTCTAAAAGTATTTTATCATAAGCATTTGCTGCATTCATAATATTCACAAACATCTAATCAAAATTATTGTATTTAAGGAACTGCAGGCTCTACTACATGCTATCATTTTGCGGTATTAATCTCTCAAAACTGTAATTATTTAAACTACGGTTGTTTAGTATTTAGAGGTCTATTTTTTTAATGATAATTTCTCTTTAATATAAATATTTTAAAATCTTAATACATTTGTGTTTTTCAGTAACATACATAATTAATGTTTTATGTCATAAATATATACTTTAACGATATAAACTTATCCATTTAATTTTGGATAAATAGTGAGAAATTTCTTTAATGCTGTTGTTTTAGGCATTTTAGCCTTATAATAAATTTTCTTAAATAATGTATTGATTGCGACTAATAAAAATTCAATTAATAATTAATACTACTTTCAAAATAACCTACCACTTAGAAAGGTATTTAGTAAAAAAGGTCAATTTTATAACGTAACAAAATAATTATATCTAAAGATTTTATGCAATTTTTATCAATATATATACAACATTATTTTCATGTTCTCATTTAGATAATTTTCCAACTTATTAGATATGTGAAATAGGGAGTGCATACACCAAAGAATGGGAGCTACTGAGTTCAGTCTATAATTGAGTTGAATTAAATTGTTATTAAAGCTTTAAATACATTAAAAAATGTAACATTTATATGAATTTATTAAAAGTAAAAAATGAGGAACGATGAAATGAGATTTCATTCTGAATAAATGATTGGATTTTTCAATAAAAATCTTAAGTATGGTTATTGAGACGATAATTTTTCATTCGCCTTCAACGTGCATTTCAAAAGAGGATTTATATATGTTGAACCACATTTTAAAAACAAAGTTATATAATGTAATATATATAAACGCACACACACACATTATATTCTTAAAATTTCTTGCTTTAAGCTTGTGTTTGTACTTTGTAAAAATAATTTGAAGATATTTTTAATGTTAAATTAAAAAAGACTGAATAATTATTATAATTAAAATTTAAATTCAACTTCAAAAATTAAAAATTACCTGAAAAGAATTTATTGAAAAAAACTAAAAACTTCCTTAAACGCGATTTCTCTAAAATTAATTACTTTTTCATATTAAATAAATAAAAGTTACAGTATTTCTTCTCGAAGGTAATTCAAACTTTCAAAATATAAAGCCTTATTTAAGTCCAGTGAACACATTACAATGTTTATTTTGAAAAATAAAAATTCAGATTTTATTTAACTATAGCGTTCTTGAAGAATGTTTTCATTTACTTTGCAAGAAATTAGAATAGTAATTATGCTAAGATTCATTAAGGTAATCTGGTTTAATTCAAGCTATATAATGAATAGTTCAAAACATCTGCTTGTTAGAAAGGAAAATAATATAAAATTTAAGATGCTAAAAAATTCTTCAGGAATTATTAATTTTAAAATAAAGAAAATTTTTTAAATTATTACACTTTTTAAATTTAAATTAAATTTTTCTGTCACCAGCATTATAGAAAAATGTTATCTTTCTGTTTCATTATTATATATTTGTCTATAACAAATGTTTTTGCATATAATAATTTCGAGACACAAGTTACAAGTTCTTTGTTAATCTGAACAGGTATAAAGTCAAACATTTTATTGATACATATTAAAATAACTAGAACAAAAAATAATAATTAATATTTAAAGAAAAGAAACAATAATAAATTATTAAAAATATTAAAGGAAAAAGGGAAACATGCATAAGTAATTATTAATCAATAAGTGTAAAAAAACGAAATTATGATAATTTATTCCATAAAATTATAAAATCTTATTATTAATTGGGGGAAAAAGATAATATATTTAAAAATATTTCATTTAAATAAACATATAGGCTAAATAAAGAACAGTTTATGAAGTTCTCAATGAAGGACAATTAATTTAGTAAAAGAAAATAAATTTACAGTTATCCATTTTCTTACACTTAAAACGATAAAATTTCAAAGTCAGAATATTGCTAAAAAATTTAAAATTAAATAGCTTGTTTTATTTAAAAAAAATTCTATTCTCTAAAGTAATACAAAATACTGCGAAAAATAATAAAATGAAAAAAATTAATACAAATATCAGTTTTATGAAATAAAAGAATGTATTAAAATTAATTCATTTTTTAAAATTGTTTTAGAACACTTTAACACAGTTAAAAAGTAAAAAACACTATTGCACTTTTCACATAAATCAATTAAAATTGTTAAAATATCGAAATGATAATAGGTTATAGAAAAACTTACCAATTATTTATTTTTTTCTCATATTGTAGTTAGAATGATACATGAAGAAGACATTTAAATATAATTTTCTTTGGAATTTTTAGAAACTTATTTCAAAAGTGTAAAGAAATTTTAATGATTTTTTTATTTCACGAAAAGATTAATCAGTTACAGTTTTCTTAAAAAAGTATTGCAAGTTATATTATATCTAAAAAACATAACTACAGAAACCTTTGCTGCAAAATTAGAACTAAATGGAATTAACTAAGGGTAAAAAGTAAGAAAGCATACCATAAAATTTCTAGTATTCTTCTATTTATAAAATTAAAATTCTTATTACTTTTAATTTTAGAAAAGATACAATAAAATAATTTAGATTTGTACTTAAAGCCTGTTTTTTTAATCTAAGAATACCATTTCTTTCATACAAATTTCATTAATGTTACTATAAGAAGCGTTTCTAAATATATAGTTTTAAGCGCAATAATTCTCAAAACTACCAGCATTTATTCTGCTTTAAAATAAAGTTAATGGAGAAAAATAGAAGAAAAACTAACTGAGAAAATAGGAGAAATTGTGTGTGCATTTCGGATTACATTATTTTATGACATTGTATGGTATGAGAAATCTTTGATTCTGTATTAATATTAAAAGGATAGGAAAAATTTAAAAATAATTTCTAGTATACTTTATTAAGTAATTAAACCGATTTTAATGAAATGAAATGTATAGGTTACCTGAAGTAATAAAAGATTAATAGATACGTTAATAATATTTATATTATATTACTTAAAGAAAAACTATTATATACAGAGCTGACTATTAAAGTTGCGATAATTTTTTCTACTCTGACATTCATAAATTTATAGAACTAGAATTAAGATATTTTCATCTTACAGTATCATATTATATAAATCAATCATGTATTTTGCTTATTTAACTGATAGTTTTAGAGATTATTTGAAAATTATGAGGAAAAAATTATTTGGATTTTTTAAACTTTTCATTATAAAATGTATGCGCAAAGAAAGCTTTTATAAAACTAATAGTAAACAATGATTTTAGTCAAGTGCGTATAATTAAATTGGGAAATTTTATTATTCCTTTTAAAATATGTGTTCAACCTTTTACTTTGAAAAATGATGAAAAAAAATCAGTATATTCTAAATTTTAAACACTTCGTAATTTATTTTATGAATAACAAATTTAGTAAAATGCATAATATTAGAATGAAATAGTTTAGATTCTTTAAAGCTTAAATGAGATTTCTCAAAGCTAAAAAGTTTTACTTTATGTAATTAGATTTATACCTTAATAAAAAGGGCTGCTAGTCAATTAAATAATATAAGTTAGTTGTCACGTTGTTACATCTGTTTTAATATAATTAAAAATATGAAAAATATATACGTAATAAATTAATACAAAATATTTTAAAATCCTTAAAATTTATTTTAGAGGTAGTATTTTAAGCAATAATTGAGCAGTGTTTTGCTCACATTTCATTGAATAAGAGTGTAGATGTATATAATATTTAAAAATACAAAAGCTGACAATAGTATTTATGATCTATAATCGAGGAGAAATATAATTATTTGTGTAAATCTAGAAATTTTAATATATATATATATATATATATATATATATATATATATATATATATATATATATATATATATATATATATATATATATATATATATATATATAATATGTATGTATATATATATATATATATATATATACATCATATATATATATATATATATATATATATATATATATATATATATATATATATATATATATATAAGATTAATATAATTCAAAACAAGTATAATAATAAGATTTCTTATTTTATTTTATTATATTTGATAAGAAAAGCCTCAAAATAATTTAATAAAAGATTTTGAAAACTATACAACTTCGAATTTATAAAAACCAGTTCTCTTTTCATATTCTTTCACAAGGATTACAGTTTCATAAGAATTTGAATTGATCTGACTTTTTTATTGTAGAAAATATATGTTATGTTTTAAAAATGCTTGATTAACTTTAATTATTCTTGAAAAATTTATTGTTTTAGTTTCCAATAATTTTCAAATTTACAAAATGAGCTTTTTAAAATATTTTTTATTTATAATTCATGCTTAAATTACTTTTATTTACTTTTAATAATATCATAATAATAAGAATGAATAAGAATGATGTGGAATTTGTTTCAAGAGACATTTTAAGAAAGGAAACTTATGTATTAACAAATTTTAATACATGCATGTACAAACCATATGTCTTACAATTTTGAATATGTGATGATGAACTGAAATTGCATTAATTTTAAAACTCATATCATTGAAAATAAATTTAAAATACATTAACTAATAAATGCTTCAACTCAAACTGTATTCAAAGTGTATTAATTTACAGTAATGATTAAATTAATTATTTTATTTTGTTTATTGAAACAAACTGATGAATTAGTTAAATGAAATAAATTATTAATTAAAAAAAGTAAAATCAATAAATTTAGACCCTAATTAGTAAAAAATACAATTAAATAATATTCAGGGATTTTAAAAAAGTAAAATTTAAATTATGTCATGATTTCACTCCCAATAATACAATATAGCGTTTAGCATAATTTATAATGATATAAATATTTTTAAACTGAATGAATACTATTAATGATAAATGATAAATAATGATAAATGCTATTAATGATACTGTAAAAAGAAACAATATTGTTAAAATAATATAACATGCACAAAATAGCAGATAAAACATCTTTAAACATTTTCTTTAAAATTTACTAGAGAATATAACCCTAATTAAATACTACATATTTTAAAACATTTTAAATGACAGTTTTTTTATCTTAGAAATATTGAATGTTACAAAAAGTATGCTTATTAAAACATGAATCACTTTTTTTAAATTTTTAACTAAATATTCTAGAGACTTCAATTATAGAAATGGCTACAAGTATTCTAACTTTTAAATTTGAAGTTTGTTGAAATATTTTTATGACCTATTTTTAACTTCCAAAGATTACACAGATTCATCAAACTCAATGGAAGAAAATATGGGAAAATTTTATATTAAAATATTCATAGTTAAATAATTTTAAATAAAAGCAATAATTATTTTTCAGAAAAATTAACAATCCTTTTCAGAAAAATTAACAATCCTTTGCATTCATTAATGATAAAAAAATTTAAAATATTCATGAAATTATTTAAAGAATAAAGGTGCATTAAAAACAGTGAAAACATTAGCTAAAGGAAATAAATTTTTTGATAAAGATTCATACTTTATTAAAATACTAATATGAATATTTTCTCCAAAGAAATACAATATGATTTTTATTTAAACAATAACTCCAAGAATAAGATCTAAAAAGAAGTTGCTAAATTTAAGTATGTATCCGGACAATGTCAAGCAACAAAGCTTTCTATTAATAGTCACCAAGATCCCTGATTTCCATTAACAGCCTCAATTAATGCCAAAGGTGAGGAGATATCGCTTGTGACGTCAGCGGTGACGTCGTTAGGTGAGGGACTTAGCGGTGATAATTAGTGTTGTGCCTGGTCGCTGGTAATCTCTTCCTATGCCATTGGATGAATTTTAAAATTACTGTGAATGTTCTATGTTTGGAGGAAATACATGCAAAGGAGATTGAAAGGTAAAATAAAAGACCTCTCGTAAAAGTTATACACTGCGAGCTATAAAAACCAATGAGTTACTTTGTAAAGGTCAAGAGAGTTTTTAATTTGTTTCCAACCTCTGAACTTTCAGACACTACAGCTTTTTTTTTTAGAGTGGTAATCTTTTATCACAAAATTTTCTTAGAATGGTGATAAATTTTTCATGATGGCTTCTAGGCAATTTACTAAATTAAGCCATTGCTTGTTACGTGGGTGTATGAATAGTTAGGAAAATATGCACAGTACCAATTTAAAAATATAATATCATTTTAATAAACAGCTCACAGTGTTTTCATAATAAATTATGCTTCCTGAAAATAGCATAATAATATTCTCTTCATCAATTTGGAGTTATTTATTAAAATGAATTATAAACAAGCCAAGAAAATTATTGCAGAGTGCAGATTTTTTTTAAAGATGAATTTATTTAATATACAAATATCTTTTATGCAGTGCTTTTAAATTATCTATGGAAAAGATATTGATTACTATTTTAAAGTTGTGAATTTATTTTGACTTGATAATTTTAACATATTAAAAAACTATTTTAAAGAAATTTAGTAGTAATTGCGTTTTTAAAATTAAAATAGTGCTAAGTACTCAATTATTACAAAATATTTCGAAAAAGTGTGAAAAATAATTATTCATTTAAATAAAAAAATTTTATGCAATTATATGCAAAATTATTTTTTTAAGGAATTTCTCTTAAGGATATTTTTATTTTTGCTATTTGCTTTTTAAAGAATTCCTCAATTGTTTGTTGTATAAGATATAAGTTTTTAGAGTATGAAAGCTAATCCAAAACTTAAATGTAAAAACACTATTACATGCAAAAATTTAAATAATTATATGAATAAGCAAAATTGGTGACTTCCAGACTTTTTAGCATTTTGCATAATATTATGTGTTAATGAAGAAAGAAATTCATAAATTTCTTACATGAGAAAATAATAATTTAATATTTTGCTCTATTTTTATTTGCTTGCAAGAAATTTAGCAACTATCTAGGGTTTCTTTCATTGCATTAAATTAATAATAAAGTAAAAGCATGTAATTGGATTGTTGTTAAGGTGAATATAATGACGAGACTTAAATGATAAAAATATATAATGTATTCAAAAATTGGTGAAATATTTGTAAAACATAATATAGGTGTGTGAATTCAGTCACAGAGAAATAGACACCATTTGAGGTAAGATCAACACAGTAGATGTTCAACCTCGTGATCAAAAAATAAATAAAATAAATGAATAAATGGAATTTTCCGAGGTAATGAAGAATTTTTTGAGGAAGCATGCTGAAAATCATGAAGGAAATCATCAAATATTAAGAGGATGGATATATTTGTATTGTTACGAAAAAAACAGAAATGTTAGCCCTTTAAAGATTTTGTTTACATTGCTGTCATCCACACTCACAAAAAGAATTCAGCTCACATAAGCAAAAGTTATAAGACACATTTTGCTGAGAAAACCTTAAAAAACTTTATGTTGATACAATGATCATAATTTTTGTTCTCAGTAAAAACCGTATTGTCTGTTCGTTGACATTTCAAGGTCAACAGTAATTAGTAATATGTTGTAACTAAATATTGTGGCGAATTTCTTAACATAAATAATATGGGTACTAGGAATAGATCCTTTTTATTGGAGAATAATTCACAGAAGCAGAATTTCGTTCAATATCTTTGCCAACAATATCATGCAATATAACGGTATATAACTGACGTCCTTATGCGTTATATCTATCTTTTCTGCTGCTTAATTGGAGCATATTTTCTTCTCATCAACACAGGAGGGGGGGAATATCGAACTAAGTAGAAGTTGATAATATTGAATACTTGGCATAGTAGGAAAAATCCACCAATTTTAAATCCTATACAACCCCCTAGATATTTAATTCGCAGACAAATTTCTCAACGCTAATGCTTATCGAGTCATATAAATATTTAAAATAATTTTACAATATAAAATTAACGGGGTTGTAGATGATCAAGAAAAGTCTTGCAACAGTCTTCAGCTGTTCGACAATTCTCTACTTGGTATCAAAGAAATTCTCAAGAAATTACTGGACATTGAAAAAAAAGTTAGATCATGAATCTCTAAGAAAACAAAACCTCATGCTAAAGAGAAATAAATGACTTAATTATCGACAGAATGCTTTTTTTCATAGCTGCATGTTTATATAATTACGAAACAGTTACCGTAAGAAATTCTATTCGTTATAAAGTCATTTAAATTTCAAGCATAAAATTCTTATTCAAAATTTTATGAAATCTAGACATTTATTTGCATTTAAAACTGTACAAATATTTAAATTAAGGAAAATACAAGTGAAATTAAAAAAAACAAGCATCGCAAACACTTAAAATCAAAACATAATGATGTGTACTTCTTTTTCATACAAAAAGAAACTCTGCTTTTATGAAATGAAGAATATCTTACACTGTACTCTTTTTACTACGAAAATAACAAGTAAACAAATAATTTGTTTAGTTTTACTTATTTATTTTTGTATGTTTTATTTATTTATTTTACAGTTTTTTCTTATTGTCGGTTACAATCATTAAGGAGGATTTTATTTTCTGATATTTTTTAGTCTAAATTTTCTTGCGTTAATTACATTATTGATATCATTATAGATTAAAAAATAATATTAGCTTGGTATTAAAAAGGAGTTTGGCTTTCAAATAATAAACTTTAATTTTTTTTACCGATGAATTTTAAACTTCATCATTTTATAGAAAGTATCGATGAGGAAATTTAAACCATAAAAGATTTCTCTATCCTCTATAGTTAATCATATTCAAATTCATTGTAACTTTGACATATTTTGATCAAATCATATAATTTCCTCGATTGCCATAATATATAGGTTTATTTTTTATCTGTCTAATAACCTTCCGGTTCAAAATATGTTGTGAAAATGGAGCCGTGAATAAAAATTTATAATAGTTCATTTTGAAGAAGACATAATATAACTGATTGTGGTATTGTTAGGAACAGAGAAGCTGATTTAGAGGAACATATTAGGAAGCCGATTAATTGTGTAATAATTTCAATTATCAAAACTGATTACATTAAGAGAACACACAGTTATTAACTAAAGATTTTGACTTAAATATATTTATTAAATACATTTTATTATTAAAAGTGCACAAAAAATTGTAAAAATAAATCACATAAAGTATCGTAAATAAGCTAAGTTATAATTGAT